>JAPDPK010000154.1:1200000-1701243 GCA_031772115.1 Heritiera littoralis | reverse complement strand
GACTACCAAAGATTACAAAAGCAATTCAGGACTCTCACAAGCTTAGACCATGGAAGAAGGACAAGCTAGTCGAATGGAGAATCTAGAAAAGGCACAAGAAGAGATGAAGGGGCAGTTGGTTGCAATGATGGAGATGATGACCAAGATGAGTAGAGGAAAAGAGCCATTGCAGGAAGCAACTACCCAAGAAAGGCGGGCACAAGATGGTGGATGTCCATATCCACATAGTCCCATTCCACCCCAAGTCTATACTTCACAGCATACGCCATTTTCAGGGTATGATAATCCAAACCCCAGCAGGAACCCATCAGACCCAATCTCTGTCCATAATTCAGATGATCCTAAAGAACAAAGGAAATTGAAGATGAGTGTATCAACAGCGACAGAGAATTTAAAGTCTCAAACCAAGTTTGATCTCCTTGAAGAAAGATTACGAGCTATCGAAGGGATGGATTTATATGGCTCTTTGGATGCAAGCGAGCTTTGTTTGGTACCAGGTGTAGTTATCCCACCAAAGTTCAAGGTTCCAGAATTTGAAAGGTATGATGGAACCAAATGCCCGACAAGTCATATTAAGATGTACTGTCAGAAAATGGCTGCTTATGCTCAGAATGATGAATTATTGGTGCATATTTTTCAAGACAGTCTAATCGGATCAGCTGCCAGGTGGTACACCCAACTAGATCGAGCCCATATCCGCTCATGGAAAGAATTGGCTCGGGCATTCATTGCTCAATACAAGCACATTGAAGATTTAGCACCAGATCGCTTATCCTTACAGGGCATGATGAAGAAACATGAAGAGAGCTTTAGAGAATATGCTTAAAGGTGGAGGGATGTAGCTGCCCAAGTTCAACCACCCCTCACAGAGAAAGAAACCGCCATCTTGTTTGTCAACACACTCCCAGCACCATTTTATGAAATGATGGTTGGAAATGCTACAAAGAATTTTACGGATATGGTGATCTCTGGTGAAATAATAGATAATGCAATCAAGAGTGGCAAGCTTGTAGGAGACGATGCCATGAATGCAAGAAAAGGTGATACATCGGGGAATGGAGGAGATGTTCATGCTATGAATTATGAGGGGCAACATGTGGGAGACTTTGCTCCATATCATCCTTATCCAATGTACCACACCCATTACCCCACCATAAATCATATCTCTCCAAGCCTGAATATCCGTCAGCTAATCCCCCAATCTAGTTGGCAAATAGGTCTCCAAACACCTATGCCTACCCAAAGAAACCAAAGAGGATCCCAAAACAAACGGAGGAGAATCGACATTGATCCGATTCCTTGGTCCTACACTGAAGTATTTCAATACCTTCTCGAGAACCAACTTGTTACCCCTCCAATTGAAGCCCTTGGAACCTCCATATCCAGAATGGTATGACCCAAATGCTAGGTGTGACTATCATAGTGGAAATATGGGTCATTCGATAGAAAGTTGCCCTGCTTTCAAACACAAGGTGCAAAGTTTGATTAGATCTGGTTTGTTGGATTTTGGGACAAAAGAAGGAATGGGTTAACCATGCTGCAGTATGATTGCAAAAGAAGACTTTTTGGCTGGTCATCCATGATGGTATAAAGCTGTTTCTTTTTGTAGTGCTCATAAACTGAAAAGCGCTTTTTGTGTATTAACTTTCATTTATCTTTTGTCATTTCAACAGAGTAATCGATGCATTTTCATTACATTTTCTCTCCCCTTCGAAGTCTTATATTTTTTGTGCATTCACCTATATTTTACCTTTTTCTCCTTCTTTGGCTTCTAAATGATTAATTTCCATTCTTTGCTCAATTTTGTTATTAAATGATGAATATGAAGTTGATTATGATAATAATCTGGGATAAAACTTTAAAATTCTATTTGTATTGACAATTTTGTCCCCTATGATCGATGGGAACGTTGAAGTCAATAGATAAAGTGTACACAAGGAAAGTCAGAATTGATGTGCAATTTAATAGTAGATTTTCCACAAGATTGTGTTGGCTCAGTAAATAATTCTTTGATAAGAGTATTTACGTTTGAAATGAGAAATGGCCATCTTTGGTTTACCCTTCACACATGAGAAAAATTATCTATTGTTACCCCTTTTGAGCCTTATAGTTATATATGTTTTTCAAAGAAACCCGCCAAGGATCACCCTCCACATTGGGGGGCGAAATTGAGAAAAATAAAGTGAGATTTGCCCACAAAGAAATTTCAAGTCATTAGAAACCTTAGGGGCAAAATAAAGAAAAAGATATCTTTACACTTGAATTCCTCAAAAAAAAAAATGAAATTGAAAAAATGAAATGAATGAGGATAAAAATGAGGAAAAGAGAGAATCAAAAGAAAAAAGGTAGTGCATGAAAAGAATGGGAAGAGAAACGAGAAACCAAAGAAGAATAAACAACGAATGGGGTAGAATGCTAAAATTCTTATTATGATGAGAAATGATCCTATGGCTTGAAACCCTTGAAACACGTATTTTGGGCCTGTTTATCCATTCTTTCAAAGCCCTGAACCATGGCCTACATTACGTACCTTAAAAAGTCCATTTGGATCGAATTTGAATGCTTAAGTTAAGGAATCATATATTGAGCCTAGACCTATTACAAGTTCATGATTTGGAGCTTGATAAGTGTGTTGATTATGGATAAGTATGGTCCTTGAAAAAGAATGAAAATGTAAAAAGAAAAAGAAAGAAAAAAAAATAAAAATGAAAAAGAAAAAGCTAAAAAAAAAAGTAAAAAAAAGGGAAGGAGAATAAGAAGGGGCTTAAGTTGAAAACCCGAAAGGGCGATTTAAGTCAAAAGAAGAACGGAAGATTTGGCTAAAATCTCAAGAAGATAGCCTTTTATAGGGGAAACCAGTACTATTCGATGATTTCATGAAGTGGGGGGCAAAGCATTGATGGAACCAAAATGATTAGAATGTCAATCAAATAGAATTTTGGGAAAAATCCTAGATTAGTTTATCAAGATTGATTAAATATTCATCGTTTAGTATTGTTACCTTCCTTGGCCTCTAGAAATTGCCTATTTTTCTTAGTTAAATTTGTTCTTGTTTACTTCTTCATAAATGTCCATCCTTCAACTTTTGGCCAATCTGCATACTCATGATTATTGAAAGAAATGTGATGGCGTTGTATTCATTATAAAATTGAAATGACGATAAATAAGTGATTGACAATGTTTATGAAAGCCCGATGCATTACAAAAGAGGAAAGTCAAAAATGATACGGGGTAAAGAAGGAAAAGATGAGAACCATGGGAAGGTTTGCAAGTGCGCCGAAAAAATATGAATGTATGATCAAATGGTGAAAAATGAACAAGAATTAATGGTGTTTCGTGGAATTAGTAGATATATGGAAGCTTATGATTTGAAGAGATTCAAAAATGGTGAGAATGATGGTCTTGTGAACCTTGTTACTGCAACTTTTGATTCCTTTTATTTTTCCTTTTCTTTCCTTTTTTTATTTTATTTTTTCTCTTTTTCCTATTTCTCGACATTTACATTTGCATTCATCACATACATTCAAAAAAAAAAGGGGGAAAGACAAATGAAAATTTCACCTATAAGTAATAAAGTTTGTACATTCTTGATAAAAAAAAAAGAGGGGCAAAACACAAGAAAAAGGAAGGAAGTGGGATTTTGAAAATTTTAGGATAAGATGGGAAGATTATTTTTAAGTAAAAAGTTTTAAAAGGATGATGCATCAAGAAACTAAGTTTTTGGATGTGAATCTCTAATTCAGAAAATTTTAAGCAAGAAGTTAAATATTTGGATGTGAATCTCCAATTCAGAAAATTTCGGGTGTGAATCTCCGAATCAAATTTCTGGATGTGAATCTCCAAATTAAAATTTTGGGTGTGAATCCCTAAGTCTGAATTCAAAGTTAAAATTTCGGATGTGAATCTCCGAATTCAAATTTTGGGTGTGAATCCCTAAGTCAAATTTTTGGATGTATATCTCCAAGTTAAAATTTCGGATGTGAATCTCCGAATTCAAATTTTGGGTGTGAATCCCTAAGTCAAATTTTCGAGTGTGAATCTCCGAATCAAAATTTCGGATGTGAATCTCCAAAACAAAATTAAAATTTCGGGTGCGAATCTCCGAATCAAATTTTGGATGTGAATCTCCAAGTTAAAATTTTGGGTGTGAATCCCTAAGTCAAATTTTCAGGTGTGAATCTCCGAATTAAAATTTGGGATGTGAATCTCCAAGTTAATTTTTTGGATGTGAATCTCCAAATCAAAGTTAAAATTTTGGATGTGAATCTCCAAGTTAAAATTTCGGATGTGAATTTCCGAATCAAATTTTGGATGTGAATCTCCAAGTTAAATTTTTGGGTGCGAATCCCTAAGTCAAATTTATGGATGTGAATCTCCAAATCAAAATTTTGGGTGTGAATCCTTAAGTCAAATTATTGGATGTGAATCTCCAAAACCAAGTCAAAATTTTGGGTGTGAATCCCTAAGTCAAATTTTCGGATGTGAATCTCTGAATCAAATTTTTGGGTGCGAATCCCTAAGTGAAATTTTGGATGTGAATCTCCAAATCAAAATTTCAGGTGTGAATCTCTGAATTTTAAGTCAAATTTTCGGATGTGAATCTCCGAATCAAATTTTTGGGTGTGAATCCCTAAGTGAAATTTTGGATGTGAATCTCCAAATCAAAATTTCAGGTGTGAATCTCTGAATTTCAAGTTGAAAATTTCGGATGTGAATCTCCGAATCAAAATTTCGGATGTGAATCTCCAAAACAAAGTTACAATTTCGGATGTGAATCTCTGAATCAAAATTTCGGATGTGAATCTCCGAATCAAATCTTTAAATGTGAAATCTCTCAATTTCAGAAAAAGAAATTTAAAGTTTCATTGCCTCTGCTGCAAGAGGAGCTTTCTCAAGAAGAATTTTAAAGTTTCATCGCCTCTGCTGCAAGAGGAGCACATTTCATAAAAAAAAAGGGAAATTTAAAGTTTCATTGCCTCTGCTGCAAAAGGAGCACATTTTCAGAAAGGATTTTAAAGTTTCATCGCCTCTGCTGCAAGAGGAGCACATTTTCAGAAAAGAAATTTAAAGTTTCATTGCCTCTGCTGCAAGAGGAGCTTTCTCGAAAAAAGAAAAAAAACAAAACAAATTTAAATTTAAATTTTCATTGCCTCTGTTGCAAGAGGAGCACATTTTCAGAAAGAAATTTAAAGTTTCATTGCCTCTGCTGCAAGAGGAGCACATTTAAAAAAAAAATGAAAAAAAGAGAAAGGAAATTTAAAGTTTCATTGCCTCTGTTGCAAGAGGAGCACATTTTCAGAAAGGAATTTAAAGTTTCATCGCCTCTGTTGCAAGAGGAGCACATTAAAAAAAAAACAAAACAAAAAAAAAAACAAACAAACAAAAATGGATGATTTAAATTTAAAGTTTCATCGCCTCTGCTGCAAGAGGAGCGCAAACAAAAAAAAGAAGAAGAAGAAAAAAAGGAAGAGAAAAAAAAAGAAGAGATTAGGTCATAAGTCGGACAAAATTGATGTCTATTGTCTTTGCTCTATTCCTGATCCTCAGCAATGAGCAAAGAGGGGCAGCTGTTGACACCTAATTTTGTCCTATTTTTGTTATATTATTATTATTATTATTATATATTCTATTTATTATTATCTTTTTTATTATTACTTTCATTTTATTTTCATTATTATTTTCTTTATTATTATTATTATTTTCTTTATTATTATTACTATTATTATTTTTATTATTATTTATATTATTATTTTTATTTTTATTTTTATTATTATTACTATGGCTTATGGTCCAATCAGTCCATCACCCTGTCCATCAGCCACTGCCGCCTGACACCACCGCCGGTCACCAACTCTGTCTCCCCCATCCCATCTACGCCAAACCCTACACACACTTCCCTCTAAAAGCTCTCCCCATTCACCCAGACCCGAAAGGGAGTTTCATCCTCACTACCAAAAAACCCTCTAGCCCTAGCCACCGTGACACTCACCGGGCATCATCCTCACTCCCTACACCAAAAACCCCAAAAACCAGAAAAGTCCCCTCGCCTCTGTCCAATACCCAAAAACAAAAAACACCATCCTCACCACCCAAAAAAACCAAGCCCCGGAAGCTCTCTCCACTAACCCTAGCCCTCTGACTCTCTCAACACCGAACCAACAATCACCATCCCCGGTCACCCCAAAACAGAAACCCCTAGCAGCTAGCGTCATCCTCACCACCCAAAACCCAAGACCCGGAACCCCTCTTCATCTTCACCGAAACCCTAAGCAACCCCAACAGCAACCCGAAACCCCCAAATCCGAATCCTCAAACCCTAGAACCCCCCCCACCTGCAAGAAAAACAACAACAAAAACCAAAACCAAAATCATAAACCAAAGCCAGATCCAAAACCAACAGCCAAAAAAAAAACAAAAAAAAGGGGAAAATCGATTTCGGTGAAGCTCAGATCTGGGTGCTAGGGTGATTTTTTGGTGAAACGGAGGTCGGATTTTGAAAGAGGAGGTGGAGAGCTTTCGGAAAGTCGGAGGCTTTTCGAGGTTTGGTCACCGACGATGGCGGCCGGCGGCGGCCGGAGGAGACCTCAGCGGCGGCCGAAAATCACCCCGGCTGGGAGCCTCTGAAGGCTGTGATTTTTTTTGAGAGAAAAGAAGGAAAAAGTGAGAAAGAAAAAAAAGGAGGGTTTTTATAGAAGAGGGTTGACCCGCGCGCGACCCGGGATCCGACTCGGAGTCCGCGCACCCGACCCGGCCGGCCAAGGAGAGGAGAAGATCCGCGCGCCGCTCCAGCTTTCGACCCGACCCGATCGCGTCCGACCCGGCTCTAGCCCACCGACCCGGCCAGCAGTTGGGCCTTGCTATTTGGGCCTGTCTTTGGGCACTTTTGAGGGTTTCCTTTGGGTCCAAGCCCAATTCCGTTTTTGGTATATTTGTTTTCCTTTTCCCATTTGCTTACTTATTTATTTATTTGTTTTGTTAAAGAAAAAATTTAATTAGAAAATTAAAAATTAAAAATTAAAAAAATTAAAAAATTAAAAAATGTTATTATTATTATTATTTATTATTATTATATTTATTATTATTATTATTATTACTAATGCATGTTGTAAAATAAAAGTTTTTGAAAAATGTTCTTTTACTTGTATTTTTACTAATTATTATTGGTTTGAAAATATAAAAAAAAAAAGCAATAAAAAAAATAATAAAAATAAGTAAAACTTAAATAATTAAATAATATGTCCGAGGATGGGATGTCATGAGACTCACAAGTAGTGATTTCTTGACTGATCCCTAGGTGAGAAGAGTCCTACTAAATGTTACCAGAGTATTGGGATATTTAGTATGATTTTTCAATAATTTAATTTGTTTTATTAAAAATAAAAATAGATAAGTTTTTAAAGAAAAATAAAAAAACAAAGAAAATTAATAATAATTTTAAAATGAATGAAATTAGTCCGATGATGGGATGTCATGAAACTCACAAGTAGTGATTTCTTGACTGATCCCTAGGTGAGAAGAGTCGTGCTAAATGTTACCAGAGTATTGGGATGTTTAGTATGATTTTTCAATAATTTAAATTTTTATTAAAAAATAAAAATAAATAAATAAGTTTTTAAAAGAAAATAAAAAGATTAATAGAAAATTTAATTTGTTTTATTAAAAATGAAAATAGATAAGTTTTTAAAGGAAAATAAAAAAAGAAATCAATAATAAAATTTAAATTTAAATGAAATTCTTCCGAGGATGGGATGTCATGAGACTCACAAGTAGTGATTTCTTGACTGATCCCTAGGTGAGAGGAATTTACTAAATGTTACCAGAGTATTGAGATATTTAGCTAAATTTCTCAATATCAAGAGTTTCATTAATAAAATCAAAATAAATAAATTTCTTTTAAGTTCCATGTGCATCATGTACTATCTGTTTGCATCATATGCACTCATAATAATTTTTGGAACGAGTGTGAATCTTCTGATGATGAGATTCTATAGAACTCACAAGTAGTGATTCTTAAGAAATCTCTAGGTGAGGAAATTATCCGAAATGCTTCCAGAGTATTGGGGTAATTCGGAATAATTTTCAATACAAAAGATTTTCACTTATTTCAAATAAAAAAAATAATATTTAAATGTTTCAAAATTAAAAAGAACAAAATTGATTGTAATAAAAATATGAATTATTTTTAAATATTAATTCAAGACCATTTCATTAAAACAAAAAGGATAACACATGATTATTATAGTACCGTTTTTAACGGGCGTCGTGGGGGTGCTAATCCTTCCACACGCGTAACCGTACCCCCGAACCCAATTTTTGTTTCGCAGACCGCAAAATTATCTTTTTAATAAAACTTAATTAATTTTAAGATTTTGTTAAAAAGATAAATATTTTAGGTGGCCAATCACACCTAGACAAAAAAGATTGGTGGCGACTCCCATTTTTGTTTTTTAAACGTTTTTTCGAAAATCGTCGAGCGCGAAGCCGTTACGACAATATATATTTAACATTAACATCGGGCCGGGCCCGGGCTTTGAAAGGCTAAGCCCGGGCCCGGAAACGGGCCTAAAAGTTTAGTCCAAGCCCGGTAATTGCATCAAATATTTTAGTCCAAGCCCTTGCATCAAATATTTTTGTCCAAGCCCTCCCAAATATCGAACGGGCCTTCGGGCTTGGGCGGGTAGCCCGGCCCTTGAGCAGGTCTAGCTACAAGCCCAAGCTAGGCCTGGTTTTGCCTGACCTTATTTTTTTCTTTTCTTTTTTCTTGTTTTGCATTTTGATTTTTTGTTTCTTTTTTAATTCTTTTATTCCCTTTAAAATTTAATTTGGTTTATCAAATTTTGCATTTTAATTTTCATATTAAATATATATATAATGTTTATTAATCAACAATATTTTAAATACATATAATTACATTATATTTAGTAAAATATATAAAAAAAATTAATATTAATTATGTTCAGACTAGGTCAACTTAGGTCTCTAAGGGCAAAGCCCAAGCCTGACTCGTAAATTAATCGGCCTATTTTTTTTGTCCAAGCCCATTCATCCGGTCTTTTTTTTCCAAGCTTACTAAAAATCGAATTAACTTTTAGGCTTTAACAGATCACCCGCCTCATGGACAGATCTACTTGTACTAAATTCACCTTTTTTTTTTTATGAAATTACTATAAGATGTAGAAGTTTCAATTATAATCAAATATTACATCTTATATTAAAAATTATTGAATTAAATCAATATATAATTAGACAAATTTAATATAAAATACAATCAAACTAACATATAATTACACTTGAATATAAATCTCAAGAAAAAAAAATACTTTATCACCAAAACAAATTCTCATCCACACTTTATTGTTAAGCTAAGCTTATACATCCATATCTTTTCCCCCTTTTTTTTTCCCCTTCTTTTCGTGCAGTCAAATTGCCTTTCAGACTGTGCTGCACTAATTAGTGGAAGTTAGGCTAATTCAAGTATTGGCTAATCTGTGGGTTGATTGTTTTAGTCTTCTAGATAGGGTTACAAATTGGAAAACACATGAAACTTGGGTGTTTCATGAATTCAGTCCTAAAGAACTATATTAAACCACAAATCCAGCTGGGTGAATTTTTTTTCTCTCAATTTTGTATTTCTTTTATTTATTTATTTCCCTTTAAAAGGTATAAGATCAAAGGATTGAATTCTCATTACTCTCCCCAGATTTTTTTTACATATACTAAAAAATCTAATTTACCGCTTAAAAGGGGAGAATAAGAAAATGCAGAACAAATCTCTCTAGGTCAAGTGAAATCAATTAACATTTGTAATTTTGCTTTGACTCCCTCATGTACGATTTAGTGGGCAAAACTTTTGTGAGATCACATTAAAATATTTGGTGTAAGGTATAGCATTTGGTATTTATGCACATTCAAGTTTCTGAAGGTCAAAAAAGTTCTGAATGTGTGTGGTTGTCAAGCAGCACTCCACAAATTCTAACTTTATAAAAAAAAGGGAGCAAATTATTGGATAAAATATTGACCTTTAAAATCATTTTTATATGTCCATCAAGATTAGACAAATTAACCTGGAAAACTCTTTCGCATAATTATCCTAATGCTTCGAACTCTCAGTCGTCTCGCAAATTTAAATTAGCTCTTATTTAGTAAGAACTTTATTCCCTTTGCATAATATGAGTAAGGTCCCACAAAAAAGACGTATAGACTTAAATGAAGTAGAGGAAAAGATAAATTAATTGTAGGTTTGAAATTCGACTCTCAAAGGCATAAAAAAAAATTCGACTCTCAAAGGCATAAAAAAAAATTCGACTCTCAAAGGCATAAAAAAAAATTCGACTCTCAACATTTATTTTATTTTTTAAAGCCTTAGATCTCTATCTTAAAAAAAATAGAATTATATATGTAGGGAGAAAGAAGAGGGATCGATTTGCACTAATGTAAAATTAATTTAATTTTACACACTTTTTAATGTTTTTATACAATTTATATCGTTTTAATTCAGCTGCTGAATTTTTTGTTTATTTACGTAGATCGTACACATAAAATTTCAAATTAATGAAAGATGTCTAACTATTTGTTCTATGATAATAAAATTTCATCCGTTAATATATATTGAAAAAAATGTTATTTTTGATTAAATTGATAAAAAATATCAAATTTATTCAAAATTTATATACATGATATATATACAAATTAATTATTAAATTTAACTATTATTTTGTAAAAATATTAATCATAAATAAAATTATAAAAAATATATAAAATAATTACTTTTACAATGATGTAAGTAAATTCTTTTTCCCATGTATATCCTTTAAGCTTTTTATTGGCAGCTTTTAGCTGTATCTGATGAAACTTTCAAATGAACTGTTTTGAAACAGTGCTCAACTCACTCACCTAGAGGTTTAGTTGAAAGCTTGAGGGAGAGGAGGTCCCCGGTGATTTTTTCATAATTTGTCTATTTCCGATGCTTTGGTTCAACCTAAAAATGGACCACTTTCTTGTCTTTTTCTGGCTTCATGTAGCCAGGTGCCAGTTTATTTTTTCTAATTGCATGAAAAATCTATGCAACGTCGGTTTCGACCCATATTCCTTTTTTTAAATTAATTTTCATGTTTTTGTTTTTCCTATAAACAATATGGGGTCAAATGGGTCATTTTGAGTTGAATAAACAACTTTATCTAATTTTCGAAATTAAGCTGGGATTTTCACTTTTCTGAAATCATCCATGCATTCACGCAGCTGTTATCACTAATTAGAATTAAAACGGTTTGTTTTAGGAAAGCTCCCTTTTCACATTGAAAAATAGATTAATATTCTGACCTTTTCTCATTGTTTGAATCTGTTATAATAAATATATATGTTGGCTATTTCTGGCGTGCAGATGAAACAACCAATAAAATCAACACCTTAACCTTATTGGACCTAAACATTCTTCATAATCCTATAATATTAATGATTAGGAAAATCTAATTTACATAGTTTTAATTGTAAAAAAATCACAATTGATTTGATAAATTATTTAGTAATTAACACCGAAGAACTCAAGCTTGATTTAATTTGTAGTATCCTTCTTAAGTTGGATTTTTATTTGATTTACAATTAGTGTATAAATTCTATACATAGTTCGTATCAATCATATACACTAGAATCAAATCATGTTGATGTATAAGATTATACAGTAAAATATAATGTGTTAAGCATCTAACTTAAAATTAATGGACAATAAGTGGAGTGGACTTGAATATACCATCATCACGCATAAGCGGAGATATAAAAACCTACTATGTGACAGTTTTGGAAGAAGTGACAGACAAAAATCACAGATCAAATACAAAATAAAACCTAGATTTTGATATCATGTTAAGCATTCAAAATAAAATTAAGTGGCAATAGGTGAAAGAGCTTAATTTAAATATAAGATCACATAAAATAGAGTATTTAATAGGTATGAAATAACACTACTTTACTTTGACAAAATACATCAAACATAACTCTCCGTATAATTAAGAAGATACTTGACCTATAAGCGAAATACATGCATGATTTTTGAGATAAGCTGTCTCTGGTCAAAAATTTAGGGGGATACAAAAGAATTATCATTATTATTATTATTACAGTCTCGTTACACAGACAACAGTTTATTTAGAGGGAATGGATGGGGCGAGGGGCCTGGACGGCTGGCTAAAACAACCAACCAAGTTGCCTTACATGCCACGTTTCTTTCTCTTCACACACCAGTATTTAGGGGGCTTTTGCTTCTCATGATGCTTTTTTCTCTTAACACCTCTCCATTTGTCGGGTTTAGTGCTTTTTAGTTCCATGGTTTCTCCCTTTTTCTCTCAACCCTTAGCCTCTCTCTTTCCTCACTTCCCTTAGCTTCATATAAGCTTTCTTCTTATCCCTTTGCTGCGCCACTTTCCATTGAATCCTTTCAGTTCTTTATTTTGTTTGTTTTCTCTGTTAGGTGCTTTGCACAATAAGAACTTTAGCTGTTTGTCAGTAGAGGTTATAAGGGTGTGTTTTGTTGGGATTTCAAGCTGAATTTTAGGGGGGGTTTTTGTAGCTTGTTGATTGGAACCAAACCAAGATTGTGAAACTGAAACCGAAGGTTTTAGGTAAGAGGGACAATTGGGTTTTAGGTTGTTCCAGGAATGGCAAACATTGCTGTGGTTGGTCAGGAAGATGCTCAGATGGATTTGCCCCCGGGTTTCCGGTTTCACCCGACTGATGAAGAGCTTATTTCTCACTACTTGTACAAGAAGGTTCTCGACATCAACTTCAGCGCTAGAGCTATCGGAGAGGTGGATTTGAACAAGTCTGAGCCCTGGGAACTGCCATGTAGGAAGAGTTGTTGCTCTCTAATTCAGAATTTTCATTCACTTTTTCTCTTTGTGAAATCTTCCTGGATGTGATTCTCATGTTTGTTTGATACAGGGAAAGCGAAAATGGGAGAGAAAGAATGGTACTTTTTCTGCATGAGAGACAGAAAATACCCTACTGGTCTGAGGACAAACAGGGCTACTGATTCTGGCTACTGGAAAGCCACAGGCAAAGACAAGGAGATTTACAGAGGAAAGTCATTGGTTGGAATGAAGAAAACTCTGGTTTTCTACAAGGGTAGAGCTCCGAAAGGAGAGAAAACCAACTGGGTCATACATGAATACAGATTGGAAGGCAAATACTCAGTCCACAACCTCCCTAAAACTGCCAAGGTAACACACACTTTTCTCTGTTTTCTTCTGCTTTTCTATGTTTTTCCATTCTGTCTTTTGCTCTGTTTTAATCTCAAGTGGTGTTCATAGATCTTTTTTGTTTTTATTTTGTAGAATGAATGGGTGATTTGCAGGGTGTTCCAAAAGAGTTCTGGTGTGAAGAAAACCCATATTTCAGGTCTGATCAGGGTGGGTTCTTTTGGTAATGAGTTGGGTCCTGCTAATCTTCCACCATTAATGGAATCTTCACCATACGATGGCAACAGCAAGCCTCTTGCCGAATCGGCTTACGTGCCCTGCTTCTCCAATCCTTTTGATCTTCAACGAAACCAAGAAGACACACTTGATAACTTCAACAATTCTCTTCTTCCTGTTTCGTCTAATCCTTCCGACATTTTCGCACGAATCCCACTTTCAAACACTTTCTACCCCGCTCAGTCTGTCCCTGTCCCATCGAGTTTTCCATTCCCAGGCTCTGTTTTAATGCAAGATCAATCAATCTTGAGAGCCTTGATTGAAAACCATGGATCAAACATGAGGCAGGATTTCAAAACAGAGAGGGAGATGGTCAGTGTTTCACAGGAAACTGGTTTAACCACTGATATTAACACAGAAATCTCTTCTGTCGTATCCAATCTGGAGATTGGAAGGAGGGCGTTTGATGATCAAGAAGCCCCTTCTACTTCAGCTGGGCCAGTGGACCCCGATTGTTTTTGGCATTACTGAAAGCACAATCAACAGCATTTATAATTACTATTAGTTTCGAAAAGATGGTGTTGAAAGCAAAATCAACAGCATTTATAATTACTATTAGTTTGGAAAAGATGGTGTGAGTGTATCGATTTTCTTAAATGTCTAGTGAAAAAACTTTGAAAGAAATTGAATCAGAAGATTATGTAATATAAATTTATAGTAATTAAATTATCATATAAGAAAGACTTAAATTGCTCTCTTTCTTGTACAACTTTTGTATCATTTTCTGGGTTCCTGTTATATTGGCATCATTAATGTCAAACTGCTTAGATACAGAGTTTGTCATATATGAGATTAAGTTGGTAGCTAACTGATATTTGTCTTTGTTCTTTCTCTTTAAAAAAAATTGCAATTGAGCCTGTTGGATGTTAGTGCTTACATCATTGGGGTGCATGAGTTACATTCTCATCAATTTTTTATTACTTAAATCTGGATCTTCAAAATCACCTTGTGGGGTTTTCAATAGAATTTTATTATTTTTTTAATAATTGAGGTTACCTTGAATTTTATTATTAAAATTAAATGGGGAATGTTAAGGATAATTGTTGATTTGTTATTTTATTTATATATTTATTTATTTATTTATTTTTGAAATGGATTTTCGGTTTTCCTCTTAGTCTTTTGGTAATTGGTTGTAATTTTATCTATTTATTATCTTAATTTCTACGTTTTGATTTAGTTTAAATCCTTAGAAGGCTATTGTAACGGATTAGGACTCCTTTTTTTTTGTTTTTGTGACCTCATGTATTTATACAGCGTAGCTAATGGAAAGAATGTAACCGGGGCAAAAAACTTATCCCTTGTTATTTCTCACCTGCCTAAGTGGGTAAACTATTTGGTTGTTTGTGCTGTCCTCGGCTTCGGCCCTGCAACTCCAACCAATTTGATTCTAAATCAAAACCATGTGTCTTTCAAGGTTATTCACTCCCCAAAGGTGCCTATACGTGTTTATATTGTCGATAGAGAGAATTCGTTTGGTAAGAGACATAATAATATTATAATTAAATATGATCATTTATGATAAGGAACATAAATATTTTTTTTCATTTTCTGAAAAGTTTCTTAGTTATTTTATCGTAAAAAAAGAGAATTGTAATGTTAAAAACTAACACGTGAGCACTCATTACTTAAGAAGTAAGCAATTAATCTCATGAATTAAAGTATGAGTTTATATATGATATACTAATAGTGTATAGTCTCTATATATTATCAATGTACCAAAAGATGGTACTTTATTAATGAGTAAATTAAAAAGATGCCAAATCCTTAACAGTAAATACAAATAATTTTTTCAATTTGTTTAGCAGGACTAAGCATATTTTTAGTTTGCTCATTAATAAGATGTCAATTTCTAGTGCATTGACAGTATATAAAAACTGTACACTATCAGTGCATCATATATAAACCCTTAAAGTATAAAAGATAACATGTATATACTTGTTAGAGAATAAGTTCATTGAACATGGACCCGAAATGAAATTTCTTTTTGGTAGTATCACCGAGTGTTTGTGGAAAAATTTTTATGTGACAGTTTTATAAGTGATCATTTGACTAGCGAAATTAGATTATCTTGTTTGTGAATTGTCATTCTTTAATTTCATCCAAACGGGTTTGGATGCCAAATGCTTATAAAAGGTGCTTTTGCGTACGGCATGAGACATACAAAGATAGATAAATGATCAAGAGAGAATTCATCACCTTGAGTGATTTAAGGGGACATATCTTACATGTTCTCTACTTAGAATTGAATTGACAATATCTATGCCCATGGTATAATGATTCTAAAAAAAGTTTTACTAGAATGCATTAGAGTCAAATTTAAAGTTGTAAGAACTAATATATAGAATTAATAAGTAGACACTACACCATGCTCAACCTTATTAATTTTTTGATATATAATTTGATGAAAGGGTTGAATTACACTAAGAGACTAGTCACTGAAAGCCTTGAGTTAAGATTTACAATTTAACACTCTAACAATTGAGTGGTCATGATTGCTTGCTTGATCCCGCTCATAATCTACATAGATATATTAGAATCACGATGTAGAAAATTGTGGATTTAATTTATAATCATATTAACAACATGGGTTGCACACATAAAACAAATTGCAATTAGGAATTTAATTGATTAAGGATGTAATTGAATTTGGCTAAAAGCTTTGTGGTTTATATTATTAAGTCTTATGGACTTAATTTCAAGAGTGCAAAAGTTGCATGCCTTAATTGCAAAATAAGATAAACATGCCTCCCTATATAAGGATAATGTTGGAAGAGAAAAAGCTAAGATTCATTACATAATTTCAAGAAGAAATCGGCAAAGCTAAAATTCTTGAACAAAAGTTCTGCTTAGTTGAACCCTAGCTTTCTTTCTTTTTTTCTTCTTCTTATTTTGCAAAAACTCTAACTACAATCTCTCTTCCACTTCTTACCGCCACCCTTAGAGAATTAAGAAGGGTTCTTGGTTGCTCATAAAGTCAAGAAGATTTGCAAAAAAATTGCTGGAGAAGTAAAACTTGTTAGCACAAGTTCCTTCTACCTTAGAGAAGATTGTGGCAAAGTTGTATGGATGACCATAAAGACCTTCACAATTAAAGTGTTTTGTAAATCTTGAATGATAGCAGGCATCATCAAAGGAGAAACATTAGATTACTATGTTTAAGTTTTAGGTATGTCTTTCTATCCCTTTTTCTTGTATGATTCTTGCATGATCTAATAGAATGAAAAACAACTCTTGATCAAAGAAATCCCATGTTTTTAGGTGTTTTAGTGTTCTTATTCTGGCGCAAATCTTCATATGTCATGTGATTATTCGTTGT
Organism: Heritiera littoralis; assembly: GCA_031772115.1. Taxonomy (NCBI): domain Eukaryota; kingdom Viridiplantae; phylum Streptophyta; class Magnoliopsida; order Malvales; family Malvaceae; genus Heritiera; species Heritiera littoralis. The sequence goes on along the minus strand of JAPDPK010000154.1, from coordinate 1,684,461 downwards.
TTCATGAGCCTAGAAACATATACTTTTAAGTGTCCCACTCGAAACTTTAGTAAATGCCACACTGTTCTGACCACCTGCTCAACTTAATCCACCTACCATACCCATCCCTTTCGCTATCCTATCCGACACTAATCCTATGCAAACATGAGCAAAGAATAATTTATTTAAACCCTCAACCCAACACCTTTACCTTACAACTATAGCGAATACCCTAGCCATTAAACCTAAAAGTGTGTGATAGGCTTTCAAATATCCAAATTGGTGCCATACCATGTAAACTAAGCTTGATACTTACTTAGACATGTGACTTGAGATCTTGTTCTCCCTCAGATCTTAAAATCTAATGGGATGTAAATGGGTTTACCACATCAAATAAAAACCTGATGATTCCATCGACTCCTACAAGGCTCGTAAGGCAAAGGGCTTTCTTTAGTGCCCTAGAATTAACTTTAATGAGACATTCAGTCTAAGTATCAAACTTACAGCTATTCATCTTGTCCTATGTCTTGATTTCTTCATGGTATTTATTGCAACTTAATGTGAATAACACCTTCCTACATGGAACCTTGATCAAAGATGTTTACATGGTGAAACCTCCTAACTTTGTTGATTCTCAAAATCTTGATCATGTCTATCACTTACGTAAAGAGTTATAAGGCCTAAAATAAGCTCCTCTGTTGTGGTATCATCAACTTATTCAATATTTTTTTCAGTTGGTTTTACCAATTCCATGGTTAATGTGTCATTGTTTATTTACAATAAGTCTAGCTTTACTATATATTTGTTGATATATTTAGATGATGTGATTATCGCAGATAAAAATGATTACTTTCTTGGGCATATAGTGATAGAACTAGGCAATTGATTCTCTATCAAGAACTTAGGCTTTCTTTCATACTTTTTGGGTTTGGAAGTCATTCCTTGCTTATGTGAGCTTGTGACTCATTCAGCAAAAATACATTTTTAATCTACTTAAACAAATGAAGATGACTAATGCTTGGTTTCATCTTCAATGTCTTTGAGCCAAGTCCTAATCCTAATTTATGGGATGTCCTTATCTAATATAATAGAGTTTTGGCCTTTGGTTAGTGGACTGCAATTCTTTTATTTTACTAGGCCAGATATTACTTACATCGTTGGTAAGTTATCTCAATTCATGCATCAACCCACAACTAGCTGCTTGATTGCTGTGAAACGTTTGCTTTATCACCTTTATACCACTATTACTCACTATCAACTTTTGGATGCTAGTCATTAATAACTCTTTATGCATATTTTGATGCAAACTGGACAGGTAATCATTATGATAGTTCTTTTACAAGTCTATATGTTGCTTTTCTGGATGCTAATTCAATTTCATAATGTCAAAAGAAAAGTTTATTTCCTGATCTTCCATTGAGGTTGAGTATTGGTCTATTGTCTTTATCGTGATTGAGATTACTTGGATAAATCCTTACTATCATCAAATTTACTACCCCTCCATCGATATATTATGATAGTATTTGTGTCACTTATCTTTGCATTGATATAGTATTTTACTCTTATATTGCTATTAATTATCATTTAATTTGTTCGTGAAAAACTACAATCTAGTTAATTATGATTTCCACATGTTTATTTTACTAATAATAAACTTTCTGATCCTCTAATCAAATTGCTCTGCAGTGCTCGCTTAGTTGACATTTACTATAAAATTGGATTCTGTTGTAGAAGAATAAAGACAATTTTAGGGTTTGATGAAGAAGAAATAACTTGAACTTGATCTTAAACATTTGGAAATTGAACTCCTTTGAAACACAAACAATCATGAACAATGCAGCAATAGACTTCAAGGTGTGCTACTATAATGCTACTTTCCTTAAAACTTATTTCACCCCCACCAGTTATGGTATGTAAAGAGGGTTGTTGAAATAGCCTCAGGATACAATGAAGTCAAACTTGTTTAATATCACATTGCACTAGTAGTATTAAACCTTTAAACACCTTTGACAAATACAGGAGTATTATGTCTTAGCTAAAGTCTTCAACGATAAAACAATGCCTAAGAGACTTATTTTCTACTTTGAGACTGAGAAAGGAGAGAAGAATTCAGAATTAATTGGTGTATCTCAAGTCTGAACTTGACATCTCTATTTATAGAGAATAATTCCAAGTGATGTGATCTTTCAATCAAGTGATGTGATTTTTCATTTGTATTATATGATTTAGCAAACACAATTGTTTAACAATATCAGAACTTTTGGAAGCCAATAGTTATGTTTCTTAACCATTCAAAGTGAAATAATAACTTAGGAAAAGTTTGTAACTCTTCAGATAAAACCTAGCCGTTGTATTCACTTTTATACTAGAGCAGTCGAATGCCCGAAAATGATAGTTGAATGCCCTAGTGTAATTTTAAAACAAAATATAACCTCCAAGTGAGGTAGTCGACTGCCCACTACCCTAAAGTAATTTAAAATTTGATACTACACTTTGTATGGGCAGTTGACTGTCTTCCTGGGGCATTTGATTGCCCTCTTAAGACATTCAACTAACCAAGTGCAATTTTAGAATAGAAAGGTTGCTGCACAAGGGTAGTTGATTGCCTTATAAACTTGGTAAAAATCGTTTTAACTTGATTTTACTCAACTCAGAATCATGCCAAACACTAGTTTTACTTGTCCATTGGTTAAACATCATTTTAATCAATTCTTTCACTTTATTTTGAAAATTTTCTAACAATCCCCCACCACTTTCAAAATAAAGCAAGTCAAATACTTAAGGAATCCTCATGCATTAAATGATGGTGGACTAGGTCTTAAACCGTCACCTTAGAGAAAGAGTACTTTCAATTAATCAGAACGGCATGGTGGAACAAAGTCTTAAACCAGTGGTTTTATATTGATTAGCCAATAACTAATTCTCACATGAGACTTCAAAAATTTGTCAAAAGTCATTTAGATAAATCTTCGACACTAATACTAGCCATATGTCTTGTATCTATTCATGAGTGCTTGAGAGTCAAACCCTTTGCTCCTAGAAGCAGCACCACTTTTACTCATATAGGTGAATTCCATAAGGAATACAACCGTATAAGCATTCCAACACTACACTTATGTGTTATGGGTTTATTACGAGTAAAAACTTAGCCTCCCCTTTTATCATATAGTTTCAAACACTTGTCGACTTTCGGATGTGTTTATACTTTAAGTGCTTGCCATCACATTCAAATGATGTACTTGAGCTCATTACACTCAAAACTTAATGTCTAATTAAGCGTTGAGTTGAGTTCCCATTATGTGTGACTAAAATTAATGGGTTTAAGTCCCATCCCCTTGGAAGTTCTAGACAAAATCTCTCTTGTGAGACCTTTTGTCAATGGATCCACTAAGTATTCACTTGACTTGACAAAATCTATGGTGATCACCCCATCTTTTATTAATTGTTTAACATAACTATGTCTTAGACCAATATGTTTAGATTATCCATTATATACTTGGCTATAAGCCTTTAATAGTGTAGGTTCACTGTCACAATAAATTGAGATTGGTGACATTGGCTTTAGCCATAAAGGAATTTCATAAAGAAAATCTCTCAACCATTCGGCTTCTTTACTTGCTGATGCTAATGCCACAAATTTCGAAGCCTTAGTAGAATCCGTAATGCATGTTTGTTTCTTGTAACTCTAAAAAATCATATCCCCACCAAACATGAATATCCATCCACTCGTGGATGAATAATCCTCCATGTTCGTAATTTAACTTGTCACTAGGAACTTTTTGCTAGTTGCATTTTCCTTCATGTATCTAACATCCAATTTATCCCACAATTCTTTTGCTATAATAATTGTAATGTATGTATCAAATAGGGAATCAAGCATACCATTTAGAATGCATCCTCTACATGTGTAGTCATCATTGTCCTACTTCTGTCTTTAATGAACTTCCTCACTTGTTTCATTTTCCTTCTCTTCTGGTCTTGGAGTTGTGAGGACATATGCAATGTTGAGTGAGGTGAGAAGAATCCTCATCTTTTGTTGCCATCTTAGAAAGTTTCCACCATCAAAGCGTTTCAACTTTTGGAAGTTTGTAATCATCTCTTTCAAAGTATCCATCTTCATGTTAGCAAAATAAGTCTTAAGATTGTTGTACAAGAATAAAGTCACTTCTAGGGTTTGATGAAGAAGAAACAACTTGAATTTGATCTTGAACTTCTGGAAATTGGACTCCTTTGAAACACGAATAGTCACGAACAATGTAGTAATAGACTTCAAAGCGTGTTGCTATAATGCCACTTTTCTTGAGACTTATCTCACCCCCACCAATTATGGTATGCAAAGAGGGTTGTTGAAATAGCCTCAGGATACAATGAAGTCAAACATATTTAATATCACATTGCACTAGTAATATTAAACCTCTAAACATCTTTGACAAATACAGGAGTATTATGTCTTAGCCAAAGTCTCTTGCAGTAAAACAATGTTTAAGAAACTTGTTTTCTACTTTGAGATTGAGAGAGGATAGAAGAATTCAGAATTAATTGGTATGTCTCAAGTCTGAACTTGGCATCTCTAAATTATAGAGAATAATTCCAAGTGATGTGAAGTGATATGATTTTTCATTTGTGTTATTTGATTCAACAAACACAATTGTTTAACAAGATCAGGACTTTTTGAAGCCAATGGTTATGTTTCTTAACCATTCAAAGTGAAAGAATAACTTTAGGAAAAGTTTGTAACTCTTCAAACAAAAACTAGCTGTAGTATCCACTTTTATACTAGAACAATCGAATGCTAAAAAATAGCAGTCGAATGCCCTAGTGAATTTTGAAATAGAATACAAACTCTAGGCGGGGCAGTCGACTGCCCTAAAGTAATTTAAAATTTGATACTGCACTTTGTATAGGTAGTTGACTGCCCTTCTGGGGGCATTCGATTGCCCTCCTAGGTCATCCAACTGGCCAAGTGCAATTTTGGAACAGAAAGGTTGCTACTCAAGAGTATTTGACTGCCCTATAAACTCGATAAAAATTGTTTTAACTCGATTTTACTCAGCCTAAAATCATGTCAAACACTAGTTTTACTTGTCCATTGATTAAACATCATTTTAATCAATTCTTTCATTTTATTTTGAAAATTTCCTAACAGATTCAACCAACCTTTATTTTATAGGGGATGCTAAGAATAATTGATTTGTTATTTATTTAATTTATTTACTTTTCACATAGATCTTCTATTGTTGGCTTTAAATTAATATATATATATATATTTATATACTGAAATGAAAAAACTTAAAGTGTGATTAAATATGTTTATATTCATGAAATTTGCTTTTTTACTAATAAATAACTCTTAAACCTAAAAGATCACCTATATTGGTTATCCTATGATTTTATTTGAAATATAAGTCTAATTAATTTAGTTATGAAATTGATTTTTACTTGGACTTTATATATATATTTGGTATATTGAGATATTCCTAATTTGATGTAAGATATTTGTCCTTACTTTGATTGTGATTTTATATGTTTAAATGAAAAATTGGTTGATTTAAAGGTGTAAGTATCGATATTGTACACCTACTATTAAACAAATGCATATTTAAGGTTTAATGTATCGATACTCTACCATACCCCTTAAACAGAATGCTTTCACCTACTTTTTATGCTATAGGGTTCGATCTTGGCATCGATCCCTCCTGGTTTTACAATGTATTTCTATGCAGAAAATTGAAGGCATTGATTCCTCATGAAGTAGGGATTGATCCCTATAAGGTTAGAGTGCTCTAACAGATAGTTTTGTCTCCTGCAATGACTATTTTTCATATCCAACTCCTCCAATAGCTAAAGACACCACCTCATATATACCTCACATATAAAAACGAGTTTCCAAGTGATGAAAATGAGAGAGCTACAATTCTACATCATGTATTATACTCATATCAAGTCTTCACTTGTCGTTAATCACATCTCATTGTATAATCCTTTGATTTCTTCAAGAGAGCTAATCTTGTAATCACTCAACCTTTGTAGAAGTATTTTTTTATTACACCATTTGTATACCCATCCACATATTGTAAAGTGGAGTGAACCCTTGAGTGGTAGATATCACTATATACTCATTAGTGTAGATCAAATTTTTGTTGTGTTTGTGCCTAAAAATGAGTACTTTGTGTGCTAATAAATGAAATTTGCTATGCTAATTTGATTGATCACTTTTACATGGTATTGACTCTACTTGCATATGCTTATTGATTTCTTTATGTCGCATTGTCACATTGCATATTTTTATTGACTTGTTGTGCTTATTTTATATTCTTGTTAATTTGTTTGTGTTGCATTAAACATACACACTACATCAATCATTTGATCTCACATAAGTGCTTATGTTTAAATGTGAAAATGAGATCCTTCTTTGTATGGATTTACTCATTAGCTTTGTACATTACCTTTCTATTGAGTGTTGACTTTTCATAATGTTCCTTTTTCATAAGCTTATTCATAAGTTAAGCTACATGATGACATAACACACATTTCGTGCTTTATTACTTCCAAAACATTCATTCATATAGTATTTTTCTTAAGGATACTCCTAAAACCCTTGTCTTAGCTAGGATTTTGAAATGCTTATACCTTTATAATATGACAAAAAGGGGGAGAAAGGGAAAAAGAGGAAAATGAGATGATTTAAAGCAACCCTAATGCAAAATCATCATAATGCTTGAATTTAAAGACAAAAATGATTTTGCACATGTTTAAAATTAGATGTCAAATTGAGGGAGAGCTTAAGAAATTAAAATTAATTTTTCTTAAGTTTTTTCATATAAAAAGGGTGAGATTATTGACTTTGAAATACTTAGGATTTTGATATAACTTCTATTAAACTTAAGAAAAATGTAATTTTTACTCATAAAAATGATTTGCATCAAAGCCTTATTGGACTAGATCATTTATAATCATGCTACATGTTGAATGAATTGTCAAATATGCTATTGCTTGAAGTGATAGTTTATCTATGCATGTTTGATCATTTAGCTTAGATGATTTCATGCATTGAATGCCAATATTATATGTTTGTTGATCATAGTATCGATACACTTTGAATATGTATTGATAATTTTTATTTAAATATTGGCGGGTCGATAAATGTATCAGTAGCCCATCATTACCATGAAATAGAAGTTCCACGCTCTGTGTGCTGGTATCGATGCGATTGGACTCTACATTGTTAACACTTTTTTAAGTGTGCAGGATTTTCTCATAAAGTATCAATACGCAGAAGGAATATACCTACCCTTAAGTCTAGTTGCACACAACGATCAAATTTTTGAGTCTGTCAACGAGAAGAAACTTGAATTCACATCACTAACTGCCAAAAACTTGAGAAAAACTATAAAAGGAAAAAAAGCTAAGAGTTTAATGGGAGATAACCATATCCTTTGTTATACTCATATCAAAGCTTCATTCAAGAAAAAAAGAAGAAAAGAGACAAAGTCTTCATTGTATCAATCTTTTGTCTCATTTGTGATTCCTTCCTTGTACTAAAATTGTATTTATCACGCCTTCAAAGTTCTTAGAATACACAACGTAAACTCATCCTATCATTGTAAAAAAGGATTGGGTGGTGGTAAGGTTTACTCCTTGAGCCGAAAAATGGAGACATTATGAAAGTTTCTTTCTTGAGCCTACAAAAAGGAAGGGTGAAGGTATTCTACTTGAACTTGTGAAAAGGGAGAGTGTAAAGGTTATCCTTGAGCCTTGGGAAAAAGAAACATTTTTTCCTTGAGCCTGCAAAAGGGAGAAGTGTGTAAACCATATTCAGTAGTGGATTTGTAGAAAATCCTTAAGAGGTGCTCAAGGTAAAGGATGTTGATAAGGGTGCCGAACCTCTATAAATTACTTGTGTATATTTTATCTTCTCTACACTCTTACTTTTTTTTACTGCAAATTTATCTTCCTTAGTGATTGTTTTGTAAATGGACTAGTTAGTGTAGGAAATCTTCGAGCCACAAAGAAAAACCTCAATAAATTGCCTATTGATTGTTTATAAATAAACTAGTAGACTCAAAGCCAATTCACCCCCTTTTGGTTCATTAGTGAACCTACAAAACAAAATCAAGTTAAAGTTACATCCAATCTCAATATTTGGATTAAATATTGATTTTAATTTGGACTTATTAAATAATTTTGGACAAAATGAGATGCCTATACTCACCTCAATTATGCATAGTGATATTTTTAAATAGAATTTATTTATTGAATAATTAAGTATTGTTGTTGATGTTACTATTATAGCAGTAATCAAGATGCATCTCTGGATGATAAAAAGGGAAATTCCAAATTAAAAATTACATTAAACAAACAGAAATATGTACTGAAATCTCATTCCCCTCTGCTCCTCATGGTCGTTACTCAGTACTCCGTATAAGGAATTTTCAGTGAATGTGAGTAGGTACATTCAATAAATACTCGGTTCTCTCTATTCGCTATCCCAAGCCTAAATTTCAAATTTTAATTATCTTGCAAAGTGGAATCAAACTATATATGAAATTATAAAGCTCTCAAAGCAAAGAAAAAAATTCCCCTTTCCACTTTGTTCATTTACTTGTTTGGTAAGTGAATCAAAGCGTAAACTTTAAACCTCTTAAAAGAAATTAAAAAAAAAACGGTTGGGTAATGCGTTAATAAATTCTTTATTTTAGTACACTGGGTATGCAGCTGTGTTAAAACTCTTAAGGGAGAGCTTTGCCGCCCTTTGGGTCCTGCCCGGCTCGAATCCGGATTAGTCCTATACCAAAGGTATGGGGATACCGGATGGTCTAGACCAAAAAAATTCTTTATTTTAGTAAAAGAAAAGATGGTTACGTTCTAATTCCTTTTCAATCGATTATTTATTTTTGTATAACAGATATCTCTTACATTAGAAAAAACATATGGGTATATGTATTACGATTCGAATTACAAAATTTTTATATTTTAAAAGTAAAAATATGCCAATGAGACCTTGACTTAGTGGCAAGGAGAAAGCCCTAAGACTTTGAGATCTCAGGTTCAAGTCTCACCAAGTCCTACACGACACGATCCTTAAATCTAAGGAAGTGCTATTATTTCTGTCTTCGCAAATTTTTATCGGATACATAAATTATTTATATTTATATTTATATTTATGTAAATCCCTTCTGTTTGACAACACAAAGTGCCAACCAAGCAATGTGCTGCTTCAAATGTTGGACCATTTCCTCTATCCTACAACCAATTCTAGTAAACTTAATTTTTGTATTTTGTACATTATTGGTATTAGCATAGCTAGCATTTTTCTTTTTTTAATATATATATATATATATTATAATTCGTATGTTTAGAGTTTTCTTTTCCGAAATAAAATTTCGAACATCTTGAGCTACAAGGAAAAGTAAAAGTGATTTAACCAAATCAGCGCAACTTTGATTTTTTAATATATACATATATTGACACTATTAATTAACTTCTTTAAAAAGTAATATAAGAATTAAAAAATAAAAATAATATTAGTCACTTTGTATAAAAGAAAAAAAAATTGTAGTTTTCGTCTATTAAATAAATCGAGAAGGGTCAGCAACAAAAAAAAAATCGAAAAGGGTCACTTTCATCTAATGAATTTAAAATTAAAATTATTGTAGATTAGTATATGTAATATTAGTTCGTACACTGATGGTGTAATTTTTTAATTTTATAAACAACATAAAAAAATTCACATACGTTTCACTTTTTTTTAATTTTTTTTATTATTTCCTAAAAAATATGTATCACATTATTAAGTCTACTTGTAAAGTTTAAAATTTTCTTTGATAATGACCTCTTTTGGATGCAAACACAAACAGGACCCTGGTGCTGCACGATTGGGGCACCTTTTGCCCCAATTAGGGGTGAGCAAAATATTTTGTAACCGAAAAAACCGACCGAACCGTTCGGTTTTCGGTTTTTTCGGTTCGGTTTAGTCGGGTTTCGGTTTATTCGGTTTTACAATTCGGTTATATTGGTTAATTCGGTCGGTTTTCGGTTTATGTAAATCTGGAACCGAACCGACCGAAAAACCGATTAAGCCATTTAACTGATCTAGCCCAGGCGACTGAGGCGAGGCGACCCAGCCCTCACTCCCGTCTCTTAGTCACCCAGTCCAGGCCCCAGGCGAGTCATCACTCACTCTCACTTCACTTTCTGTTTCAGTGTTTCTGACTTTCATTGACATTCAGTCATTCACTCCCTAGTCAGTCCCTCCCGCCCGCCCGATAGAAAAAAACCCTATCCCTCTCCTCGCGGCCTCGCCCGCCCTCCAATCTCAAACGAAGCCCCTTCCCTTCATCATCCTTCACCACCGTCGATCAATAAAAAAAACCCTTAGCTCCAATCTCAAACAGAAAGTCGAAAGCCCCTTCCCTTCCTTCATCGTCGATAAAAAAAAAAAAAAACCCTTAGCAGTTGCCAGTTAGCCCCCAATCTCAAACGGAAAGCTCATCTCTTTGTGTTTCAACAACAGTCAACAGATCTATAATCCACACTTCACGCTTCACAGGTATAATTTACAAACTCTTTGTAATATAGAACCTTAGCTTTGAAGATGATTCTGTAATATCTTGCTTTCAATGTGGTGGTGAGGGTCTGATCTACTACTATAAATTTAGTTGATTGTATATTTGGTCCAACCGACAATTTGCTCTAGTAGTTTTTCTCCTGTTATCTGCATTCCTTTTCAGTGTTCCCTTGCTATCTTTGCCGAGCGCTTCTACTGTATAAACTAAGTTCTTTAATGTGCTCAATTCTGGCTTTCTTTCTTCCTTAGATAACTATATTAGTATATTCCAAAATAATTCCACATGATTTAGGATATTCTTTCATGTTGAATGTACGGGATGCAGTTTAATAAGAATAGAAAATAGATGGATTTATAACTTTAATATCAAAATCACTTTTGTTTGGTAAAAAAATATAACATTGCTATGAAGAATTTATAACTTACTGATCTGGAATAGATTGGATGCTTCAAATTTGTTTAATTCTAGTTTTTTTGGATATTATTAATATTATTAATATTGTAAACAGAATTGACTTAAATGATTACAGTTTGAATTCAGAGTCTCAAGTTGTTATTAGATCTGCATAATGAATTGAAATCTGTTCCTTATATACTAATTTGGTTTTTATTTTTCTGTTTTTTTTGTAGGATGTCTAATGAAATGGATGCCGATTTTGTGCCTGAGAATTTGGGTTCTATCCCAGATACTACCCAGCCAAATCAGCAACCCTCTTCACAGGATGAAACAACAAGAAGTGCTGGTTCAACTTCTAAATCTATGGTGAAGAAGAAGAGAGCAAATAGGCCACGGTCTGAGGTATGGGAACACTTCACTAAATTTGTGAATGAGAAAGGTGAAAATAAGGCTAGATGTAATTATTGTGGTATAGATTATTATGCTGATAGTAAAAGAAATGGCACCACTGCATTAAAGGGTCATATGATTTCTTGCGATAAGTTTCCTCGTGTTGTTAATACTGATAATGATACTCAAACAGAAATAGTGTTGTCAACGGGAGGAATAGGCACATGGAAATTTAACCAAGATGTCATTAGGAAAGGTGTAGCTGAGATGATCATTTTAGATGAATTGCCTTTTAAGTTTGTGGAAGGGAAAGGATTTAAACATTGCATGTCACTTGCATGTCCTAGATTTCGCATGCCATCACGATGGACTGTTGCTAGGGATTGCTTTCAAATTTATGTTGATAAAAAGGTTGAGTTAAACAATTCTTGAAATCATCTTGTACTAGAATATCTCTTACCACTGACACATGGACCTCATTACAAAGAATTAATTATATGTGTCTCACATCTCACTTTATAGACAATGATTGGAAATTGAACAAAAAGATTTTAAATTTTTGTCCCATTTCTAGTCACAAAGGTGAAGCTATTGGTAAAGCAATTGATAAATGTTTGCGTGATTGGGGGATTGATAAGGTTTTTACAGTTACAGTTGATAATGCTAGTTCTAATGATGTTGCAATTTCATACTTGAAGAGAAAATTTAACAATTCAGGAACTAGCATTCTAGGTGGAAAATATCTTCATTTGAGATGCATGGCACATATTGTTAATCTTATTGTCAGTGATGGATTGAAGGAAATGAATGAATCAATTGCTCGTGTTAGAGGGGCAGTAAGATATGTAAGACAATCACCTGCTAGGTTAAGTAAATTCAAAGAGTGTGTTGCCAATGAACACATTCAAAGTAAGAGTTTATTGTGTCTAGATGTCAGCACTAGATGGAATTCCACCTACTTGATGTTAGATGCAGCCCAAAAGTTTGAAAGGGCCTTTGATGCATATGATGATAGTGATTCTAATTATAGAAGTGAGCTTTTGTCAGGAGATGGTGTTCCTGAACAACATGATTGGGTAAATGTTAGGAGGTTTTGCCTCTTCTTGCAACAGTTTTATAATCTCACTGTTAAAGTTTCAGGTTCTTTGTATGTCACCTCTAATACCTTTCTTGATAATATTTGTGATGTTTATTCTACTTTGAAAGATTGGCAAATAAGTTCTGATATTGAGTTGAATGTAATGGCAAAGAGAATGAAGGATAAATATGATAAATATTGGGGAAATATAGAGAAAATGAATATGTTGATCTATGTTGCTTCTGTTCTTGATCCTTCAAAAAAGCTTGCTTTTGTGGAGTATTGTTTTATGAAAATGTATTCTACTGAAGAAGCTTTATTGCTAATTAAGAAAGTAGAACAAGCATTAGATGAATTGTTCAATGAGTATAAAATGATGTTACGACCTCAATCTGATGTTGTTGGTGAAAATAGTCAAGTGAGCCAAATTACACAAGCCACCGATGGGATTGGTATGCAAAAAAAGAAGCTAAGTGTTAAGTCTGAGTATAAGAGGTTTAGGATTGAGCATTGCAAAGAAGAGCATAAATCAGAATTGGCTAAATATTTGAGTGAGGATCCTGAAGATGATGACGACGATGACTTTGATGTTTTGTCTTGGTGGAAACTCAATAGTCATAGGTTTCCTATCCTTGCTAACATTGCTCGTGATGTTTTTGCCATTCCTATATCCACAGTTGCTTCTGAATCTGCTTTTAGTACCGGTGGTCGTGTGCTTGATGCATATAGGAGTTCTTTAACTCCTAAGATTGTGCAAGCCCTTATTTGTGCTCAAGATTGGCTACGAGGATCTTCTCTTTATGATCACTCTATTGAGGATGACTTAGGAGAGCTTGACAAAATCGATATAGGTAATAATACTTCATTTTCTGTAGTATTATTTTTTATTTCTTTTAGTTCTTTATATGAAGCTTACTTTTATTATTTTTGTTTATACATTTTAGATTTGTCAAAAATTGCATTGGATCCCGTATTAGATTAATGCAAGCAAAGGTGCATGGATGATGGATGGATCATTTGAGGTAATTCTATTATTATAAACATTTGCATTTTGGAGTATATGATATTAATTTATTCTTTTGTAAATTGTGACTAATAATGTTGCTCTTTTTAATGTGTTAGGGCCTTAAGGAAATGACTAATAAAGAATATGCACCAAAGTTATGGGATTGGAGTAAGAGAGGTCTACCATGAAGAATTTGGTATATTTGGCTTTGTTTTCTTGTAAAACTTTGTCTTTTTTTATTTGGTTTGGATTATTTGGATTTATTGTTGGTTATTTTCTTTAAGATGGTTGTGCTAATTTGGACCATTATGAACAATTATTGTAGACTTTTATGTTTTTATTTCATTGTGTAATTTGGACCATTATGGATAATGATGTGATTGTGAAACTTTGTGTATTTGGTTGTGTATTTGGACTATTTGTATTGTGTAATGTGTTGGTTGGAGCTTCGTCGTGGAAGGATGTCTGTGGTGGTGGTTGTGGATTTGCTATGGCCATTGCAGGTTAATCTGTTTTCACAGTTTGCTAAAGATTTTTTTTTATTTGGTTAATTTTTCAAGTTAAGATTTTGATTAACCAATTTGGTTGTTCATGGATTTGACGATTTTTTTTCATTTAATTTATTAATTGAGTTGAGTTGCTGCTGGACTATGGCATACCGTGTGCGTAGCTGTTGATGGCCAGGTATATGCCTTCGGTGGAAATCAATTTGGACAACTTGGTACTGGTGTTGAGCAAGCTGAGGTACATTTATATGTTGTTATTTATTTCTCTTTAGTAATCTACTCCGGCAAGGGATAAGGGAAGCATGAAGTATATATGCCATCATTGCCAAGATGCTAGAGTAAGCAGTCCATTATTGTTATTATTTTTTTGGATGACACAGAAACTAAACCTAGAAGTTGATCACCCACTGCAACTTATGAATTAAGTTATTGACTAGATTGAAATAACCATTCAAGCTGCTTTATCATTTTTCAATTTTATTATCAAAATTAAGCTTGTTACTCCATGTCAATGCCAATACACATGTTAAAGATTCAAGAAAATTTCAAGGTGTCTAGAGAAGTTCCAGAAACTAATAGTTGTTTCCATGTCTGCTTCAGACATCACCAAAGCGATTGGATGCAGCCTGTAGGCTGTATAGAGGGCAAGCATGCAAAGATGGTATCGTGTGGGGCTCGTCATAGTGCTATACTTACAGGTATGCCTATGTCTACACAAGCACTATAGGAATAATCCATAAGAAAGAAGATATAGGCAAGAGAACCAGCTCTTGGTTATAAGGCTTCATTAGCTAAAGAAGATATGTAAATTTGAAGTTCAACAACCAGAAGGATTAAAACAACATATAAGGGGCTTAGAACTTGTCCAAGGGCATCTATGCTTAAGGCACAAAACTAGATACATGCATATTGCTAGTATGCTTGAACCAGTAGAAAAAAGATAAGCATAGAGTTAAGATTTATACAATTTAACTGCTTTTCTCTGGTTTCTGGCCTAAGATTGCTTATGGTTTTTCTTGCAAGATGATGACCAAGTACTTAGCTGGGGTTGGAACAAGTATGGCCAGGTATATGATGTTAATTGCTCACTTAGCTACTGGACAGATCTCATCTGCATGAACTTCAAATTCATTCTCTTGCTTGCCTGCATGCAGCTTGGCCTGGGTGATACAATGGACCGTAACATTCCTGCCGAGGTTCCTATAAACGTTTGCCTACCAAAAAATGTTGCCTGTGGTTGGTGGCACACGCTATTGCTGGCAGAAACACCAATTTAAGCCCCAAACTCTTGACAAGTTCCTAGAGGCAAGACAAACAGTTTTTGTAGGATACAGATGTACTGACTGTTCAAGGTTCTTTGATGGATTCGTCTCTTATTGTACGAAGGTACATGAAGGTTTTTGTTTGCGTATCCTTGCAAGTATGTACTCATTCTTCAGGAGCTAGTTTGTCTTTAACAGCAGATTGCAGTGCCAAGTGCCAACTGCATTAATTTGTACACAAGCAATAAAATATTGTACTGATACATTATATTATAAGTAGGTTTGTCAATCCATTGCCTGGTAATGCAAAAGTTATGCGGACATATATTTATATATATATATATATATATATATATATAGATATATATCTACGGTTGCCATCAAAATCTTATCAAAGTGTAGAAAGAAGTTTATATTGTAAATTCGGTTTTAACCTTGCAAAACCGAACCGACCGAATCAATTCGGTTTGGTTCGGTTCGGTTTGTGAGTTACGTTCGGTTCGGTTTCGGTTTTGTGCTCAAAGGAATCGGTTTTTTCGGTTTTCGGTTTTGTGAACCGAAACCGACCGAACTGACCGATTGCTCACTCCTATTTAGATTATTGTGCTGGCTTCGCGGTGGTGAGGCGGTTGGAAGGACGGCTGGACTGGTTGTTGAAAGAAAATTAAAGTGAGGTGATTGTTGACAGGTTTACTGCTTTTTGACTTTTATCCATTTGTTTATTGGTTTATCAATTTACTATTTATTTGATTTGGATGGTGTTGCCAACTTATTTCTCGTACATGTAAATATCTTTATGTTTTTTTTTTTGGTTAACAAATATCTTTATGTTTTAGTTTCACTTGACGTTGTCATTACCGATTTTGTGATGGTTTTTAATTATTTATTATATTTTGTAGGATTAATAAACAATTCAAAGTTATTCGACTTGTAGAAAATAAATTAATAAGATTAAACTCACTAAGTTTATCTGTAAAATCAAAATATGCTATAAATTGGTCCAATTCGTTAATTTTTTGGATATATACATGTTAATTTTTATTTTACGATGAAATTATATTAACTATATTTTATTGGCAATTTATCAAAATAATATTATATTAAATAAACCTAATTGTGAAACATATAAATTATTAGAACATAGATTTATAGTTCATTCATTTTGAATACAAAAATGTATATACGCCACTTTATATTTATATATATATAAACTTTTTTTAAAACTACACCATTGATAAAAACTCATAAAACATAAATTATTAGTATAGAAAAATTTCAACTTGAATTAGTTATAGTAAAAATATCTAAGATATATTTGTTAGGAAAAAAATTTTGAAACAAACTAGTTACTAGCAAAAATAAATTAAGATTCTAAAATAGATACAAATTTAATATATATATACACACACACATTCAATACAAATGCAAAACAAAAGTAAATTATTTAACTGGAAAGACCACGGTTAAAAATTTGAAACGTTGTTTATCATTATAAAAAAGACCACAATTTTAAATTGAAAAACGTAGCCTAATTAAAATAAAGACTACGGTTTTTTGTGACCATAGTCTAATACTAATAATATTTGACAATGAAGCTGTAATCTAATATATGGTATTAGAAACCATAGTCTATGGTACATGAGAAAGAATTATGTCAAAATATGCTATGGTTGAAAAAAACATAATCTTTTGTCATATATTACGGTTTTTAAATTTAGTCTATAAGCATTTTTACTAGTAGTGAGTATTGAGAAAAAAGATGTATTCAAAGTATAAAATAAGTTCTAGAATGAAAAATAAAAGGTTTTACATATTGACTTAAACATATATACATATCAAGGACATTCGAATACCATGAGATAAGAGTTCGAATACCCTTGAAGGTATTGAGGTTGTACATATGATTGGTGTGTACGTACATAGCGTTTAATTCATATGTACTTAATGTTTTGTCAATGAGTACAAACTAAAGGTATTTGAATACCTAAAAAAGGTTATTTGAATACCTAAGAAGATATTTGAATACTTGAGAAGGGTATTCAACTACTCTAAAGCTTTGAAACGAGGGATACTTTTTATGTAAAGAAAATGTACATTCTACCTTAAGTGTATGTACACTACATCCTGCCTTGAGTTTATGTACAATGTAGTGTATTCAAATTCCTTAAAAGGATATTCGAAAATCCTGCAGGATTTTATATTCTGTGTAAGTTTCTTTTTTTTACTTAGGGTATTTGAATACCTTAAGAGGTGTATTCAAATACCTTCAGAGACAGACATTCTATCTAAATTTTAGCTTAAGGAATTTGAATAACCTTTTCTAGATTTCAAAAAAAAAAATATCATTGGACATATCATTTTATTCCAAAAGTGGTGATTTCTCAACAAAGTTGTATTAAATCATCAAAGTACATTTCTTACACTTATTGGGGTTCTAATAACATTCATTTATCATATCCTTACAAATTTTTACATCACTTCAATCTACAATTCAAATTAATTCTTCTTATACTTTTTTTTTTGTGGTTTCTTGGATTTTTCTAAAGAGTAGGTATTGTATCCTAAAAACAATGTTTCCTAAATCATTTGTACCAATGTGGAAAAACTCTTGTTCTTGAAAAAGCTTCCTAGAGAGGCCTTGCCTTAATAAGTTCTTCAAGTACTCTTCAACATTGATTGCATTAGCTAACCACACACAGATTTCATACAACAATTATATAAACAATTGTATAAGGGTTTTATAGTTGTAAAATCCATTTACTTTAATGAAATTAAATTATAACTAAGCAAAAAAGTAAAATAAAGTAAAAGGCAACAAATATAGAGCTACAAGGGTGAGATAATGAAATGAAATTATGCATTTCCAAACAAATACTACATCTAATCTAGTTTATAGTTGGCTTGTCAATTCATGCTCACAACCATGAACCTCAGTAGATGTTTCAAGAGGAAATTGATAAAAAGGTTTGGGAGGCATTTCAAAGAGCTCATCATCAGTTTCAAGCATCTTCAAGACTTTACTCATTGAAGGACGATCGGTAGGCATCATTTGTATACACCAGAAGGCTACCACCAACATTTTCTTCACCATTACATTTTCAGCATCAGTAACGTCTCCTAGCTCTATGTCCTCTCCTTGATCCAATTGATCATAAATCCATGATGGAAAATATATTTGACTAATGTGGTCAGCAAATGCATTCAGATTTTCCTCTTACCTATCATTTCCATTAGCAACATTCCAAAACTATAAACATCAGCCTTGTATGAGATGCCTCCAATATTTTTGTAAAACCAATTCTGGAGCAATATATCCTATTGTTCCTCTTGCTGCAGTGAGAGAGACAATGCTATCGTCTACTGAATACAATTTAGCAAGACCAAAATCTGAAACTTTTGGATTAAAGTTCTCATCCAAAAGAATATTGTGTGGCTTGATATCAAAATGTAAAATTTGCATGTCACATCCTTGATGTAAGTAGTCAATTCCTCGAGCCACCCCAATCACAATATCAAATACTTTTTTCCAACCTAAAATGTTCTTATTTTCTTCTGTAAATATGATTTTATCTAAGGATCCATTTACCATGAAGTCATAAACGAGAGCTTGTTTTGATCCCTCCACACAAAATCCAATAAGTTTCACCACATTAACATGATGAATTCTCCCAATAGAAGCAACTTCATTTATGAAATCTTGTCCGTTAGCCTTTGACTTGCCCAATAATTTTATTGCCACATAATGCCCACTACGAAGTTTTCCTTTAAACACTGAGCCATAACCACCTTCACCTAACTTATCTTTAAAACCTTTAGTCATTTTTTTAATCTCTCTAAAAGAATACCTAATGGGCGCTAAATTGTTTTGGCTTTGAAGGAACTCTTCAATGGTGTCATCCATAGATAAATGTCTCCTTCTCCATTTGTATATAACAAAAGCAAGCAAGCAAAGTATCCCAATCAAAGTCCTTAGTAAGATGACACCTTTCAAGAAAAACATATTAGAGCACATTAGTACTAGTACTTGTGAAATCAATGGAATAATGTATTATCTATATTCTCAAAAAGTCTATACATGTGACACTTGCATGCTTCCTTAAAATTAACTAGAGTTTGGAATAAAGACATAATTCACTTTTTAGCGCATTCAAAATATATTTTCTTACTAAGATCTCTATGTATAAACTTTAATATTAGAAAATTATTACTAATTAATTTGTGCAATTAATTAAGTTTGAAATAGAAATTTAATTGTTTGATCACATCATCGATGCCTTATTTTTCTTTTCCTATATGATAAACATTATTTTAATATACTCTTTCACTTCAAAATCCTTAAAGTGCTTATATAGATTTTTTTAAAAGAAAAATTATAAATCAAGGTAAATATTAAGGTGTTGATAAAATGTAATAAGATTTTTTAATTTTTTTAATTAAACTTGACTCTTTTTTTTTTGTTGCTCAATAATTTTCCCTATGAAATTGAGACCAAAAGCATGCCTATTCTATACCTTTATATATGCCTTCGTGATAGTAAATAGTATTGTTTCAAAGGTCCGATTAATAGGTGTCTATAAACACAAGTGAACAATTATATAATCATTATTTTAGTAAATATTTTCATATTTAGGATCCGCTTGATGGATAGTGAGATAACTTTTTATTAGATTAAAAATAATAAGGGAGGCGAGATCAATTACTATAGCAATGAGATTATGTACTGTAACGATTTGATTAAAATAGTGGTGGCATATGTGTTTGTGCGCACACGCAATTGTGGCAATAAGATAAAATGTAGTGAGAAAAGAAAATGACTATTAAGGACATTAGACTAAAGTTTTTATATAGTTTTATTTTTACGAAATTAATAAATAATTAAGATTTATTAAATTTATTTTTATCAAATAATAAAATTTATTACTTATATGATTTCAATAATTTATTAATTAATTTTTATATAATAATAAAATTTTATTTATTATATTAAGTTAATAGTTATTTTAAAATTAAAAAAAAACAAAGTAAAAAACAAATTAAGTTGCAAGGACATTTTTGTCTACTCACTAAGTTTTAAAGGAAAAAAATTACAATAAAACTCTAAGGAAAATGAGGATTTTCTGAAAAGTTTTTATTGATAGGGAGAGTGTATCTCCTACCGAACCCCACTGGACCCTTAAGGGTCAAATGGGATACGAAAGGTGCAACATAGTGGAAATGCTTCCATCGTACTGCACCTTGGTGTGCCAAACGACACTATGGCACGATTGGGTTTTGTCTATAGTGTTGGATTCCATCGCACCAAAATCCAAATAAACCCTTAAGGTTAGTTTGGATAGGTGATGAGATTTGGCTCTAATGAAATTGAAAACAATTGTGGAAGTGAAATTAATTACTGTTGCGATGAGATTGATTATTAGAAGTAATATTGAAATCAATGGTGGAATATGTGTTTGGATGCGAACGTAGTGGTGGTAGTGAGATAAAATATAGTAAACTGAGAAAATAATCATGAATGACACAAGATGAAAATTTATGTATAATTTTGCAAAATTAATAAGAAAATTGAAAATTACTAAAATTACTTATATATAAAAATTATTAAATTTACTAAAATTATTTTTATTACCAAATAACACTTTTATTATTAAATATTTGAAAACCATATTTATGTATATTTTTCATGTGAAATATATTGAACTAATTAAGGATATGTATGGAGATGGAAGGACACATGTGAGGACATGTGAAGCGCAAACAAGTGAGTTTTCCATCATAGTAGGATTACTCTAAAGGCCAACACTAAGTCCATTTTTGTTTGTGGTAGTAATGGATGAATTGACAGAATCCATCCAAGATAAAATGACTTAGTGTATGATGTTCGCAGATGATATTGTCCTCTGTGCCGAAACTAGAGTAGAGATGAATGTGAAGTTGGAACTATGGAGATAGATGCTAGAATCAAGAGGGTTCAAACTAGGCAAAGTGAAAACTGAATAAATGGAATGTAAATTTAGTTCAAACAAAGAGGAAGAGCATAATGTAGTGATGTTAGATCGAATAGGGATACCTAAGTAAGAATATTTTCGATATCTAAGGTCCATAAAATAGATGGATGGAGAGATTGATAGTAATGTGATGCACAAGATCCAGGCTAGATGGAATAAGTGAAAAAGTGTCACAGGTGTGCTGTGCGATAAAAGAATTCTTAAATGGTTGAAAGGCAAGTTTTATAAAATAGTTGTTAGACCAACATTACTATATGGTAGTGAATGTTTGGCGACTACGAGACTGCATACACAAAATATGAGTAGCAGAAATGTGAATATTGCGATGGATGTGTGGATATACAAGAAATGATAGAATGAGAAATGAAGACATTCGCTAAATGGTTAGAGTAATACCTACCGAAGACAAAATGTGTGAAAAGTCGTTTACATTGGTTTGGAGATGTATGACGAAGACCTGTGGATACTCTAGTTAGGAGGGTGGAGGCTATGAATGATGAAAGAAGGGTCAAGACTAGAGGAAGACCAAAAGATACTTGGAAGGAAGTACTTTGGAAAGATATTGAAGTATTTGAGTTGGATGAAGGCATTGTCTTGGATAGGAATGTGTGGAGGAGGAGAATCCATATAGATGATTTAACGTGATTTCAGATATTGATTTATGCAGTCTACCTCAATCTATTGGAATAAAGGCTCTGATGATGATGATTTTATATATAGTGATGCACTAAATTAAGTGTCATAATGTGTCAAGTCCTAAAACCTAACTCGCTAAACTTAAAATCAAGAGTTGCCACCAAACATACAAATTTAAAGTGTGATTGGTCACCTATTTAAACTAAGATAAGACATCAATCTATAGGGAAGCACCACACAATGTGTGATGACTGCGTGGCACTTTGGTCCCCACTGGGATT
This sequence comes from Heritiera littoralis, assembly GCA_031772115.1. Lineage (NCBI taxonomy): Eukaryota > Viridiplantae > Streptophyta > Magnoliopsida > Malvales > Malvaceae > Heritiera > Heritiera littoralis. The sequence continues at coordinate 1,662,354 of JAPDPK010000154.1, read as the reverse complement.
CAAGAGGTGGCCCCCACAGCTCACTCATCCGCATTGTCCGCTCTGGGGTGCACCACATTGGCCAACGCCCCTCACGGATTTCTTTTGCGTCCAGAGTGACTCGAACCCTTAACATCATTAAAGGTCAAGTTACTCCTACCCAAAAGTTAAAAAGATTTATATTTTATACACTTTAGCGTATAAATCTTATATATTATTAGTAAGGGTGTTCATATTTTAGTAACTAACCAAACCAAATTTAATTTAGTTAATCAGTCAACCATTGAAATATTCCGGTCAAATTATGAAAATTATTTCGAAGGAATTTCTATTTTCAGTTAATTCCATTAATTAGCTGAACAAACCCAAATTTTAATTGAAATATAAAAAATTTAAAAAATAAATCTTAAAATATATGAAAACTAAAAACATGTTTAATCTTTGAAATATATATGATGTTTTAATTTTAATGTCGTTAGAGCTTTTAAATTAATATTTGAAATTTAGATTATATTATTTAGTTTGTTTTAAATATGAGAAGTTAAAATTAAAAATATAATTTGACTTAAATGTATTTTATTATTTTGATTAATTCAGTTAATTAGCCCAATTTAATTTGATTAGTTTATTTTCAAAATTAGAAAATTTGGTTTGATCAAGCAAAAAAATTAAATAATTCAGTTAACTTTGATTTTGAACAATTCGGTTCGAGAATTGAACCGATCAAATGAATACTCCTAATCGTCAATTAATCATGACATTACTTATAAATTCATAAATTTAATCATTCCTAATTGCAATTTATTTCCATTAATTAAGTTAGTTGAACATGCTAAATGAAGTCCTGTTTATTTTGCTTTCTGCCTATCTGTAGCTGTAAGAGAAGAAAAATGTATTCCACATCCCAAATCCTTATTCATAGATTTTTCAGTTTCCCAATGAAATTAAATAAAAAACTTGTAATATATATCAATATAATAGGTTCATTTTTTTTCCCTTAGGATTGAGAACTTGGGTTTTGCTCATATTTTAGCATATGCAAAAAAAAATTGCTAAAACTTAAATATACCTGTTATTCCAAGAGAGATATCATATGTCCCTGCAAAAAAAAAAACAATCAACAGAGGAACAAAAATAGCAAATCCAAGAAGAACGAATACTAATGAAGTTTTGGGAATCATACATCCATCGAACTCGTTCATTCCGCGATTTAAAAAGAAATCCAGATTGCATTCCAAATAGACGATCAAGGCATATACCAAATATAACAATCTGGAATATTCAACAAACCAAATTAAAATTTATAAAAGTGATGTAAACGAAAAATGACAGTTTGAAGTAACCAAGTCACTACTTTTTATTTTATTAGCTTCATTATCAACCTAATTCCTATCAAGTGGCACTTATTGATCTCAATTTGTTAGGTAGAATATTTTCTAGATAACATTTCATTTACGACTAAAAAAAAAATATTTTTGTTTCTTTTATGAATATTATACTCATTTCCATAGTTTATATAATATTTGACCTGTAATTTAGTTTAAGTGCAAAATTATAAATTGACGATCTGCACATCAATTATCAAATAGTGTATAAAATAGTGTATAAAACTATTGCAATTTTTTCTATTGATCCCATTAAAATTTAATAAAAACATAAATTGCAGGGTATAACAAATAAAATGTTCAACCATTTTTATGACGACAATATTAATATTTAGGTTCCAAACAGGATATTAAAAAGATTTTATATTTGGGTATAAATATATAATCATATTTTAATAAGTGTGAATTGTGAAATATTAAAAGGGTTAATGTCACTATCAACTCTGGACTATAGTTGTTTTCACAATGTGATACCCTTTACTTTAAAAATGTTCAATACTAATTCCGTCAGTTTGAGTGTGATGAGATATATGAAGATTTGATCTATAAAATGATGATATCTGAATTAAAATAACACGTGGCATGTCTCATCATACTATTGATTGATCACGTGATACACTAAAAAATAAAATAATATTTTTTTTATTTTTTTCTTTTTTCTCTTTCATCCTTCTCCTCTTCCCCTCCACAATTCCCCCACCCTCGTCCCCATTTATGGCCGAATCGGGACAGATCCCAAAATATACATGATACATGATATCCTATACTGACATATTCTTTGTTAGGAATGCACTATATATATATATATATATATATATTTCATTATAAGATACGTGACATCTAGAAGGAAAATTTTAATGTTATGCTACAATTATCGAACAAATGTGTTACAAAAATATTGCAACAATTCTTTTGCAAATTTTTGTTGTAAAAAATTTAGCATTTTTATGTTGCAAAAGTATTTTGTAAATTGTTGAAGGGTGCTACGACAATTATACTTTTTAACTAATCCAAAGAATATTATAGCTAAAGATAATTTCTTTTTTTTTTTGGTACAGAAAGAAAAAATAATTTCTTTGTGTATGTAAAAGAGAAACAAAATAAAAGTATTAATTGCTCAAAAGTAGAAAATTAGTAAAATTTCGAGACATTGAAAAAAGAATAAAGTAAATATTGTAGAAGTTGTTTGCATTTGCCTTTGAGCGGAAAGCCATTATGAATTTTCGACAGGTAAACTAAAGAGATAATAGTAAAGTTGTTTTTATAAAGGCTTTTTCTCTATCAGAAAGTCAAAAGCTAATTCCAAAAATCAATCCAACCAAAGAAGTGGGTCAAATTTTGTTCTACTTTCACCCAAAAAAAAAGATAAAAAGTGGTCAAATAAGAGTATTTTAAAAAGCAGAGATAGTTACCGAAGAGTTACGTAAATTGGTAAATAAAAGTGTATTTTCTTGTCAATCATTTAATTTTTATGATAAAAATATTTTAAAAATAAAACTTTAAATATATATTTTTAAAATCATAATTAAAATAAATATTATTATCCAATATATCATCAATGTAGTTTTTGACTCCATAAGCAGTATTAAAATAATGACACATATCTTTTAAGAATATTAAAAAAAAAATAAATAAATAAAATGAGACATATATCATCATTTTAACTTTGCTTGTAAAGTCAAAATTTTCATTGATAGCATATTGAATAATTATCTTTAAAGTAATCACTTCGAAGTCCAGATTGGACTGTTTAATTTTTGTCCAATTTTTTCACCATGTGTCAGCTGTTCATTGGCTGTCCAATTTTTTCAATTCAGTCTTTGATTTATTTTAAAAATAATTATTCCATATACCGCTATGAAGTTTTTTTCTTCACAAGCAAGGTTAAAATCGTGACATATATCTTATTTTTTATTTTTTAATATTTTTATAAGACATGTGTTATATTTTTAATAGCACTGTGAAATAAAAAAAACTCTATCGATAATATATGGAATAATAATCCTTAATTTAATCCCTTCAACTTCTTCTTTTCATTAATAACTAATAAGTCTTCTGATTAATTTTTCTTTTTCTTTTTTACAATTAAGCTCTCTCCTTTTTTTTTTTAATTCAGTTCTCTAATATGTTTTTTTAATCAATTTATTTCAATTATGTCCTCTAACCTAGTTTTAAGTTTTCAATTTTTTAGTTAATTCGCTTAATTTTTATTTTTAACATTTTTTCTCAGTTATGCCTTCAAATCAGTTTTTAGCTCTTGAAATCTTTTTCATTGGGCACTTAAATTTCTTTTTCTAAGTTTAAATTCTTTTTCCAGCAACAATATGCATAAATTTAAAAAAATCAAAATAAAAAAAATATTAGAAGGCTTGATAAATTCTGCACTATAAAAAATAAGAATAAATATATTTTTAAATTAAAAAAAAAAAGAAAATAAGCAAAACTATGGATTTTTTTAATTAAGAAATTTTAGATCTAATTTTTTTAACAGCATAATTTTTTAAATTAAGTCTTCACCAGCAAACATTGAATTGTTATTCTTACAATTTTCTTAGCGTAAAATTAACTAATTTTATAAAAACAAAATTAAAAAGTATTATTTGACTATCACGTATCACTCATTGCATAATAATTTTTTAAAAAAAATTCATTAATGTTTATTAACCATGATAATAAATTTTAATAATATAAACATAACCTTCAAAGATACTAACTGAGGACTAGTTTGAATAGAATGTGAGATTGGCTCCAATTAAATTGAAAATAATAAAAAAACATTTAAAAATATATCATTTTTAATAAAATAATTAGAAAGACCCTCCTGCAATTTTGTTTTTAGTGTTTCAACCACACCTCACTGGAGCCAAACACGCTCCCAAACTAGGCCTAACAAATACTAAATATTTAGGTAATACTCGCAAATACATATAAATTACATATTTTTCAAAAATTCATATAAATTACACTTGGAAATATTTTTGAATTATGAAATCTATAAATGATTAATTTTTATATATTTGATTTAGATAATCTAAAAAATAAATATCTTAATATGAAATATATATACTAAAACATAAAAAATATTTAAATAAATAATATTTAATATTTAATATTATTTAAATTAAAAAAATTTTCCTCATCGAAGCGGGGGATAACTCTTGTGAAGTTAAAAAAAAAAGAAACCATTAATCATATTATAATATTATAAAAGATAAAGCAGCAATAAACTAAACAAAGAGACAATTCAATGATCTAATTAATTATACAAACTCAGACTGAGAAAATAAAACTGAAGTCGTTGAAGAAACTTACACTTCTGGAAATGACAATTTGAAGTTGTAGTTGTAGATGCAGTTGGTAGTGTGAGGGCCCCATTTTAGGAAAAAACCGTTTGATAACTCCATGTAGATATCCAGTGTAGACATCCCTGAGATATTATCAGCCGTAATTGGAACCTCGGCTACGACTGTGCAAGAAGGATTGAAATCAGATGAGTTGGTATTTCCATCTAAAAAATAAAAATAGGAACTTGGACGGGAAGATCTATTGGATTTGGTGGCACAGCGAGAGGCATCAACATAGAGAGAAGATTTCGTTGGTTTTGTGCAATTTACAAGATACATACGGCTGAATGGATCATCAATAAAAAAAGGATCTTTACAGATGTCTATTTTCAAGGAACTGAGAGGAAGGGAGTTGCAATCATCCCCAACGAGGCTCGCATCGACGACTCGCGTCGTCAAGTTTTCATAAGAGATTTCTTGGACAAAGAATTTCTCATTTTTTATAACCAAAGCAGTGCGGTTGTTATTCTCACACTCCAATTCAAGGCTATGGTTACCACAGTTGCCAGGTTGGGTTTTTAATCGGAATGGATAACTGATATTCAAGTTTCCACAGAAAACAGAGCCGCAGTCCTCGTTTCGATGCCTAGCGAGGCAAGTACCCGGACATAGACTTAAAAATAAAGCAAAAGCGGCCATAAGGCCAAACAATGGAAGTTTTGCTTTTAATTTTGGCATGTTAAAAATTTGGTTAGAGAAGAAGAACGAGAACGGGGCTAACCACCAGTGAAGGTAATATATTCCAATGGCAATATATGAAAACAATCAAATGTGTCGGCAACTTAAAATAGGGATAGAAGGCTTTAACCACTCAATTGGTCAAGCTTTTTGAAAAACTTTACAACTTTTTTTTTAAGAAGACGACTTCATATCAATTATCTTGCATAACATTTATCGATTAAACAATTAATTTTTTATTATAATCCTATTAAGATACAACCTTGAGAGTGTAGATAAAGATTAGGATTTATAAAATCAAAAGAGCTAGCTACCGATTATACAGTAAGATCAAATTATTTTATTTTACTATAAAATAAACACATGATAATAAATGTAAATTTAATATTAGTAGACGTTAAATATATTAAAAATATCGTAAAAACACGAAAATAAACATAAAATTGTATTAATAATCATAAACACATGCTGATAAAGCGAAATGGAAAACGAAATGGAATTAAAAATAAAACAAAAGCGGCCATGAGGCCAAACAGTGGAAGTTTTGCTTTTAATTTTGGCATGTTGAAATTTTGGTTAGAGAAGAAGAGCGGGAGTGGGGCTGCTAACTAGTCAAGGAAGTATACCCCACTGGTAATATATGAAGGCAATCAATGGTCGGCAGCTTATGCAAAAATGGGGACACAAGATTTTAACCAGTCAATCGGTCAACTTTTGGAAATTTTTATAACATAAAGACGACTTCATACCAATCGTTTTGTTCTTATCATTTATCAATTAATCAATTAATTTTTTATTATAAGCCTGTTAAGACAGAACCTTGAAAGCGTCATCGTAGATAAAGATTAGTATTGATAAAAGCAAAATTACTGGCGAACGGCTATCATAATCTTTTATCAGGTCAATGAAAGCACAAATAATAATAAGAGTAAATTTAATATTAATAAATGTGAAATATATTAAAAATATAATAAATACATAAAAATAAACATAAAATTAATATGAATAATCCTAAACACATGATAATAAATATAAATACATTAAATTAATTTATTTATACTAATTTTTAACTTTATTCTCATTCAAATTAGGTCAAGGTGAATAAAAAAAGTAACTCTTTTTGCTTTCTTGCAAGAGAAAGTTCTGCTTTAAAATTCTTAAGTCTTTTTTTTTTCCTAAAAGTAGGGAAGACTCCAATGAGTTAAGAGAGAATTTTATTACAGTTTTAAGAGAAAATTTTATTAAGGTTTAATTTTTTTTTCTTATTTTTTTGAAAATTAGTGCATAAATCCAACCCGTTAAATAAGTCAAGCAAGTATAGACAAGTTGACTGACCGCGTAAGTGCTTTCTTGGAAAATCATTTCCTTTCTTTAAAGTGTCAAGCACCTAACTTTGGGGACAAAGGGAGAGCCAGTTAATAGAAAAACTACTTTAGTCAATTCATACTATACTTTAATACCTAACTTGATTGCAAACAGCATAAAACAAAATGATATAATGCAAAATATAGAGATGACTTAAAACTTTCAATTTTCATTACTTGTTAGGCTCGTCAACAAAGGCTTCTCGATAGTTGATCTCAATAGGAAAGACAAAAAAGGAAGTGCAACCGAAGATACATTGCAGGATCCGGAGTGGAAGTTTTAAAAGTCAGGGAAATATGGAAGCACTAAAACATATTCTGTATACTGACAAAAGTTGACTCGAGGATTCATACTTAAGGTGTTCAAACTAAATTAAATTATGACTTGCAATATAATATAATCGACTAATGAAATTTCAATAGACTGAAATCAAGTTTATTCAAATCCCAGATGATTTGAAAATAAAATGAAAGGATATTAAATTTAATCTATTTTAAAATAATTTGATATTTAAATCCAATACGATTTAAAAAAAAAGATGATCGCATCTTTGATTTAATTCATCTTAAAATAACTCAAAAATCAAAATGATTTGACATCTGTGATGATTCAACATGATTTGGTTTAAAACTAGACAAGATCTGAATTGAATTTAAAATAAAAAAATCTCTCAAATTTAGAATTTTAATTGAATTTAATATATTATTATAAAAAGCAAAAATTAATCTTATTTTTATTTTTAGAATAGCAGCCTATAGCACTGACCTATTGTATGAGACATTTCATGTCGTCACGTCATTTCAGGATAAAGAATCTAAGTGAGGCTCTATTTCATTTTAAGGATTGAGATTCTTCGTGACATATCAATAGGCATACATTATTGGTCTCATAGAACCTACATTGAGTGTTGAGTAGGTTTATTATATGTTGTTCTTCTAATAAGACGTCATTTAGTGAAAAGTGACATATTGTGAAAATCTCAAGGTCCTCAAGATGATAATGAAAGAGCTCGATGTATGCTCAAGTTTATACACATTCGGATATTGTGTATATTATAGATGTATTTCGGAGATATTTGAGCGATCCTGTAATAGAGAACTGGAAGCTATAAAGAGAGTATTCGGATATTGACAAATCTGACATTCTAAGTTTGGTCAGATATTTTGATGTTAATTTTACAAGCTATCCATATATTGAAAATTATTTTGACTATATATTTTTGGACATAAAGGAGTTGTATTTTGGAAAGTGTAAAGCAAACACTTACAGCATCTTTGATCGTGGAGGTTAAAAATGTAACATGTTGTAAAGTTATTTGATGGGCCATTTAGGCTGCAAAATTTCATCTCAGGGCTAGTTTTTTGTGATTGCCATTTCGAAGTCCTGGAGATGTATTGTGGTAATGCTGCAACAAATACTTTCTCTTTCAAAATGTTAGGAGTTTCTCACACTCCAAAATGTTTAGATATCATCATTTGGTTTTGTTAAAGAGAAAATAATGGAATCCATTGCTTGATTGGATGGTAGAGCACATAGTGAAAGAGCTCATTTTGGCTAACTGAAAGTTTTGTTGCTTAAGTGCCTTGATGACATAGCACTTGTATGAGGCACATGGAGCCATTTGTCGTATTAAGTTAGTGGGAGCTCTATGTAATGAAATCAGTTATAACTATATTAATGGATTCCCACTTGCCATATATGCATATTTTGTTTGCGCGCATTTTGATGAATATGGCATTCTGTTGGATGAGACATTCGGTATTAGTCTCATATGATTCCGTTGAAGCAAGGCATCATTCGGTTTAGATGCATGGACCTAATGGAAATGGATATTGTTTATGTTTTCATATCATTTCCATTTCACACTAATACTACTATTTTGTTGAAATCTTTATAAGTTTACGCATTTGTACCCTGTCGGTATGATGCATTTTGAACCTTATAAAGGCTTATTATTGTTAAAGTATTTGTAAGCTTACACATTTGTACCCTTTCGGTACAATGTATCTAGAAGGTCTTATGAATACATATTGATATTATATGATATATTTTGTTAATTAACTTAATTGTCCAAGTGGGAGAATGTTGTAATATCCCTATTTGTGTGGACTAAGTATAATTTTATCATATAATTAATTTAGTAGTATAATTTATGTATAGTGTGACCATATATATATGTAATATATATTTATATTATACATGTATTTATCATTAATGGGACGGATATAATACATGATTCAAAATATGGGAGGTCCCTACTCTTGGCATCAATATATAAATGGTGGCTCATAAAACATTTGTATGGTGGTATGAGATGCACAAGAGCAGCACTCTCCCTCTCTTCTCTCCTGTCACTCTCCCTTTCACCAACTTCTCCTTCTATGGCAGCACCACCAGCTCCGGCGGACCTCCAGCGTGGCACCGGCAACACCTGCTTCCTCCAGCAGTGGCAATAATGGTGGCTATTGTGGTGGGTTATGACTTACCCACCAAAGGTTAGATTTATTGTTTTGTTATTGTGTTAATGACTTGATGAGTTTTATTAATTAATTAGAACAAAAATATGTGTTTAGATTTCAATGCAACAGTGATATCGAGGTGAAGTGTGGTGTAAAGAGAAGCACCCGGGACTGGAATTAGAAATGAAGCAAAAGCGGCCTTGAGGCCAAACAGTGGAAGTTTTGCTTTTAATTTTGGCATATTAAAATTTTGGTTAGAGAAGAAGAACGAGAATGGAGCTAACTAGTGGAGGTCATGCATTCTAATGGCCATATATGAAAGCAATTTAATATCGGCAGCTTACGCCAAAATAGCGACCGAAGACTTTAACCAGTGAATTGGTCAAGCTTTCATAATTAAGTTTTTATCATAATCCTACAAGGATACAACCTTGAGAGTGTCATTGCATATAAAGATTAGGATTTATAAAAGCAAAAGAACTAGCTATCGAATAACCATCATATCTAATTGGAAATTTATACAATAATATCAAAATTTTTTTATTTTCGTATAAAAAATTAACATAAACACACATAAAAATAAACATAAATTTAGTGTTAACAAATGTAAATTAAATTAAACTATATTAAAAAAATCAAAAAAATATGAAAATAAAGATAAAATTAATATTAATAATCATAAACACAAGATGATAAATATAAACTCATAAAATTAATTTATTTACATTAATTTTATGTTATTTTTATTCATTTAAGTCAACGAAATATAAAAACATCTAAACAATTTTTTTAATACTCGAAAGAAAAGAAAGTCTTGTTCAAAAGTCATTAGTAATGATTTAGGAAAATTTTATTACAATTTTATATTTGTTTCTTCATTTTTCTAAATTATTGTATATATTATAAGTGAAATTTTTTTAACTTTATAAATAAAATTAAAATGATGATATGTATCTTATTTTATTTATTTTTTAATTTTTTAATATTTTAAAAAAATATATATTATTTTTTAATTTCGTTTATAAAATTAAAAAATTTCAGTGACATTAAATAAGACAATAACCCTTCTAAAAATTGGTACATAAATCCAATCCCCCAAATTGACATGAATCCAACCAGTCAAGCAAGTGACGACAAGTTGATTGACCCCAGTTGTCTATATCAATTATGAAAGCAATTAATTGTCGGCAGCTTTTGCCGAAATGGGGACAGAAGACTTTAACCGGTCAATTGGTCAAGCTTTTGAAAATTTTTAGGACTTCATATCAATTATTTTGTATAATCATTTATCAAATAAACAATTAAGGTTTTATCATAATCCTGTAAAGACACAACCTTAAGAGTGTCATTGCAGATAAAGATTAGGATTTATAAAAGCAAAAGAACTAGTATCTAATTGGAAATTTATACAATAAGATCAAAATTTTTTTTATTTTTCTGTAAAAAATTAACATAAACACACATAAAAATAAACATATATTTAGTGTTAACAAATGTAAATTAAATTAAACTATATTAAAAAAGTCGAAAAAATATGAAAATAAAGATAAAATTAATATTAATAATCATAAACACAAGATGATAAATATAAACTCATAAAATTAATTCATTTACATTAATTTTATGTTATTTTTATTTATTTAAGTCAAAGAAATATAAAAACATCTAAACAATTTTTTTAATACTCGAAAGAAAAGAAAGTCTTGTTCAAAAGTCAGTTTCTAGACTCTAATGACTTAGGAAAATTTTATTACAATTTTATATTTGTTTCTTCATTTTTCTAAAAATTGGTACATAAACCCGCCAATTTGATTTGAATCCAACCCGTCAAACAAGTCAAGCAAGTGACGACAAGTTGATTGACCCCAGTTGTCTATATCGATTATGAAAGCAATTAAGTGTCGGCAGCTTTTGCCGAAATGGGAACAGAAGACTTTAACTGGTTAATTGGTCAAGCTTTTGAAAATTTTTAAGACTTCATATCAATTATTTTGTATAATCATTTATCAAATAAACAATTAAGATTTTATCATAATCCTGTAAAGACACAACCTTGAGAGTGTCATTGCAGATAAAGATTAGGATTTATAGACGTAAAAGAACTAGCTACCGAACAACCATCTATCTATATGGGAATTTATACCGTAAGATCAAGAATTTTTTTATTTTTTTATAAAATTAATGTAAATGCATATGATAATAAATATAAATTTAATATTAAAAAACATAAATTTAGTATTAATAAATGTAAAATATGTTAAAAATATCATAAAATATAGATTTAATATTAATAATCACAAACACATAATAATAAATATAAATTTATAAAATTAATTTATTTATACTAATTTTACGTTTATTTTTTTTTATTTAAGTCAAAAAATATAAAAACATCTAAACAATTTTTTTATTACTCGAAAGAAAAAGAAAGTCCTGCTTTAGAAGTCATTTTCGAGTCTTTAATGAGTTAGCAGAATTTTATCATAATTTCATTTTTGTTTCTTTATTTTTTAAAAAAATTGGTACATAAATCCAATCTGCCAAGTTGACGTAAATCCAACCTACCAAATAAGTCAAGCAAGTGACGACAAGTTGATTGACCCCGAGTTGTTTGGATCATAGAAATTATTTTTTTGCTAGTTGATAGTCGATTGTTGCAGAAAGAACAAAAGAAGCTTGGTGTAAATATTATTTTTGTTCGAACATATATTTGGTAAAATTATTACATTTTAAAATTTGATTTTGAGAGTTAATTTGAGTTTTTAAAATATTAAATCTCAAATTATATCACATATAAATATATTTAATCTTAAAGTGTTGTCTAGGCTTTAAATATGAATTTTGAAAAAGAAAAATTTTATTTGAGATTTTTAGGATTTCAAATCAAGATTACAATTAAGTCTAGAATAAAATCAAATCTATATGGAATATTTTGGTAAGAAGATCAAAGAATTAAAATAAAATTAAAGCAAGATCTAAATTCTGAATTAAATCTAAAATATTTGATTTTTCAAACTTTCCAAAAATATATTGATTTTTCTATTTATAAAAGAAGGAAACCTAAAGCAAAGGAGGACAGACAGGAAAATAAAAAACAAAAAATGGTGCTTGGAGATTCCTCATCACGTTGTGTGCTAACAGTCCCGAGTTGCTTCAGTTCAAAACACTGCATCGTCCCTTGCAGCCCATTCTTGCCCCCAAGCTCCAAATCGGACCTAGCCTGTTATGAAGTAAAAGGAACAGTCAAACGTGTGGGAAGCAAAGGTTAGTGTACTGCCATGACAAAGCAACAAATTGATTCAATATTTGTTACTGAATGCTTTTATGTTTCACGCTTAATCTTGCTTCTTTGATCCTTTTTAGTTTGTTTAATTTATAAAATTGTTGTATATTTGTACTTTATACATGATTAATTTATTTATTAGATTACTAGTTGGTGTGTTGCTTATTTGTGATTTTAGATATTAATTTAGTTAATTCAATCAGTCATTAGTGTCCAATTTGAATGATTAGTTAATTAATTTAATTATAGTAAGTTAACAGATGATAATTTGTATAGTGTAATTTAAGTTGCATAATTTAATTGATATGAATTTGTATGAGCTAATTGTCGTGAACTAATTTGTACAACTTGATAATTGTAAATTAATTTGTTAAACTAATTTGTATGACTCATGATACATGATTGATGTGATAAAATTAACATGCTTTGATTTAAATGGTAAGATTTAATTTAATTTGTATGGTTTGATTGGCACGATTTAATTTATTTGATATGATTAATTTGTATAATTAAATCTATGTAATTTATAGGATTTAGTGCATGATGTGTGATAAAATTTAAAAACAATTATATATTTTAGGATGAGATGTATTTTATTTTATTAGATAGAAATTAGTGAAATTAGAAAAGTATTAAAAATAATTAAACAATAATAAGAACAATTAAATATATTAATTATTAAAAGAGAAATATGGATTATACCAATAATGACATTTTGAGAAAGTTAATTGAGACATCTTAAAAATGTCTAGGTGAAAAAATTCTTTCTTAAATTGAGCCCAATTAGTGGAATACTTTTGAGAGAATTTTCAATAAATTATGTTTAATTAAATAAATAAAATAAAAATAAATTAGATAAAGACATAAATAAATAAAAATTAGTAGAAATAAAATTCAGGTAGATAAATAAATAAGTGAATTAATAAATTAAATAGCTTAGAATAAAATTTATAATGAATAAAAAGGATTAAATGTAAATTATGCTAATGATGAAGTTTCAAGAAAGTCAATTAAGACTACTTGAAAATTTCCAAGTGAGAAGATTTTTTTAGGCTGAGCTAAATTGATGAGACGCTTTTAAAAATATCTTCAACAAACCATGATTCATGTTTATTTTCAAGATAAATAAATAAATAAAAATAGATAGATTAAAATAATGCAAAATAAGATTTAAAAAATATAGAAATTGATATGGAGTCAAAATTAGAGCCAAATTTAGAAAGAATAAGATTTTCATAAAATATTTAATTTATTCGACAATGGAATTCAACAAAGTCAAGTGAAACTCCTTGAAAATCTTGAGGTGAGAGAGATTTCTAAGATTGGAGCCAAATTGATGGAAAAAATCTTAGAAATACTCTAAATATATAAGCATATCGAAATTAATACAAATACAAGAAAAATTTTAAAAATAACCTAAAATTAGTTGTACAATTTTAGATTGGGTGTCGTGAGGGTACTAATCGTTCTTCACATGTAATTGTACTCCAAAACTCTAAATTTGAGATGTAGATCAATCATTATTTTGAGTTTGAATAAGTAATTAATCACACCTAGGTTTGAATAGTTGGTGGTGACTTTTTAAATTTTGTGTATAGCTATTAGATTTCCTGAAACTTAATACGTTATAACACTAGATAGAAGTTTAGCGTGGTTGGCAAAGTTAAGATGAAAGAGAAACAGGGAGGTATGGGTGAGTGGAGGGGCTGACAGGTAGGGATGACAATTGGTATCCTATAAACGGGTACCCGGCACTACCCGTCCCGTTTTAGTAGGATTAGGGTAGTATATAATCGGGTTCAGGTAGGGTTTGAGTAGTGAAATTACTACCAGTCACGGGTTCGGGTAATTATCTTAGGATACCCGTTATCCAAACCCGATTATAAATAATAATTAATTAATACAATATTTATATTTTCTATATATAAATTATTTATTATTAATGTCGTATTTAATTAAATTAAGTCATTAAATATTATAATTATGATTTTTAACTTTAATTTATTTTTATGAGTTAAATTAAATTTATTAATTTAATTTTTTTAATTAAGTTATTCCAAAATTGATTTTAAATTTAAATTTAAAAGTCAAACTTTGACTTAATAAACGGGTAGTTAATGGGTTCGGGTAGTTAAACGGGTATTTTCTATTTTATAAGGTTAGGGTTCGGGTAACAAAAATCAAAATAATCGGATAGTTAATCAGGTTCGGGTATTATATATATTAATCGGATTCGGGCTCGGGTATCTCAAATTTAGCGGATACCCGACCCGTTTACATTCCTACTGATAGGTGCAAAGAAAAAAGAAAAAAATTAGTTTAATTTAAAAAAAAAATGTAGGTGTCGACGTGGACACCCCAATCAACAAAGATTTTTACAAAATTTATTTATTTGACTAGCTAGTTAAAGTAAGTAATAAAAAAAAGAGTCTCCTCTGCTCCGCTTGCACAACCGTAAGAGTTTAGTCTTGTCACCATACATGAATACAATACTTATGATTACTAAGATCTTTAGGATTGATCTAGTTCATTTAGTTTTTGAAAATGTTTCGATTCTGTTAGAATACTGGTGAAGTGAGGAAATGGGTGATAATTTGGAGGCTAGATAGAAAGGGCTTAAGCTTACTGATGAGGAGAAAAATAGCATTCGTACGAAAGGAATCCTAAGGATTGAAGGCAGTGAATAGGGCAAAACGTGGCCAATGGCGAAAGTTCCAACGAAGAGAAGTTTCCAAAAAGATGCAATGTTAGGGATACTAAAAGTTGTGTGGCGTTTGTCAAGAGTGCCGGAAGTGACAATACTCGATTCCAATTTGTTTTTGTAATTTTGTTTAAGTTTGCTTCTTTGAGAGATAAAAAAGAGTGCTTGATGATTCTCCATGTTCAATAAAAAAACCTCATTCTTTTCGTAGATTATAATGGAGATCTTCAGACTTCAGATTATAAGTTTAATATGGCTTATTTTTGGGCCAGGGTATATGGGTTACCACTTAAAACGATGAATGAAGAGATAAAGGAACAAGTAGGAAGGAAATAGGGACCTTTCTACATTTGGATTCAAGAAAGGGAGTGGGTTTGTGTTTGCAAATACAGGTCTAACTTGATATCAATTAGCCTTTATGTAGGTTTGTGAGTCTTCTACTTTTGGATGGGAAAAAAGAGATATGGTGTCTGTAGACACCTTATTTTGTCCGGGATCTTAAATTATAAAAAATAATTAATTGGGTTAGACGACATTGTATTTTAATTTAGAATTAGGCTAGAGTTAAATTAGAATTTTTAGATTTAGAATTAACAATAATTAGGAAATTAAAATTAAAATAGGATTTAGAAAAAAAAAGATAAGAAAATTTTAGGATAGGATAATTAGATTTTTTTAGGATAATTATTTAGATTAATAATAAATTTGATAGAATTAAATTAGGATTAACATAAGAATTAAATAGATAAAATATTAAAAAATAAGAGATAATAATTAGAATAAGTATAGTTGTATTAAGACTCTAACAAGCTTATGGCTATAAAAAGGGATTATACCTCATGATTTGATTCATTCACAATTCAGCATATCATCTCTAAATTTTTCCTCCAACACTGATTCACCTTGCTACAACCATCATACTCCCTTAGCCGACTACATCATTCTTAGCAAGCATCATTGCATCCTTGCCAAATCGACACCATCACCTTGGAACTAGCCGCCTATTTTGATTACAGACTTGAAGCACCCTATTCCAAGTCAAAAAACCATCGAGCCGCATCTCCCTATTTTGCCGTGAGCCTTCCATCGCTTAAGTATTGCTGCTGCTGCCGCCCTTTCTAAATTGCTAAATGTTGAAGCTGGGACAGCCACGTGAGTAAAAGAGAAAGAGGCTGTTACGTGCCAATAGAAAAAAGGAAACGAGAGGACGTTGGAAAAAGGAAAGAAGGCAAAGGAATTAATTATTAATACTAGGTATATATATATTTTAATTTATTAATCCTTATTAATTTAACAAAAAGCTGACAATAGGATCAAAGAAATAAGTAATATTTGGATTAGCAATTTACATGTTATGAATGGTTTTGTATGTTAATAGTTACTTGCATGATTAATTAATCTGATAATATAATAATTTTACTTAATAATTTAATTAATATAATCTTGATAAGCATGTTAATTTGATGTTAATTTGTGTTTTAATTTAATGATCAATTGTATGATATTTTAGTATGAATTTGCATGATAATTAATTTAAGTTGATAACCGCTTGTAAAATATTAATTTGTATATTTGTGTTATTTGATTTGTTGTATGACTATAGTATAGTACATTGATTTAGTTTGCACGTATAATTTTGATTTAAATGAGTATTCTAAGGTTATAAAAAATATATGAACAATAAATATATATAATTAAAATCAAATAAATAAATGTGAATTATATTGAGGATGAAACTCTAAGAAAGTCAATTGAGACTCCATGGAGATTCCTAGGTGAAAGAATCTTTCTTAAGTTGAGCCAAATTGATGGAATACTTTTGAAAGATTTTTTTTAATTAATTCATATTTATTTATGATGAATAAAAATAAAAGTAAGGTAAGATAGATGGATTAGATATAGATAAATACAAATGAGCAAATAAAGACAAGTAAACAAATAAAGATAAATAAATAAAATAAGATAAGATAAAGTATATAAATAATAAATAGAATTATAATAAATAAGAAATAAAATAAACAAAGAAGTAAATATGAATTATACCGAGGATGAAACTCCAAGAAAGTCAATTGAGACTCCTTGGAAATTTCTAGGTGAGGAGGTTCCTTTTGGACTGAGCCAAATTGATGGGACGCTTAGAAGTGAATTTTCAATAAAAACATAATTCACGTTTATTTCTTTAAAAAAAATGTAAATAAGAATATAAAAAATAAATAAATTAGAAAATCTAAGAAATTTATAAAATGAATATGGAGTCAAAATTAGAGACTAGATTCGGAAAAAGAGGAATCTCATAAAATATTAAAATTTATCCGACGATAGAGTTTAAGAAAGTCAATTGAGACTCCTTGAATATCTTGAGGTGAGGGGAATTTCTAAGGTTGGAGCCAAATCGATTGAAAAATCTTAGAAATTTTCCAATATATAAGCATATTGAAATTAATAGGAACCCAAGGCAAAACATAAAGATAAAATAAACCTAGTTGGTACCATCTTAGAATGGGTGTTGTAGGGGTGCTAATCATTCCCCACACATAACCGTACTCCCGAGTCTAAGAATCTTTGAATGTAGACCATGCCTTATCTTTAGACAAGAATAGGTGACCAATCACACATTAGGTTTGAATGGTTGGTGGCAACTCATTGAATTTAAGTCTAGCCGGTTAGGTTTTAGGACTTGACACATTATGACAGCTTGGCAACTCCACTGGGGACTTTAGAGAGTCGAGCCAATGATTGGTTTTATGTTATTCTATGTTTGCCTTAGGAATGTTAATTTTTGATAAAATAATTGTTTGTTCCTTCAACATACACTTCACGTGCATGTGCATGCATTGGCCCTTTACCCGGGCTTTAAACTTTTTAGGAGGAAGTAGAGTAACTACGCTCTCGTGAGGTAATACCTCCGTAATAGCTAGTGAAATACTACCACTCAAATTGAACCTTTTCATTTGTAGCCTGTCGTGGGTGAGGATTGGGTACCTTACTAGTTTGGAGTGGACGACAATAAGGGACAACTTGGGAACCTTTAGAACCTTTAATTATCCCTACCCAGCATGTAATGAAACATAAGACTTAGCCTTAGAGTGGAACCATGCTAGATTGAAGTGTAGATATAAACCTAAGATAGGACACATGAAGGAAGAAGTTTTACTTCCTCTTTTTACATTGTTTTTACAAAAAAAAAATAGTTTTTTTTCTTCCATTTTTCAAAATAAAAAAAAAGTTTGTCTATATCATTAAGTCATGCATAATTGTGTCGCATAACATATCATTCATGTAAATTTGCACCTATCTTATCATGAGAATGACCATACTTTTGATTGTTAGGAGAGATTGCTAGACCTAAGTGCATTCCATGTGCATTCATTTTTGTGCATAAACATATCACCACATGAAATAATTTCAACTTAATTATGGCACTCAAGGTATCAAAATGCATCCATTAGACGGTCCACCCTCCATAGATATCATACAAGGTATCAAGCACGCATAATGGAAGAGGATCAAAATAGCAGGATAGAAAAGTTAGAAAGGGATAATGCAGAGATGAAGGGGCAATTGAGTGAAATTACTCAGTTGCTAAATGTCATGATTAAAGGAAAGGAAAAGATGGGTAATCAAGACGAGTCTGTCCAAGAGACTCAACAAAGCATGCAAGACAATCCCGTTTTTGTCCCCAAAGGACGTACTGTCAAAGCCCTAATGCCTTTACAGGTGTAAGAAGGAAGTCTTCAAGGAAATTCATCAACACAAGCTCAAAACCGAGTCGAAGTACCAAATTTGGATGACCCTAAAGAGTTGGAAAAGCTAAGACATAGGGAGAAAGATAGTGATACTAAAGCTCAACTAAGCTTGATGGAGGAAAGGTTAAGTGTCGTAGAAGGAGTAGACAATTTTGGACCGCTTGATGCTGAAAGGTTGTGTTTGGTACCTGGTGTCGTCCTTCCACCAAAATTCAAGGTGCCTGAATTTGAAAAGTTCAATGGAACATCATGCCCAAAAGACCATCTCACCATGTACTGTAGAAAGATGGCAGCATATGCATGGGATGATAAGCTATTAATTCATGTTTTTCAAGACGGTTTGACTGGGTCAGCCGCTAAGTGGTACAATCAATTGGAAAGGAGAAAAGTTTCTTCTTGGTTTAAGTTGGCAAGAGCTTTTATAGCTCAATAAAAACATGTGTCTGATGTAGCTCTTGATCCTCCAAGGTATGGAAAAGAAGAAAAATGAGAGTTTCAAAGAATATACCCAACGATGGAGAGATATGGCATCACAAGTTCAGCCTCCTTTGATTGAGAAGGAGATCACTATGTTCTTTTTGAACACTCTTGTTGGCTCTATAGGCTTAACCGAGAGGGGGGTTGAATCGGTTTGGTGCTACCGTTATGCTCGTTTTTCGATTCTTCTAAATTCTCTAACCTATGTTGATGTTTTCTAGGTTCTCTAGGCTATGTAAGCATGCAATTCAAATTCAATACAATAAGCACAATACAAATGCAAGTAAAGAGAGTAGGGAAAGAGAGATTTACACAAGTGATTTATAGAGGTTCGGCAACTTGCCTACGTCCTCTACTTTGAGACGCTCCCAAGGATTTTCCCCAAATTCACTATTCTTGAATTTGTGTTACACTCCCTCTTTTTGCAGGCTCAAGAGAAACCTCCCTTTTTTTCTAGGCTCAAGAGAAACCTCTTCTCCCTCTTTTTCTAGGCTAAAGAGAAACCTCCCTCTTTTTTTTTTAAGCTAAAGAGAAACCTCCCCTTTTACAAGGAATGAATTGGTTTACAAGAGATGTAATCAAAGAAGACCTCTAGATAGGCAAGTGATTACAACGTTTAAGCACAAGAGAAATCCTATATAATGATTTGTGCTATTCTATACAAGGAATGTGAGTATGATGGAAGATGAAGACTTTGTAGCTCTTGAAAGCTTGTTGAGGCTTGAGGATTTGAGGAAAATGAAGAATAGAATTGTTGAGTGGTTCCTCTTCTTTCCTTTAGCTTTTAAGCCTCTATTTATAGTCCCTTAGATGGTTTGTGAACGTTGGTTGGAGACAAAACAGAAACTAGCCGTTGTATCTCACAAAAACTAGTCGTTAGAGGCTTTCTGACATAAAGGGATCGATCCTTTTGCAAAATGGATGGATCCCATGCTTGATTCTATGCCTCGGAGGGATTCTGCCATAAAGGGATCGATCCCTTCCCTTAGGGGATCGATCCCATGCTTCCAGAATATGATTTCCTGCACTTTTTGAGTTAGAAATGATGTGGCATTTGATCCTAATCCAACCCAAAACATTTTGATATTTTTGTGGGAGTTTTTCTTGACTTTCTCAAATGAAAACATAGTCTAAAAATTCATTAAGTAATTTTCTAAATTTGTGTTCAATATATTCTTGAGAAAATTACTTTCATGAAAATATTCAAACTCATTTTGTAAAGTATTAAAGCAAATAAGAATATACAATTGAATCATGGTCTTAATGTTTGACATTAACACTTTAAAGGGTTTGAGAAAATCATGTGTCATAAAGCAAATTTACAATATAAAAGAAACGTTAAGGTTTACTTAAGTTTTTGTCATTTCAAAATACATATGGCAATTTAAAGCTAACAACTCTCAAGGCACCCTACTATGAACGTATGCTTAGCAGTGTAACTAAGAACTTTGCAGACATGGTGTTAACTGGTGAAGCCATTGAGAATGCCATCAAGAGCGGTAAGATCGAAGCACCAGTGAATGATAGTAGGAAGGGTGGATTCTCGAAGAAGGAAGGAGATGAACAAGCTGTCTCAAACAATTCGCTTCACCTTTATACCCTTTACCCACCCTCAATGAATTACACCTATTCTCAATCTTACCCACAAACTCATCCCTAAAACACTTATCAACCTGTTTTGCATCGATAAACACCTACAACCTTGACAAATCACACTTTCCCACCTAATGACTAAAGGTACACCCAACCTAGCCGAAATGTTACCGTAAACCCTATACCCATGACATGCACCGAGCTATTCCCAAAGTTGGTAGAGGGTCATCTCATTGCCCTTATTTATATAGAGCCCTTGAAACCTCCTTACCTAAAGTGGTATGACCCCAATGCAAAATGTGCCTATCATAACGACAATATTGGTCATTCTATTGAGAATTGTATGGGTTTGAAGGTGAAAGTCCAATCACTCATCAAAGTTGGACTCTTGAGTTTCGGGAAGAAAGGTGAGCCAGATGTCAATGTAAACCCATTGCCCGATCATGCTGGGGTAATGGTGAATATGGTTGACGAAAAAGGGAATTGAAGGTTTGATATTGATCAGTTTATGTACCCTTCAGATGCAGAGCTAGGAATTTGGATTGTTTATGAGATGCCAGTTGTTTATGCCACCCAAGAGTAATGGATTTTTCTTTTCATTTTCATTTGTCTTAGGTTTTCTTAGAATCTTTCAGTTTTTAAGTAATGTAGGAGTGCTTGTGCCCAAAAGCACTAAGATTTTCTTTTATGTATTAGGCCAACCTTCATTTATTTTCATTTTCAATAAAGGATTAGTGTGATGCATATTTCTTAATTCCTCATTCCAATCTGGTTCTTTAATGCAAAACACCACTACCCATATTCTCTACTTTGTTACCAAGCTTAAAAGTATCCAAATAATGAACATGATAATGATGATGGCAATGAGTATAAAATTTAATTTTGAAAGAGTTGCTTTGGTTGGTTGAATGAATTTTTAGTTTGCCAAGATTGTTCAAGCAAAAAGAGAATAGAATATATTTGTTTAAAATCTTCAATTAAAGAATGTTACGAGTAAAGATGAATCTCTACATGAAATTCTAATGAGTTTGTCTTTGTTCAATAGATGACTTTTAATGAGAGTACTTGTATTGAGATAAGAAATGGCCTTCTTTCACTACTTTTCAAGCATGAGTAAAATTGTCTATTGATTACCCCTTTTGAGCCTATTGTATTCTTTTTTATATAACCCACCAAGAATCACCCTCTACACTAGGGGGCAAAGAGAATGGAAAATGAAGGATTATTGGGGCAAAGTAAAAAAAAAAACCATTTTGTGGAAAAAAAAGAACAAAAAAGAAAAGAAAATGAAGAAGGAAAAAGGGTTTGAGTCAAGAAGGTGAAAACCCTAGTCACATTTGAATAAAAAAGGAGAGAAAAAGCAAATTAGAATGGAGCACAAGGCAAAATGCTTAAATGATTCATGGTTTGATGAACCCTGAAACACTTATTTTGGGCCTATATTATCCTTTTTTCATAAACCCTCACCTGAGCCTACGTTACGTGCCTTAAGAGTCCATTTTGATCAAATATAAGTACTCACATTGAAGAATCATGTGTTGAATGAAAGTATACTTACACAATGAGATGATGATCCTTTGGATGGAATCAGGATGAGTAGATCAAGAAAAGCAAAAAGATTTCATCTAGATAGAAGAAGTGGGATTCCAAAGACTTTATTGGATCCATGTGAGCATTAAAATTGGTAGGGGTGAGCAAAATATTTTGTAACCAAAAAAACCGACCGAACCGTTCGGTTTTCGGTTTGTTCGGTTCGGTTTAGTCGGGTTTCGGTTTATTCGGTTTTACAATTCGGTTATATTGGTTAATTCGGTCGGTTTTCGGTTTATGTAAATCTGGAACCGAACCGACCGAAAAACCGATTAAGCCATTTAACTGATCTAGCCCAGGCGACTGAGGCGAGGCGACCCAGCCCTCACTCCCGTCTCTTAGTCACCCAGTCCAGGCCCCAGGCGAGTCATCACTCACTCTCACTTCACTTTCTGTTTCAGTGTTTCTGACTTTCATTGACATTCAGTCATTCACTCCCTAGTCAGTCCCTCCCGCCCGCCCGATAGAAAAAAACCCTATCCTTCTCCTTGCGGCCTCGCCCGCCCTCCAATCTCAAACGAAGCCCCTTCCCTTCATCATCCTTCACCACCGTCGATCAATAAAAAAAACCCTTAGCTCCAATCTCAAACAGAAAGTCGAAAGCCCCTTCCCTTCCTTCATCGTCGATAAAAAAAAAAAACCCTTAGCAGTTGCCAGTTAGCCCCCAATCTCAAACGGAAAGCTCATCTCTTTGTGTTTCAACAACAGTCAACAGATCTATAATCCACACTTCACGCTTCACAGGTATAATTTACAAACTCTTTGTAATATAGAACCTTAGCTTTGAAGATGATTCTGTAATATCTTGCTTTCAATGTGGTGGTGAGGGTCTGATCTACTACTATAAATTTAGTTGATTGTATATTTGGTCCAACCGACAATTTGCTCTAGTAGTTTTTCTCCTGTTATCTGCATTCCTTTTCAGTGTTCCCTTGCTATCTTTGTCGAGCGCTTCTACTGTATAAACTAAGTTCTTTAATGTGCTCAATTCTGGCTTTCTTTCTTCCTTAGATAACTATATTAGTATATTCCAAAATAATTCCACATGATTTAGGATATTCTTTCATGTTGAATGTACGGGATGCAGTTTAATAAGAATAGAAAATAGATGGATTTATAACTTTAATATCAAAATCACTTTTGTTTGGTAAAAAAATATAACATTGCTATGAAGAATTTATAACTTACTGATCTGGAATAGATTGGATGCTTCAAATTTGTTTAATTCTAGTTTTTTTGGATATTATTAATATTATTAATATTGTAAACAGAATTGACTTAAATGATTAAAGTTTGAATTCAGAGTCTCAAGTTGTTATTAGATCTGCATAATGAATTGAAATCTGTTCCTTATATACTAATTTGGTTTTTATTTTTCTGTTTTTTTTGTAGGATGTCTAATGAAATGGATGCCGATTTTGTGCCTGAGAATTTGGGTTCTATCCCAGATACTACCCAGCCAAATCAGCAACCCTCTTCACAGGATGAAACAACAAGAAGTGCTGGTTCAACTTCTAAATCTATGGTGAAGAAGAAGAGAGCAAATAGGCCACGGTCTGAGGTATGGGAACACTTCACTAAATTTGTGAATGAGAAAGGTGAAAATAAGGCTAGATGTAATTATTGTGGTATAGATTATTATGCTGATAGTAAAAGAAATGGCACCACTGCATTAAAGGGTCATATGAGTTCTTGCGATAAGTTTCCTCGTGTTGTTAATACTGATAATGATACTCAAACAGAAATAGTGTTGTCAACGGGAGGAATAGGCACATGGAAATTTAACCAAGATGTCATTAGGAAAGGTGTAGCTGAGATGATCATTTTAGATGAATTGCCTTTTAAGTTTGTGGAAGGGAAAGGATTTAAACATTGCATGTCACTTGCATGTCCTAGATTTCGCATGCCATCACGATGGACTGTTGCTAGGGATTGCTTTCAAATTTATGTTGATAAAAAGGTTGAGTTAAAGCAATTCTTGAAATCATCTTGTACTAGAATATCTCTTACCACTGACACATGGACCTCATTACAAAGAATTAATTATATGTGTCTCACAGCTCACTTTATAGACAATGATTGGAAATTGAACAAAAAGATTTTAAATTTTTGTCCCATTTCTAGTCACAAAGGTGAAGCTATTGGTAAAGCAATTGATAAATGTTTGCGTGATTGGGGGATTGATAAGGTTTTTACAGTTACAGTTGATAATGCTAGTTCTAATGATGTTGCAATTTCATACTTGAAGAGAAAATTTAACAATTCAGGAACTAGCATTCTAGGTGGAAAATATCTTCATTTGAGATGCATGGCACATATTGTTAATCTTATTGTCAGTGATGGATTGAAGGAAATGAATGAATCAATTGCTCGTGTTAGAGGGGCAGTAAGATATGTAAGACAATCACCTGCTAGGTTAAGTAAATTCAAAGAGTGTGTTGCCAATGAACACATTCAAAGTAAGAGTTTATTGTGTCTAGATGTCAGCACTAGATGGAATTCCACCTACTTGATGTTAGATGCAGCCCAAAAGTTTGAAAGGGCCTTTGATGCATATGATGATAGTGATTCTAATTATAGAAGTGAGCTTTTGTCAGGAGATGGTGTTCCTGAACAACATGATTGGGTAAATGTTAGGAGGTTTTGCCTCTTCTTGCAACAGTTTTATAATCTCACTGTTAAAGTTTCAGGTTCTTTGTATGTCACCTCTAATACCTTTCTTGATAATATTTGTGATGTTTATTCTACTTTGAAAGATTGGCAAATAAGTTCTGATATTGAGTTGAATGTAATGGCAAAGAGAATGAAGGATAAATATGATAAATATTGGGGAAATATAGAGAAAATGAATATGTTGATCTATGTTGCTTCTGTTCTTGATCCTTCAAAAAAGCTTGCTTTTGTGGAGTATTGTTTTATGAAAATGTATTCTACTGAAGAAGCTTTATTGCTAATTAAGAAAGTAGAACAAGCATTAGATGAATTGTTCAATGAGTATAAAATGATGTTACGACCTCAATCTGATGTTGTTGGTGAAAATAGTCAAGTGAGCCAAATTACACAAGCCACCGATGGGATTGGTATGCAAAAAAAGAAGCTAAGTGTTAAGTCTGAGTATAAGAGGTTTAGGATTGAGCATTGCAAAGAAGAGCATAAATCAGAATTGGCTAAATATTTGAGTGAGGATCCTGAAGATGATGACGACGATGACTTTGATGTTTTGTCTTGGTGGAAACTCAATAGTCATAGGTTTCCTATCCTTGCTAACATTGCTCGTGATGTTTTTGCCATTCCTATATCCACAGTTGCTTCTGAATCTGCTTTTAGTACCGGTGGTCGTGTGCTTGATGCATATAGGAGTTCTTTAACTCCTAAGATTGTGCAAGCCCTTATTTGTGCTCAAGATTGGCTACGAGGATCTTCTCTTTATGATCACTCTATTGAGGATGACTTAGGAGAGCTTGACAAAATCGATATAGGTAATAATACTTCATTTTCTGTAGTATTATTTTTTATTTCTTTTAGTTCTTTATATGAAGCTTACTTTTATTATTTTTGTTTATACATTTTAGATTTGTCAAAAATTGCATTGGATCCCGTATTAGATTAATGCAAGCAAAGGTGCATGGATGATGGATGGATCATTTGAGGTAATTCTATTATTATAAACATTTGCATTTTGGAGTATATGATATTAATTTATTCTTTTGTAAATTGTGACTAATAATGTTGCTCTTTTTAATGTGTTAGGGCCTTAAGGAAATGACTAATAAAGAATATGCACCAAAGTTATGGGATTGGAGTAAGAGAGGTCTACCATGAAGAATTTGGTATATTTGGCTTTGTTTTCTTGTAAAACTTTGTCTTTTTTTATTTGGTTTGGATTATTTGGATTTATTGTTGGTTATTTTCTTTAAGATGGTTGTGCTAATTTGGACCATTATGAACAATTATTGTAGACTTTTATGTTTTTATTTCATTGTGTAATTTGGACCATTATGGATAATGATGTGATTGTGAAACTTTGTGTATTTGGTTGTGTATTTGGACTATTTGTATTGTGTAATGTGTTGGTTGGAGCTTCGTCGTGGAAGGATGTCTGTGGTGGTGGTTGTGGATTTGCTATGGCCATTGCAGGTTAATCTGTTTTCACAGTTTGCTAAAGATTTTTTTTTATTTGGTTAATTTTTCAAGTTAAGATTTTGATTAACCAATTTGGTTGTTCATGGATTTGACGATTTTTTTTCATTTAATTTATTAATTGAGTTGAGTTGCTGCTGGACTATGGCATACTGTGTGCGTAGCTGTTGATGGCCAGGTATATGCCTTCGGTGGAAATCAATTTGGACAACTTGGTACTGGTGTTGAGCAAGCTGAGGTACATTTATATGTTGTTATTTATTTCTCTTTAGTAATCTACTCCGGCAAGGGATAAGGGAAGCATGAAGTATATATGCCATCATTGCCAAGATGCTAGAGTAAGCAGTCCATTATTGTTATTATTTTTTTGGATGACACAGAAACTAAACCTAGAAGTTGATCACCCACTGCAACTTATGAATTAAGTTATTGACTAGATTGAAATAACCATTCAAGCTGCTTTATCATTTTTCAATTTTATTATCAAAATTAAGCTTGTTACTCCATGTCAATGCCAATACACATGTTAAAGATTCAAGAAAATTTCAAGGTGTCTAGAGAAGTTCCAGAAACTAATAGTTGTTTCCATGTCTGCTTCAGACATCACCAAAGCGATTGGATGCAGCCTGTAGGCTGTATAGAGGGCAAGCATGCAAAGATGGTATCGTGTGGGGCTCGTCATAGTGCTATACTTACAGGTATGCCTATGTCTACACAAGCACTATAGGAATAATCCATAAGAAAGAAGATATAGGCAAGAGAACCAGCTCTTGGTTATAAGGCTTCATTAGCTAAAGAAGATATGTAAATTTGAAGTTCAACAACCAGAAGGATTAAAACAACATATAAGGGGCTTAGAACTTGTCCAAGGGCATCTATGCTTAAGGCACAAAACTAGATACATGCATATTGCTAGTATGCTTGAACCAGTAGAAAAAAGATAAGCATAGAGTTAAGATTTATACAATTTAACTGCTTTTCTCTGGTTTCTGGCCTAAGATTGCTTATGGTTTTTCTTGCAAGATGATGACCAAGTACTTAGCTGGGGTTGGAACAAGTATGGCCAGGTATATGATGTTAATTGCTCACTTAGCTACTGGACAGATCTCATCTGCATGAACTTCAAATTCATTCTCTTGCTTGCCTGCATGCAGCTTGGCCTGGGTGATACAATGGACCGTAACATTCCTGCCGAGGTTCCTATAAACGTTTGCCTACCAAAAAATGTTGCCTGTGGTTGGTGGCACACGCTATTGCTGGCAGAAACACCAATTTAAGCCCCAAACTCTTGACAAGTTCCTAGAGGCAAGACAAACAGTTTTTGTAGGATACAGATGTACTGACTGTTCAAGGTTCTTTGATGGATTCGTCTCTTATTGTACGAAGGTACATGAAGGTTTTTGTTTGCGTATCCTTGCAAGTATGTACTCATTCTTCAGGAGCTAGTTTGTCTTTAACAGCAGATTGCAGTGCCAAGTGCCAACTGCATTAATTTGTACACAAGCAATAAAATATTGTACTGATACATTATATTATAAGTAGGTTTGTCAATCCATTGCCTGGTAATGCAAAAGTTATGCGGACATATATATATATAGATATATATCTACGGTTGCCATTGTAGACACCTAATTTTGTCCGAACAATTTTTAAATAAAAAAAAAATCAAAAAAATCAATAAAATCAAAAAATGATAAAAAGAAACAAGTCAATTTTGGTCAAATCTCATGTGGAGCACATGCAAAATTCACACCTTCAAGAGTTGACTAAAGTTGATATTGTTGCCAAAAAGAAAAAGAAAAAATAATCAGCCATTAAATCAATGAATAAATTAAGGAAGAAATAAATTGGGTGAAATAAAATCTGAAAATTGATTACCAAAAATAAAAAAAATGAAATGGAAATAAATTTAAAAAAAAGAGGGAAAGTTAAACAAAATAAATGAAAAATCCCATGATCATGGGATCAAATATAAATTTTTGATTGCTTTCCATGAAATTTTGAGGCTATAAAAGCCAATGAAACGGGGCTAAAAAAAACCTTGAGGAGAAAACCCTAGAAAACCTTGGAGAGGACATACAGCCACCATCCATCATCCTCTTCAACTCAGCCTCGCCAACCACCATCGTTGGACAGGCACACAAAAAAAACCTAGCTGGTCGTACCATTATCATCTCCCTCCCCTACTATCCTTGTTTTTTGGGCCATCTTGAATTCATCCTTGCTGCCACTCTCCCCTTTTGCGTTGCTACTTTGCTCTACATCTCTTCACTGTTAATTATCTTCATCACCCCGCCAAAGAAAGAGAGAAGAATCCGCGAGTTTGCTCGCTCGTCCACGAGCTCGCCCGCCCAAAGAGAAAGAACATCCAAGAGCTCGCCAATTCAAGGAGTTCGCCCGCCCGAGGAGGCTATCTTCGTTCGCCTGCCCCGCCAAAGAAAGAAGCTGTGTGCTCGCCCGACCGAAGAAGAGGGAAGACTTGTGAGCTCGCCCGCCCTCCAATAGAGGTATATTCCCCTTTTTTGCCATTCATTTACTTAGGTATTTTTAATGTATGGGTAGAAAATAATAAGTAAAATAAATAAAGGAAAATAAAAATAGAATTTTTCCGATGATAAGATTTTGAAGAAATCACAAGTAGTGATTCTTCGACAATCTTTAGGGTCGAGAAAAAATCTTTGGACGTTACCAGCGTATTGGAACATCTAATTGATTTTATCTTGATACAAAAATCATTTTGATATAAAAATAATAATAAATTTTAAATTTTAAAATAGTTAGACAAATAAGAATGTAACTATCAAAATAAATAAATAAATAAATGCAAGTATAAGTGTTAAAATAATAATATATATATATATAAATATACATTTTTAAATAAATGAACAAAAAAGGAATTTCCGATGATAGGATTTCTTAGAAATCACAAGTAGTGATTCTTTGATAATCCTTAGGGTTGAAATGAAATATTTGAATATTACCAGCGTGTTGGGGTATTCAAATAATTTTAGTTCGATATTGATATTTCTAATAAAATTAATATTTAAAAATAAATAATAAATAAATAAAATCTTTTTAAACAAATAAGTAAACAAGAATGTAAAATTGTTACAATTAATCTTTTGGAATAAATAATAACAACAACAATGACGAAGAAAAAAAGAATAATTAAAGAAAAATAAACAAGATATACATTTTAAGGAATTTCCGATGATGAGATGTTACGGAATTCACAAGTAGTGATTCTTAACTGATCTCTAGGTGAGAGAGATCTACTAAATGTTACCAGCGTATTGGAATATTTAGTATGATTTTTCAATAAAAATAAAATTTTATAAATCAATAAATTTCAAAAGTAATAATATAAGTATAAAAGATAATAAAAATAAAATAAAATAATATATTTCTCATGTGCATCATATTTATTTTGTTAGCACCATTTGCATTCATGAAATTCAAAATAAGTGCGAAATCTCCCAAGGATGGGATTCTATAGAAATCGCAAGTAGCGATTCTTAAGAAATCTCTAGGTGATGAAATTATCCGAAATGCTACCAAAAGTATTGGGGTACTTCGGAATAATTTTCAATATAAGGGATTTTCATTTATTTTAAATAAAAAAAATAAAACTTAAATATTTCAAAATAAAACAAATAATAAAAATGGTTTCAAATAAATGGAGTTCTTTTTAAATGTTTAATTAAGATCATTTTTAAGATCAGAAGATAAGACATGATTAAGTGGTACCGTTTTTTAACGGGCGCTGTGGGGGTGCTAATCCTTCCCCACACGTAACCGAACTCCCGAACCCAAACTTTGTTTTCGCAGACCAAAAATTATTTTTTTTTGATAAAACTTAATTAATCTTAAGGTTTTATTAAAAAGATAAATGATTTTAGGTGGCCAATCACACCTAGCCAAAAAAGATTGGTGGCGACTCCATTTTGTTTTTTTTTATCAAAATCGTCTAGCGATCGAGTCCCCGGACGAAAATCGTTACGACAGCTTTGGCGACTCCACTCGGGACGTTAGAGAGTCGAACCATAATTAATCATGTCTTATCGAAAATCTTAATTAATGGTCTTAATAAATATTTAATAAAACCCTTCATAAAAAAATAAAAATAAAAAAAAGCAAAAAATAATACAAACAAAAAAATGTGTGTGAATCATTTTCATCATTTGTGTTTTGTTGGGATGCATCTTAAATTTTATTCCTTTGCATACATGACATATTCATTGCATACATCAACCCTACACCCGGGTTTGTCCCTTTTAGGAGAGAGTATAGTACCTTTGCTCTCGTGAGGTAATAACCTCCGCAATGGCAAGTGAAATACTCTCACTCAAGTTGAACCCTTTCCGTTTGTAGCCTGTCATGGGTGAGGATTGGGGTGCCTTACTAGTCTAGTGTGGACGTCAGTAAGGAACAATTTGAGAACCTCTTGTCCTCTAGAACTCCAAACCAAACATATAGTAAACTTAAGAGGACCAACTTGGGATAGAGTCATGTTAACCCTATTACTTAGGACATATCTTTGATCATGTATGTTTGCTTTTGTTTGACATGTGAGACACTAATAGGGAATCATAGGTTCTTTAGCAAAACATTTCCATGCTTGATTTTTTCCAAACACATGTAGCATTTTGTTCATCCATTCATCTTCATTCATTTTTTTTCAAGCATCACCACATGTGAAATGATAAATTCTTAATTGTGGTAATAAAAGATTCGAAGATAGCTCGACCAAAGGTTCATTCACACAACACTCGCCATCAAGCTAAGATCATGGAAGAAGAGCAAAGCATTTGCATGGAGAAGATGAAAAAGCTCAAGATGATATAAAGGGGCAATTGGCCCAAATTACTGAGTTGTTGAGAAACTTGGGTAAAGGAAAGGGAGTAATATAATAAGTTGTAGTTCAAAAAGAGATTTGTCTTACGGGGGCATGAAGGGTTCTAGCCATGCGATATTGAAGATTTATAAATTCTAGTTTTTTTTGCTTTCTTTTATTTCTTTAAGTAATGCAAGAGAGTTTTTGAAAGTGCTTAAGCCCATAAGTACAAGATAAAGTTTTATATGAGCTAACTCTTATTTATTTCCCTTTCAATAAAGCGACTAGTGTGATGCACTGTCAATTTCTCATTCATTCTATTCATTTGCCATTTCTCACATACTCACCATATCTTTCATTCACAAGTATCCAAATAATGAACATGATGATAATGATGTCAATAAATCTGGGATTCAAATTTGAAAGAACCACTTTTGCTTATGGATTATCAATCTGCCAAGGTGTCCAAGTAAGAAAGAAGAAAATTTGTTCACAATTTTCACCCAAATTTGATGGTATAAGAAAAGGTGAATCTCTTATAGAAGTTTCTAACAAGTTTGTATTTGTTCAGTAAATGACCTTCAAGGAGAATATTTGCATTTGAAATGATAAATGGCCTTCTTTCACTATCCTTCAAGCGAGAGTAAAATTATCCTTTGATTACCCCTTTGAGCCTATTATGTTTTTTTTGTAATATAACCCACCAAGGATCACCCTCCACACTGGGGGCAAGGAAGATGAAATAAAGAAATTTTGGGGGCAAAAAAAAAAAGAAATAGCCCATTTTTGTGAAAAAAAAAAGAAAAGAAAAGGGTTTGAATTCAAAAAGAAAACCCAAAAAAAAAAAGAGAAGCAAGAAAAGAAATGAGTGAATTAGAAAGGGGCAAAATGCCTAAATGTTTTACTTGATAAGAAAAGTGATCCTTTGGTTTATAAACCTTGAAACACATTTTGGGCCTACTATATCCTTTTCTTTCATAAGCCCTCACCCGAGCCTACATTACGTGCCTTTAAAAGCCCATTTTGATCAAATGTAGATGCTTAAATTGAAGAATCATGCATTGAATGAAGACATACTTGTACAATGAGATAGTGATCCTTTGAAGGTTCAATGGAGATAAAAGAAGTAGATCAAGTTGAATGAAGAAACCCATGAGATTTAGAAGATATCTTGGATCGAAATCAAGGACGCCTATTAGGGTCGTGAATTTGGATTGAGCATCGAAGGTTGAAAAGGCCAATGAAGTTGAAAATGAAGAAGAAAAAAATATAAAAAAAAAAAAGAGAAAAAAAGAAAAAAAAAGGAAAAAGGAGGATTCAAACTGAAAACTCGAAAAGGGCAGTTTGAATCAAATGAGGAGGCGCCTAAGTTGAAAACCTGAAAGGGCAGCTTAGGAAGAAGGTCATCACCAACAGTTTTGATACAGAGGGCAAGATTGACAGACACTACATGAAAGAGCATATCGATAAGAGTGGGCTTTTGGGAAAGAATTCTAGATTGACTTGATTGAAATTGTCAGAATGTTTATTAAATGGATACTGAAAATCCTATTCCAAACAAACTGGCCTATTGATTTTTCTTGATTTCATGTTCCTTTTCTAAGAATGAATACCCATATCTCTCATGATTATTTTAAATTCATTCCGTCCCTATGAGTGCATTACATTGGTGGTCAAATTGGAAAGAAAATAAATAAATGTTGGTAACCTTTTTTTTTTGGGTAAATTTTTGAAAAAAAATATTCGTTTGAGAAATCTTGCATTACTAAAAGAGAGAAAGAAACAAAAATAAAAAAATGATGAAAACATAACTTTGCAAGCATGATGGCAAGTCTTCAAGTATAATCGGACCAAGACTCATTAGAAGGTGGGAAGTGGAGATAGAAGATTTGAATAAGAAGAAGAATCCAGCAAATATGTGGAACTTGAGGAAAACGAGATGAGCTTGAGAATCTTGTTACCACAATTGAGATTGCATTTACATACATTCATGAAATAATTCAGGGGGCATGACATTGACATGTGCATAACATTCATAGCATCCATGGTATTCATGACATTCATTATATTCATGATGTGCATGACATTTCATTAGTGCATTTTGACATTGAACTATTTGTTAAGACATTAGGATAAGAAGATCTGAATGATTAAAATTTTGAGGAAAAGAGAAAATATAAGAGATGGTAATTTGAAAAAATGATGAGGTATGAGAAGATGATGAGAAAAATACCTTTTTGAAAAAAACTTTAGATAAGAGCAAAGTCCAGTTTAGCTGGCACCTTAAAGGAGGATAAAGCCCAATATTGTTGGCATCAAAATGAAAGTTAAGCCCAGTCAAGCCCATGCTAACTGGCATTCTGAATGAAATCTTTATTTTTCAAAAGTCTCATTGCCTCTGTTGAGAGGAGCTTTATTTATTTTTTCAAAGTCTCATTGCCTTTGTTGAGAGGAGCTCTATTTTTCAAAGTCTCATTGCCTCTGTTGAGAGGAGCTTTATTTTTCAAAGTCTCATTGCCTCTGTTGAGAGGAGCTTTATTTTTCAAAGTCTCATTGCCTCTGTTGAGAGGAGTTTTTGTTTCAAAAGTCTCAATGCCTCTGTTGAGAGGAGCTTTTATTTCATGATTATTTTGTATTCCTTAGTCTTATGATAGGAAAGACTAGGAAATTTCATTTCACAGTCCTTAGTCTCATGATAGGAGAGTCTAGGAAATTTCATTTTTGCATTCCTTGGTCTTATGATAGGAGAGACTAGGAAAACTTCATCCTGCATTCCGTAGTCTTATGATAGGAAAGACTAGGAAATTTCATTTCACAGTCCTTAATCTTGTGATAGGAAAGATTAGGAAAATTCATGTTTGCATTCCTTAGTCTTATGATAGGAGAGACTAGGAAAATTTCATCTTGCATTCCTTAGTCTTATGATAGGAAAGACTAGGAATTTCATTTCACAATCCTTAGTCTTATGATAGAAAGGATTAGGAAAACTCATGTTTGCATTCCTTAGTCTTATGATAGGAGAGACTAGGAATTTCACTTTGCATTCCTTAATCTTATGATAGAAAAGATTTGGAAAATTCATGTTTGCATTCCTTAGTCTTATGATAGGAGAGACTAAAAAAGGAATTTCACTTTGCATTCCTTAGTCTTATGATAGGAAAGACCAGGAAATTTCATCTCACAGTCTTATGATAGGAGAGACTAGGAAATTTCACTTCCCATTCCTTAATCTTGTGATAGAAAGGATTAGGAAATCTCATTCTATAGTCTTATGATAGGAAAGACTAGGAGAATTCATGTTGTTGCATTCCTTAATCTTAAGATTAGGAAATTTCATTCTTTAGTCTTATGATAGAAAAGACTAGAAAATCCCATTCTGCATTCATTTCCTTAGTTTCATGATAGAAGAGGCTAGGAAACTTCATTTTGCATTCATTCCTCAATCTTTATAGGAGAAGAAGATTAGGAAACTTCATTTGGCATTTATTCCTTAGTCTTATGAGAGAGAAGACTAGGAAATATCATATTTTACAAAGAATTCATTGATAGGTAGTGCATTCGGACAAAATGGTTGTCTATGTCTTTGCACAATTACTGTTTCACAGCAAAGCGCAAAGAGGGGCAGCTGTAGACACCTAATTTTGTCCGAACAATTTTTAAATAAAAAAAAATCAAAAAAATCAAAAAAATCAAAAAAATGATAAAAAGAAACAAGTCAATTTTGGTCAAATCTCATGTGGAGCACATGCAAAATTCACACCTTCAAGAGTTGACTAAAGTTGATATTGTTGCCAAAAAGAAAAAGAAAAAATAATCAGCCATTAAATCAATGAATAAATTAAGGAAGAAATAAATTGGGTGAAATAAAATCTGAAAATTGATTACCAAAAATAAAAAAAATGAAATGGAAATAAATTTAAAAAAAAGAGGGAAAGTTAAACAAAATAAATGAAAAATCCCATGATCATGGGATCAAATATAAATTTTTGATTACTTTCCATGAAATTTTGAGGCTATAAAAGCCAATGAAACGGGGCTAAAAAAAAAACCTGGAGGTGAAAACCCTAGAAAACCTTGGAGAGGACATACAGCCACCATCCATCATCCTCTTCAACTCAGCCTCGCCAACCACCATCGTTGGACAGGCACACAAAAAAAACCTAGCTGGTCGTACCATTATCATCTCCCTCCCCTACTATCCTTGTTTTTTGGGCCATCTTGAATTCATCCTTGCTGCCACTCTCCCCTTTTGCGTTGCTACTTTGCTCTACATCTCTTCACTGTTAATTATCTTCATCACCCCGCCAAAGAAAGAGAGAAGAATCCACGAGTTTGCTCGCTCGTCCACGAGCTCGCCCGCCCAAAGAGAAAGAACATCCAAGAGCTCGCCAATTCAAGGAGTTCGCCCGCCCGAGGAGGCTATCTTCGTTCGCCTGCCCCGCCAAAGAAAGAAGCTGTGTGCTCGCCCGACCGAAGAAGAGGGAAGACTTGTGAGCTCGCCCGCCCTCCAATAGAGGTATATTCCCCTTTTTTGCCATTCATTTACTTAGGTATTTTTAATGTATGGGTAGAAAATAATAAGTAAAATAAATAAAGGAAAATAAAAATAGAATTTTTCCGATGATAAGATTTTGAAGAAATCACAAGTAGTGATTCTTCGACAATCTTTAGGGTCGAGAAAAAATCTTTGGACGTTACCAGCGTATTGGAACATCTAATTGATTTTATCTTGATACAAAAATCATTTTGATATAAAAATAATAATAAATTTTAAATTTTAAAATAGTTAGACAAATAAGAATGTAACTATCAAAATAAATAAATAAATAAATGCAAGTATAAGTGTTAAAATAATATATATATAAATATACATTTTTAAATAAATGGACAAAAAAGGAATTTCCGATGATAGGATTTCTTAGAAATCACAAGTAGTGATTCTTTGATAATCCTTAGGGTTGAAATGAAATATTTGAATATTACCAGCGTGTTGGGGTATTCAAATAATTTTAGTTCGATATTGATATTTCTAATAAAATTAATATTTAAAAATAAATAATAAATAAATAAAATCTTTTTAAACAAATAAGTAAACAAGAATGTAAAATTGTTACAATTAATCTTTTGGAATAAATAATAACAACAACAATGACGAAGAAAAAAAGAATAATTAAAGAAAAATAAACAAGATATACATTTTAAGGAATTTCCGATGATGAGATGTTACGGAATTCACAAGTAGTGATTCTTAACTGATCTCTAGGTGAGAAAGATCTACTAAATGTTACCAGCGTATTGGAATATTTAGTATGATTTTTCAATAAAAATAAAATTTTATAAATCAATAAATTTCAAAAGTAATAATATAAGTATAAAAGATAATAAAAATAAAATAAAATAATATATTTCTCATGTGCATCATATTTATTTTGTTAGCACCATTTGCATTCATGAAATTCAAAATAAGTGCGAAATCTCCCAAGGATGGGATTCTATAGAAATCGCAAGTAGCGATTCTTAAGAAATCTCTAGGTGATGAAATTATCCGAAATGCTACCAAAAGTATTGGGGTACTTCGGAATAATTTTCAATATAAGGGATTTTCATTTATTTTAAATAAAAAAAATAAAACTTAAATATTTCAAAATAAAACAAATAATAAAAATGGTTTCAAATAAATGGAGTTCTTTTTAAATGTTTAATTAAGATCATTTTTAAGATCAGAAGATAAGACATGATTAAGTGGTACCGTTTTTTAACGGGCGCTGTGGGGGTGCTAATCCTTCCCCACACGTAACCGAACTCCCGAACCCAAACTTTGTTTTCGCAGACCAAAAATTATGTTTTGATAAAACTTAATTAATCTTAAGGTTTTATTAAAAAGATAAATAATTTTAGGTGGCCAATCACACCTAGCCAAAAAAAGATTGGTGGCGACTCCTCTTTGTGTTTTTTTTTCATAATCGTCTAGCGATCGAGTCCCCGGACGAAAATCGTTACGACAGCCATCAAAATCTTATCAAAGTGTAGAAAGAAGTTTATATTGTAAATTCGGTTTTAACCTTGCAAAACCGAACCGACCGAATCAATTCGGTTTGGTTCGGTTCGGTTTGTGAGTTACGTTCGGTTCGGTTTCGGTTTTGTGCTCAAAGGAATCGGTTTTTTCAGTTTTCGGTTTTGTGAACCGAAACCGACCGAACCGACCGATTGCTCACTCCTAAAAATTGGTGAAGAAATATTTGTTGTTGGGGTATGAATCAAAATAGAGAACAGATAGAAGAAGTTTCATCAAGGATAATGAAGTTGAAAATGAAGAGAAATGAATAAAACAAATTAAAAAAAAAGAAAAAGGAAGAAAAGAAAAGAGAGAAAGAGAAAAAATGAAAGGAAGATTCAGATCAAAAACCCAAAAAGGGCAGTTTAGATCAATAGAGTGCATTTAAGTTGAAAACCTGAAAAGGCGGCTTAGATACCAAGAAAGGTGGATGTCAACGATACTGGGGCAATAGGATATTTTGATGAACTCAACATGATTAGATAAATGGACCTTTGAAGGGGATTTTGTATTCATTGATCAGAATTGCTTAAATTGTTGTTATTTGGATACTATTACCTGAAACTTAATCTTGAAAATTCTTGCTTTTCATTCAAGCCTACTTTCCTTTTAAGCCTGGCA
The DNA here is from genome assembly GCA_031772115.1 of Heritiera littoralis. Classification (NCBI taxonomy): domain Eukaryota; kingdom Viridiplantae; phylum Streptophyta; class Magnoliopsida; order Malvales; family Malvaceae; genus Heritiera; species Heritiera littoralis. Next base: position 1,624,104 of record JAPDPK010000154.1, on the reverse strand, counting down.
ATTTTTTGTTAAATCTGTCCAAATTTTGAATCATACCACTCTTTTCTTTTCACCTATAATTTCTTTGCTATATCCTTACCTTGAGGGATTGAGAAATTGTGTTGCATTGATCTTGAAATTAGAATGGTAATGAATGTTTGCTTGGCAAAATATGTGAAAGACTCCTATATTATTTAGGAAAATGAAGGAAAAGGAAATCTATGAATGAATAGAAAACGGAAATTAAGAAATAGAATTGGATAAGGCAGAATCAATGGCGAGATCTTAATAAGATATTCAATAAATTATTGGAGTGGAAGGAAAGGTGGAAAGAGAAATAAGAGACAAGATGCAATAGAGGTGAAGATAAAGCTTTCCAAAGGTAAGAGAAGTGAAAGAGAGAAAATGAGAAAGAGGAGATAGAAATATAATGACAAGAAAATAAATGAAAGAAGAAAATGCATTGAGAAAGAAAAACTTTCTTAGTGCCACAATTAAAGTTGAAACGTTTTTCAAAGAAAACATTGCATGAATAAAATAGATTGTGTGAGTAATATTGCATGATGACATTACACAAATGACATTGCATAGATAGGATAGAATACATGCATAGTTGCATACATGATGCATTGCATGAGAAAAAGAAAAATTACAGACAAGGTTCCTTGAGTACAATCTATAAGACCTTCGGGCATGATTCCTCCAAATTTTTTAGACAAGATTTTTAAAGTTTGACTGCCTACCTGTTTAGGAGGAGCTTTTTAGACAAGATTTTAAAGTTTGACTGCCTGCCTGTTTAGGAGAAGCATTTTAGACAAGATTTTAAAGTTTGACTGCCTGCATGTTTAGAGGGAGCTTTTTAGATAAGATTTTAAAGTTTGACTACCTGCCTATTTAGGGGGAGCTTTTAAGACAAGATTTTAAAGTTTGACTGTCTGCCTGTTTAGGAAGAGCTTTTTAGACAAGATTTTAAAGTTTGACTGCCTGCCTATTTAGGAGGAGCATTTTAGACAAGATTTTAAAGTTTGACAGCCTTTCTATTTAGAGGGAGCTTTTTGAAAAAAAATGCAAAAAAGTAAGAAAAAAAAGAAAAGTCAGACAAAATAGGTGTCTATGTCTTTATGCAATTACTATTTCATAGTAAATGCACAAAGAGGAGCAGTTGTAGACACCTTATTTTGTCCGGGGTCTTAAATTGTAAAAAATAATTAATTAGGTTAGACGACATTGTATTTTAATTTTGAATTAGGCTAGAATTAAATTAGAATTTTTAGATTTAGAATTAACAATAATTAGAAAATTAAAATTAAAATAGGATTTAGGAAAAAAAAGATAAGAAAAGAAAATTTTAGGATAGGATAATTAAATTTTTTTAGGATAATTATTTAGATTAATAATAAATTTGATAGAATTAAATTAGGATTAACATAAGAATTATATATATATAAAATATTAAAAAATAGGAGATAATAATTAGAATAAGTATAGTTGTATTAGGACTCTAACAAGCTTGTAGCTATAAAAAGAGATTAAACCTCATGATTTGATTTATTCACAATCAAGCATATCATCTCTAAATTTTTCCTCCAACACCGATTCACCTTGCTACAACCATCATACTCCCTTAGCCGACTACATCATTCTTAGCAAGCATCATTACATCCTTGCGAAATCGACACCATCACCTTGGAACCAGCCACCTATTTTGATTACAGACTTGAAGCACCCTGTTCCAAGTCAGAAAACCATTGTGCCGCATCTCCCTGTTTTGCCGTGAGCCTTCCATCGCTTAAGTATTGCTGCTGCTGCCGCCGCCCTTGCTAAATTGCTACATGTTGAAGCTGGGACAGCCACGTGAGTAAAAGAGAAAGAGGCTGTTACGTGCCAATAGAAAAAAGGAAAGGAAAGGACGTTGGAAAAAGGAAAGAAGGCAAAGGAATTAATTATTAATACTAGGTATGTGTGTGTGTAAATAAATATATATATATATATATATATATTTTTTAATTTATTAATCCTTATTAATTTAACAAAAAGCTGACAATAGGATCAAAGAAATAAGTAATATTTGGATTAGCAATTTACATGTTATGAATGGTTTTGTATGTTAATAGTTACTTGCATGATTAATTAATCTGATAATATAATAATTTTACTTAATAATTTAATTAATATAATCTTGATACGCATGTTAATTTGATGTTAATTTGTGTTTAATTTAATGATCAATTGTATGATATTTTAGTATGAATTTGCATGGTAATTAATTTGAGTTGATAACCGCTTGTAAAATATTAATTTGTATATTTGTGTTATTTGATTTGTTGTATGACTATAGTATAGTACATTGATTTAGTTTGCACGTATAATTTTGATTTAAATGAGTATTCTAAGGTTATAAAAAATATATGAATAATAAATATATATAATTAAAATCAAATAAATAAATGTGAATTATATCGATGATGAAACTCTAAGAAAGTCAATTGAGACTCCTTGGAGATTTCTAGGCGAAAGAATCTTTCTTAAGTTGAGCCAAATTGATGGAATACTTTTGAAAGATTTTTTTTAATTAATTCATATTTATTTATGATGAATAAAAATAAAAGTAAGATAAGATAGATGGATTAGATATAGATAAATACAAATGAGCAAATAAAGACAAGTAAACAAATAAAGATAAATAAATAAAATAAGATAAGATAAAGTATATAAATAATAAACAGAATTATAATAAATAAGAAATAAAATAAACAAAGAAGTAAATATGAATTATACCGATGATGAAATTCCAAGAAAATCAATTGAGACTCCTTGGAAATCTCTAGGTGAGGAGGTTCCTTTTGGGCTGAGCCAAATTGATGGGACGCTTAAAAGTGAATTTTCAATAAAAACATAATTCATATTTATTTCTTAAAAAAATAATGTAAATAAGAATATAAAAAATAAATAAATTAGAAAATCTAAGAAATTTATAAAATGAATATGGAGTCAAAATTAGAGACTAGATTAGGAAAAAGAGGAATCTCATAAAATATTAAAATTTATCTGACGATGGAGTTCAAGAAAGTCAATTGAGACTACTTGAATATCTTGAGGTGAGGGGAATTTCTAAGGTTGGAGCCAAATCGATGGAAAAATCTTAGAAATTTTCCAATATATAAGCATATTGAAATTAATATGAACCCAAGGCAAATCATAAAAATAACATAAAGCCAGTTGGTACCATCTTAGGATGGGCGTTGTGGGGATGCTAATCCTTCCCCACACGTAACCGTACTCTCGAGTCTAAGAATCTTTGAACGTAGACCATGTCTTATCTTTAGACAAGAATAGGTGACCAATCACACCTTAGGTTTGAATGATTGGTGGCGGCTCATTGAATTTAAGTCTAGCGGGTTAGGTTTTAGGACTTGACACGTTATGACAGTGTCGATTAGCCTACAAATGCCTTCCTAAGTTTTGTTATGCATGTGAAGTTAGTCATATCAAGCTTGCATGTCCATGGGCTTCAAATAAAGATAAGTCAAATAGTGTACTGAAATAGTATGGACCTTGGCTTTGAGCTTCGATAGATGGAGGGAGGGACTTTCTCCGCTAGAGCTTTGGTCAATCTAGTAAATTAGAAAGAAGCGCTGGAGACTAGAAAAGGTAGAAGAGGACAGGGCAGTTACTGATTGCCGGTGATGATGATTAGAAGGAATTAGGCTCAAAAGCAAGTAATGGTTCCTTGAATGAAGGAAAGAGATTGCTTGGAGGTTACGTGGGTCATAGCGAACATGCAAGAGGAAATATGTAAGGCAAAGACATGGGATTATTTGGGGTTGTTAATGTGGAGCCAAATAAAGGTGACATGGACGGAAATAGTCAAGCTTTGGATCTTTTGCATGGTAACATGGAATCTCCCAATGAAGTTGAGCCACGTGGAGATGGCGTGGTAGCCGAGCTTGCAGTGGTACCAATTTTAAATAAAACTAGGCTTTCAACCGAAGCAAAAGCCAAAGAAGAAGTGGTAACACAACTAGTAGCTAGAATAAGCAAGCGAGGGCAGACGAAATGGATATGTAAGGCTTTGGTTGTAGGTAAAGAAAATGGAGAAGCTTCTGGCAGTCTAGGAAAAAGAAAGCAAGGAAATGATAACAAGGTGAATGCTGAGCAGGGAGCACATGAAAAGAAACTTGGTAGGCTTTCAATAGAAATAGAAGTGGTGGAGACTGGATCCCAATCCCATTGAGAGTTATGAGGTACATGGCATGGAATTGCCATGGGCTTAGGAACCCATAAGTAATGAGAGCTCTAAAAGAGCTAGTGAGATTAAAAACTACCCATGTAGTTTTCTTAATAGAAACTAAACTGCATGCTAGGAGATTGGATCGAATTGGGTGAATGTGTGGCATGATAAACTGTTTTGGAGTTAGTGCAAACGGTGAAAGTAGAGGGTTGGCAATGTTATTGGTAGCCAAAATACAACTATCATTATGGAGTTTCTATTCACATCACATATGTCATAACGATTTCGTCTGAGGACTTGATCACTCAACGATTTTGAAAATATGAAAAACAAGGGAGTAGCCACCAATTCTTTTTTGTTAGGTGTGATTGACCACCTAAAAATCTTCTCTTTTTACAAAATCTTAAAATAAATTAAGTTTTATTTAAAAAACAATTTTTGGTCTGAGAAAAACAAAAATGGGTTCGAGAGTATAATTATACATGAAGGATTAGCACCCTCACGATGCTCGTTTAAAAACGATATCATTTTAATCATGTATTATCTTTTTTTGTTTTAATAAGATGGTCTTAATTTAATATATAAAATTAATTCCTATTTTATCATAATCCATTTTTTGGTTCTTTTCTCCAAATCATTTTTTATTTCTATATTAAAAAAAAGACTAAATTTTATTATATTTTTAAAAGTAAATGTGAACCTTTTTGTATTGAAAAATTAAATTGAATACTTCAATACTTGTGGTAGTATTGGAGATAACATTCTCATCTAGAAATTTTTTAAAAATCACTACTAATGATTTATATAGAATTTTATCCTCAGAAGATTCATACTTATTTTTGTAATTAAATGAATGCATATGGTGAAAGCAAGTCATACATGATGCAAATGAATTTTTGTTTTAATGTAAACTACAGGTATCTTTATCCATTTTAACGATCTGAGACTAATCCTGCTCGGAGCTTCGTTAATGTATGACCTGCTTTCATCATATGCATTCATTTAATTTATGAACCTTTTTGTATTAAAAAATTAAATTAAATACTTCAATACTTTTGGTAGTATTTGAAATAACATTGTTATTTAGAAATTTCTTAAAAATCGCTACTTGTGATTTCATAGAATTTTATCCTCAGAATATTCATACTTATTTTTGTAAGTAAATGAATGCATATGTTGAAAGCAAGTCATACATGATGCAAATGATTTTTTTTTGGTGTAAACTACAAGTATCCTTATTCGTTTTAATGATCTAAGACTAATTTTACTCGGGCTTTGTTACAGTTAAAACTCTTCATGCCTCTGTAGATGCAAATGAATTTTTACTATTATTTGTTTATTATTATTTAAAAAAACTTTTTCCATTTATTTTAAATAAGAATTTGCATTATTGAATGATCATACTAAATATTCCAATACTCTGGTAATTTATAGTAAGTTCTTCTCACTTAGAGATTAGTTAGGAATTACAATTTGTGATTTCCATAACATCTCATCATCGAACAAATATTTAATTAAATTTAAACATTATTATTAACTTTTATTTGTTTTAATTTTTTTTAAAAAAAAAACTTATTCATTCTCACTTTAATGAAAATTTAAATTATTAAAAAATCACACTATGTATTCCAATATGCTGGTAATATTTAGTGGACTTCTCTCACTTAGGGATCAATTAAGAATTACTACTTGTAAATTCCATAACATCCCATCATCGAAATAATTCAATACAAATGACACAAATATAGATTGCATAATCATTAAATGCTTACTCGATATCTTATCATTATATTTATTTGTTTGTTTGTTTTGTTTATTTTAATTTATAAAATATTTAATATTTTAGAATAATAATTATGAACCTATGTATTGAAAATTTACTCCATCTATTCCAATACTCAAATAATAATTAAAGAATTCTTGTCACCTAAAGATTTTCAAGGAATTGTTGCTTGCAATTTTCATGAAATCTTATCATCAGGGATTCACAAATCACAATAGCCTAATTTACATTTTCTAAAATATACTGTATAATAATTAATACAACAAAATGTTTTTTTTATTATTAAAACTAAATTCATGAAATTACATTAATTAAACTTAAAATTATTATTATTATCCTAACACATTTCATATGTATTTTTTTATAACATGAAAAGATAAAAATACACAACATAAATAATCAAATAAATATATAAATGCATAAAAGATAAATTGAAAAAGGTAAGAGTGTAACGAAGCTTTTCAAATCTGCCCAAACAAAATAGCCCAAAACCTTTGTTCTACACAAAAATGGGCCTTGAAACAAGTCAGGCCTAATGAAGCTGCTGGCAGGCCGAGAATGGGCTGACACCAAGGCGGGCCAGATCCAAGGAGAAGTTGCTGGCTCTAAAACTATTTTTTGGGTTAGATTTTCATAACTAAAAAAAAACACTTTTCTCAGCAGCCTTTCCTTCTTCCCCTCTACCCTGTTGCCGGCCCATCGTCTAGTCCACTTGCACCACCGTCGGCCCTCGTCGCCAGAGACTAAAACCTAAAAAGCTTCCCCTTTCCCGATTCCTCTTCACTCGTTCTTCCTTTTTCTTCCTTCTATTTTCCATAAATCTCTTTCAATAAGCCTGAATCTACTACAGAAGATTCGGTTTCAAATGCCCAAAACTCCGCTCACCGCCGGCCAAATAATACCACCTCTCACTATGTCTTTTTCCTCTGCTAAGCTACTCCCTCACTAAACTTCGCAGCCCAACGGCCCTCGTAACCCCTAAACCGAAACCTCCTTTTTCGGCTCACAGGCTCCTTTTTTTTGTGTTTGAATTTCTGTTGATGATTCTCTAAAGGGAATGTGATTGCTTGATCTTTGTTGTTATTCTTTCCTTTGTGTCTCTTTACAGGTCTGAGAACACTGACTTTGGTTTACATTTCAAGTATGGGATTCTTTGGGGTTCTCGGGTTCCAGGGTGCGTTGGCTGTTGATGGTGGGTTTTTGGGATACTGTCTTGGGAAATTGTTTTTAGGTTGCGATTTGAGCTGGTTTTTAAAGGTTCAAGGGCTCGGGTCTGTGAATATGGTGATGGTGGTAGATTGGGGGTTGGCCGTGAGCTTGAAATGAGGGTGCACGCGTTGATGAGGGTGTTTATATTAGGGTTTGGGTACGACAATGGGTGCTCGGGTCTGTAAGAGAGAGGGCTGAACTGGGTTTTGTTTTGGGGATGACTATGGTGGTGGTATGGTTTCGGTTAGAGGTTTTGGTTTTGTAGAATTTGGTTGATTCTGTGTTTGAGGTGATTTTGGGTAGTAGTAGTAGTTGCCAAGAATTGGTGTGGTAATGGTTGGAGATTCACGACGACTGGGGTTGCCAATTTTTGGCCTATGAATTGTGGCCTCTTTTTGCCTTTGATTGCCGCCCTTTATTCATTGTTAATCTTAATTTTTAAGCAAAATTCAGTTTCCATTTCGGGTTAACAGGACCAAATCCTCGATATTTACGATCAGCTGAGCAACGGTAGGGAGGGAATAGACTGGCTAGATCACGGGAGATAGGGTGGCTGCCCGCTGATATTCAGCTGCCATGCCACCTCCCAACTGGTGCGTGCACGGCATCAACTCGGTTAAACTTTTTTTTAATAATCAAATTAAAATAACAAAAAAAGTGTAAAAGTAAAATAAAAATTGAAAGTAAAAACATATAAATAATAAAAAAGACTTAGCCCCTTCTAGGATTTGGGGCTCTTAACACAATTTGAATTGGGCCTTAAAAAAATAATAGTTTGAATAGGACTTGATTACTGAAACCTAAAATAAAATTAACACTTATTAGACTCAAACTAAATATGATCATTTTTTTTAATTTTTAAAGCTCAAAATGGATTTAATTAACTTAAATAACGTAATGCTCAACAAATTTTAACAAACTAAAAAAAATCAACTCATATCAAATTTCTTGAAATGAGTTGTAAAGCTGAACAAAATTAGCCATCTACATTTGTCTTTCTATGTACATTTTTTAAAATTAGGAATAGAATAAAGACAATAAATAACAATTTTATCCGGCTCGTGCCTTCTTTTTCTATTCTTTGCAACTTTTCTTTTTGTTTTTGTTTTTCTTTTTTCAATGCTCTTTTCTTTCTCTTTTTGGCATTTTTGTAAAATTTAAACTTAACAATGTTTCTTTTACTAAAGACTCTTCATTGAGAATTTAACATAAATTAATGATTTAAAAATTGTACTTGGAGGATTTTGAAATTGTGCCTAAATGACTTCAGATCATGCCTAGAGAATTTAAAATTGTGCCTAGAGGACTTGGAATTAAATTTGGAATTTTGCTCAGAGGCTTCAAGAATTGTGCTCGGAGGACTTATAATTTATGCTTGGAGGAGTCATAATTTTCACTGGAGGACTTAATATTTATACTCAGAGGTCTTAGAATTATTCTCGGAAGACCTAGCACTTATGCTTGAAGGGTTTAGAATTTTGCCTGAAGGACTTGATTATTTCTAATCTTGAAAATAACGCATCCACTTAATTAGGTTTAAAAATTTGGTGCTAGTTAACTTGGGTTTAAAAGAAATACTCTCTTAAGGTGCCAACTTTGCTGGATTTAAAACCATACAATGGTGCTAGCTACGTTGATCTTAAAAATCTCATCTTTTAAAGTGCCAATTTCACTAGGCCTAAGATCACACAATGGTGTTAGTTACATTAGGCTTTTTTAAAAAAAAAAAATCTAATCTTCTAGGGTGCCAATTTCACTAAGCTTAAGACCACATAATAGTGCTAGCTACATTGGGCTTAAAAATCTCATCTTGGGTGTCAACTTAAAACTCATCTAATTCTACTAATTATATGCCAATTTTGTCGGGCTTAATAACACAACAATGCCAACTACATTTGGCTTAAACCTCATTTAGGTGCTAGCTACGTTGGGCTTAAATTCTCATCTTGGGTGCGAATTTTATTGGACTTAAATCTTATCTAATTATGCGGTGATTTCACTGGGCTTAATACCATTCAACAATGCTAACTACATCAGGCTTAAACCTCATCTAAGTGCCAACTACGTTGCGCTTAAATTCTCATCTTGTGTGTCAACTTTATGGGACCTACATCTCATCTAATTATGTGCCGATTTCGGTGGGCTTAATACCACACAAGAGTGCCAACTACATTGAGCTTAAACCTTATCTAAGTGCCAACTAGACTTGGTCATGGGTCGGGTGGGGCCATGACATATATTAATGTGTAATTTATGTGCCAAAGCTCGACCCAGCTCAAAAATTCAGGCTTGACTTTTTATCCAAGCCCATTTTTATTTTTATAATACAAGCCTGAGCCTGATTTGGCCAAGTCCGAAAATCATTTTTTATATTTTAATTTTTTATTTATTTGTCTTATTATTTTATACCTTTTAAAATTTAATTTAATTTGTCAAAATTTGTGTATCAATTTCCATATTAAATACATATAATTATGTTTATTAATCAATAATATTTTATATAGATATAATTATATTATACTTATTAAATATATATAAAAAATATAAATTTGGGCCGGGCCAGAGCTTTGAAAGATTAAGACTATGCTTGGCCTGATTTTTAAACGAGCCTAAAAATTTTGCCCAGGCTTGCTTGTTGCATCAAATATTTTTGTCCAAGCTCAACCAAATATCGGGTGGGCCTTCGGGCTTGGATGGGTAACCCAACCCTTGAGCAGATTTAGTGCCAACAACATAGGGCTTAAATTTTTATTTTGAGTGCCAACTTTAATAGGGCTTAAGACCACACAACAGAGTTATTTACATTGGACTTAAAAAAAAAAAACTTATCTTCTAGGGTGCCAATTTCACTGGGCTTAAGACCACACAATAGTGCTAGCTACATTAGGCTTAAAAAATCTTATCTTGGGTGCCAAATACGTTGGGCTTAAAACTCATCTAGTTATATGCTGATTTTGTCGGGCTTAATACCACACAACGGTGCCAACTATATTGGGCTTAAACCTCATTTAGGTACTAGCTACGTTGGGCTTAAAACTCATTTAGGTATCAGCTTCGTTGGGCTTAAATTCTCATCTTGGGTGTCTAACTTTACTGCGCTTAAATCTCATCAATTATGTGTCGATTTTGTTGGGCTTAATACCAAACAACGGTGCCAACTATATAGGGTTTAAAGCTCATCTAGTTGCTAGCTACGTTGAGCTTAAATTCTTATTTTAGTGTTAGCTTCACTGGGCTTAGAATTTTATCCAATATCAAGATCACTATCATTTTTCGAAGATTTTTGATTCTAAAATTTCCTTTAACAATTCTTTACTATTTCATCTCAAGTGTGTATTCAATTTCTCAAAATTTTGAAACTTTCCATTTTATCTCTCATATTCTCAAAATTCTATTAAACTCATCTCATTTTCTGTTTTTGTTTGACTTTTCTTCTTCTTGCTTTTTCTTTCCTTTTTTCTGTAAAAGAATACTCTTTTTTGCTTTTCAAGCTACATCTTTATCTTTTTGTCATTTTCAAAACGAAATTTGTTTATTATTTCTTTCCTCCTCCCTTTCGCACAAACCTTTCTTTTCCTTCTTTTAAATTTTCATTTTCTTTTCCTATTCACAAATGTAGATTTTTTTTTTCAATCGCAACCCCTAGTATCCAAAGATCACTTTGGGCATTGACTAATATAGAATGGAACTACGATCAGATCCTGAAAAGAAAAAAGTTCTTCCCATGCTTTTTTTTTTTATTTATAAGAGTCGAACTTGAGACATTGCTTAAGAGTACTGAACTACTTCTATTTGGCCTAATAGACGGTGACAAATGTAGATTTTTATACTTAAAACAGCTACCTCGCGTGACCATCTAAGCATCAGGTACAGAGCTAGAAATCAACAGATGAAAAACTGTTTATATCTTTCGTAATATCAATCATGTCTTCTCAAAATACATGTTTAAGAGCAGACAACAGTGTTTTGTTTACAGAAACAAAAAGTGAAAGAAATAACACATAATATATGGTTCATAGCTGACAATTTTGACAAACAACAAACTCAAGGACAGAAGCCTGCTAACGCAGCCATCTTCAGCCACTGCGGATCCCAGACAATATCAAGCATTTCTCTGAAGAAACGAGGCTGCAGGCCTCACATATGTGAATCCCTTAAAGGGATTCTCGCCGAATGTTGGACTAGCAACTGGAGAATCAAGAACTGGCATTTTAGTCCAGCACTCATCAAAATTAGCAACACAGTGGTTCCCTGCAACTTCAGGGAGAAAACTTGGCCTAATCTCCCGAGCCTCTAATTTCTTCCAGTTAATTGACTTGAACCACTTATGGCGTTTGATCTCCTCACTACCACCTTGTCCACTACCAAGACGCTTGCTTGCTTCTTTCTGCAGCAGCTGAAGAGAATAATAAAGAAATTTAGATCTAAAATTCCTTATTGATTATTTGCATCATCAACCTAGTGCATGAATTGTTATGTAGAGGGCGAGAAAATTCAAACAACTAGATGGTCAAGATGAACAAAATAATACAATTTAGTTTCATAGCTGCATAGGTTTTACACATTTTTGGATAACATGAACTAGAACAATTAAATTCATAGCTAAACAATTCTTGGACATTTTCAGAGCATTGAATCATTATGGTAAAGGCATAAATATATGAGAAAGTAATTTACCCCCTTGAGGATTGAGTGTGCTTCACTTGACAAAAATGCTGGAAGCTTGATCTTATCCTTTTATTATTTTCACCTGAATCTTCTGTCTGTTTCCGCCAGTAAAGGGTGGCCGCAAATCAATAAACAATAAACAAAAGTAAGGCTAGGCATGAATAACAAAGCAATAAGTGGGAATTGCGAGACACTGTACATAAGCTTCCCCAGGATGGAAGAACAAATCAAGATCTGAAATCATAAGACTAGATTTAAGCCCAACAGAATAGGAAGTATTCTAATTTTTCTTCTAATTGCCTTCCTCCCCCTCCAACTTTAACATACATTATTCTTACTGCAGTGCCACAAAAACAAAAACAAATCTGCTACAATATTGTATCACTTCTCTTTGATGTATATATGTAATTATAGGTAGATATTATTGCTATTTATCTGTTCCTAGAAGAGACTTCCACTGCAAAAACATACCAACAAAGGACAGAAACAAGGCAAGCAAACTTCCTAAATTAAAAAGCAAGCTTCCCAAACATATTTACAACATTCCTATTGCTCCCAAGTCCCAACTTATTACTTAATCAAGAATATGGTCAAGTTGGTTTCATCAAGCACCATGACCAAGAGAGAAGTCTCTTTTCTCCCCATAGAAATTACAAGATGTATATTAAGAAATGAAACTTTCTGCTCCTGGAAAAAGCTTTCGATTGACCACATGTGCAGACAACAACGAAGCCGTTTCCACTAAATGGGATCAGTGAATTGGATCAAATTACACTGATGGTAATCACAGATAGCTAGAACACAGGTAAAATTACTGAAGTGGATAATCATAAACCAACCTTCCCAGTAAGCATTTCATACAGTAGAATTCCCACACTCCACCAATAAGCAGCCTTTTCATGGCCTTTGCCAAGAACAATTTCAGGTGCCATATATTCTAAAGTTCCACACATGGAATTGGATCTTGTATTCTCCTCAAATTCCTTTGCTAGGCCAAAATCAGTCAGCATAACCTGGTAACACAAGGGTAACCCCAACCACCATGAAGATAGTTTAGAAAGCAGTCGATGCAATGAATGTTAAACATGAGTTAGCAATGCACACAGTTTACCAGTCCTGCTATCACATAGATCATGACCATCAACAAAGCTAACCGCTAGATCACACACACATACAAACAATATTTCAGGTTTGAAAACCTTGAATTCTTCTATAAGCATGGACATACAAACAGTAGATACAATCTCTAGTAGATGAAAAACATCATTTGCAAACAATGACAGCATTTTGCACTCTTACATGTCCATCTGCATCTAGTAGAATATTTTCAGGTTTGAGATCCCTGTGCATTATGCCATTTGCATGGAGATGAGAAACAGCTGATACTATCTCTGCAGTCTATATGCGAGCCAAATCTTCCCTGAAGAAGGAAATGCAAAATGTTGGGCCATGCTCCAGAAGTTTCACATCACAAACACAAAAAGCAGCTACAGTTTATAATATCATACCTGAACAAGCCCTGGCAATAAAGCTGGAAGAAAAGATGCCCCCCATTAACAAAGTCAAGCACAAGGTACAGCCTATATTTGATCTGCATGAAAAGATAAATGAATTATTTTGTATCCATACTAGATATGACAGTCAAAGCAAGAAAACTGAACTGCCCAAATATTCAGCATCAATACACTATCCTATTTCTACTAGCATGGTATCATTGAAAAGGTAAATATCATAAGAGAATAAAGCAACCAGATATAGCAAACATTACACTACTAGTACATAATTACTTAGAATGAGTATCTGAGCTGCACAATGAAGGGGTGGTCCACTTTTGTTAATATATCCCTCTCAGATTTCATGTATTCAGCATGATTTTTCTCCATAATCTTATCCTTGCGCATGACCTTCATTGCATATATGTCTGAGGTATCATTCCTCCTTACTTGATACACCTTTCCAAAAGCACGTTGGCCAACAACCTTTAAAACTTCAAAATCTACAAGTCCCACAGACTGGTATTCCAAGGGACGACTCTCTACATGACTGTCAGGGTTTTCCAGTATAACATCATCTATTGAAGGTTTCCTGAGCTCTTTTTGAGCCTCTTCCCTGGCTACTTCTATAACTTCCAAGGAATCCCCAGTTTCGCGTAATGTAAGCTTGCTAAGCTTCAATGACTGGCTAACATAAGCTGAGGGGCCAACCAAGGAGTGTGAACGGCTACAGATGACAGCTGGATCATCATAAATCAACTCATTTGAGTCAGTTGCAACAACCAGAATTTTAGGATTCTCTGTGCTGATTTCCATTGAGGCTTGAACTGGAGCAGGCCCAAAGACATCAGAAAAATCAAACTCAAGATGATCGGAGATCAAAGTATCAGGTTGCCCCATGGGAAAAAGAAAATGATTCTGGAAGGCTTTGTGCTTGCGGGACCCATGTAAACTAGATGTCGTAACGGCTTCGCGCTCGACGATTTTGAAAACATTTTAAAAACAAAGGGAGTCGCCACCAATCTTTTTTTTGACAAGGTGTGATTGGTCACCTAAAATATTTATCTTTTTAACAAAATCTCAAAATTAATTAAGTTTTATTAAAAAACTAAAATATTTATCTTTTTAACAAAATCTCAAAATTAATTAAGTTTTATTAAAAAAGATAATTTTTGGTCTGCGAAAACAAAATTGGGTTCGGGGGTACGGTTACGTGTGAGGAAGGATTAGCACCCTCACAACACCCGTTAGAAAACGTTACCATCCTAACCACATGGTATCTTTTAATTTTAATAATATAGTCTTGGCTTGAGTTTAATTCGTTTATTATATATTAAAAAAAGACCGTGCATTTGCAAAAAAATCACTGTTATATATGTTTTTTTTTAATTCATTATTAAAATCAACATGAACACCATTTACTGAAAAATTAAACCAAATATCCCAATACTCTGGTAACATTTGAAATAATTTTCCTTACTTAGAGATTTCTTAAGAATCACTGCTTGTGAGTTCTATAGAATCTCATCTTCGGTGGGGCTCACGCTATTTTATAACTAATCGTGTACATATGTAGTATTGATAAAAACGTATGATGCATATGAAACTTAGAAGAAACTTTTATTTATTTTGATTTTATTAATGAAACTCTTGATATTGAAAAATTTAGCTAAATATCCCAATACTCTGGTAACATTTAGTTAATTCCTCTCACCTAGGGATCAGTCAAGAAATCACTACTTGTGAGTTTCATCACATCCCATCATCGGAAGAATTTCATTTATTTTATTTTAATATTTATGCCCATGATGCAAGCATATAGTACATGATGCATATGGAATTATAAAAAGAACTTTATATTTTAATTCTCATTAATGAAACTCTCATTATTGAAAAATTTAACTAAATATTCCAATACTCTGGTAACATTTAGTTGATTCCTCGCACCTAGTGATCAGTCAAGAAATCACTACTTGTGAGTTTCATGACATCCCATCGTCGGAAGAATTTCATTTATTTTATTTTAATATTTATGCCCATGATGCAAGCATATAGTACATGATGCATATGGAATTATAAAAAGAACTTTATATTTTAATTCTCATTAATGAAACTCTCATTATTGAAAAATTTAACTAAAGATCCCAATACTCTGGTAACATTTAGTTGATTCCTCGCACCTAGGGATCAGTCAAGAAATCACTACTTGTGAGTTTCATGACATCCCATCATCGGAAGAATTTCATTTATTTTATTTTATTTTTATTGATTTGTTATTTTTATATATTTTATTATTATAGATAATTTTTTTTGAAAAAATAAGCATGAAATTGAATATTGAGAAATAATATTGAATATCCCAATACTCTGGTAACATTCGATATAATTCCTCTCACCTAAAGTTTTTCAAAGAATCGCTACTTGCGAGTTCAACAAAGACTTATCATCGGGATTTCATACTTATTTTATTTTAATTCTATTGATTTATTATTTTTATGTATTTTTTATTATTATCATATATATATTTAAAAAAATAAAAAATAAGCATGAAATCGAATATTGAGAAATAATACCGAATATCCCAATACTCTGGTAACATTCGATATAATTCCTCTCACTTAAAGTTTTTCGAAGAATCGCTACTTGCGAGTTCAATGAAGATTTATCATCGGGATTTCATACTTACTTTATTTTATTTTAATTTTATTTTTTTATTTTTTATTTATTTATTTTTTAGTTTCTTAAAATATTTTTTATATTAAATTATTCAATAAGGAAAAATTTATTATATAAAAAAAAACTATATGCTTATATATATTTTATATGTTTATTTATGTATTTATACACATTTATTTATATACATTTTAAAACTATATATTTATATGTTCTTTTATATATTTATTATTATATGTATTTTATGTACATAAAATTTATATACTTTAAAACTATGTATTTTACATATTTTATATTTATTTATTTTTTCTTTTAAAACTATATGTTTATTTTATTTTATTATATTTTTATATACATCGTATTATACTATTTATTTATTTATTTACATTTTAGTTTATTATACTTTTTATTTTATTATTGTTTTTTTTATAATTAACAAATAAATGAATGAATAAAATAAGAAAAGGAAATATACCAAAAAAAAACCAGCCCAAATGAGGGCCCAAATGGCAGAGGAGCGGGCTGAAGCTACTGGGCCGGGGCAAGCACGGACCGGTCGGATCGCGAAGCGGGTCGGGTCAGCGCACGAGTTGCTAGAGCGGATCGGCACGCGAGTCACGAGCGGGTCGGTACGCGGACTTCGGGTCGGGTCAGGGGCGACGCGCGGATCTTGGCCTCCGAAACTCACCGTTTCACTCCTTTATAAAAAGCCCATTTTTTTTCTTCGTTCATTTCACCCGGCTTCTTCCAAAAAAAAAATCCTAAAAACCTCCAAAATCCTCTCGCCTCTCTCCCTCTCCGAACGATTGCCGACTGCCGTGCGCCGCCATACGCCGGTCGCCAGTGATTCTTCCGACAGACTTAAAACACTCCACTCCTCCCCCTCTCTTCCAATTCGGCCTTTGTTTAACCCGAAAACACTCCCAACCTCACAGATCTGATTATCTCCGAAAGCCCCCTTTTTTTCTTTTTTCTTTCTTTTTTTTTGTTCGTGTTTGATTTTTCTGGTTGATGGTTCAGTTGTGGTTGTTTGTTTTTTGTTTTTTTCTTGCAGGTTTAAGATCTAGATTTTAGATCTAGGGTTCCCAGATCTGAGATCTTAAGGGTCTCGGGTCCTTTTTTTTTGGGTTTCTGTGATGGCGTCTGGTTTCGGTGACGATAGTGGTGATGTTTTGGGGGTTTGGTGTAGGTATCTGGTTTCAGTAGTGGTGGTGGTAACAGTGGTGGTGTTTGATTATTGGCGGGGGTATACGGTGATGAATGGTGTTTGGGGTAGATGGTTGGTAATGAGTGATTTCGTTGGTGATGGTTCGGTGAGGGTGATGGTGAGTGGTCGGTTTTGGTGGTGTGGGTGGCTTAGGGTTTCTAGTATTTTTTGAGTCTGTCCTCTCTAAAAAAAAGGGATCAAACCTGACGAAAATCTAGTCCTCTTAAACAGATTCGAGATCAATCTTTGATCTGGAGGGTTAGAACCAATCTAGGTTTTTCCATTGTTTCGCAGTCCTCAAGGCAGTGTCAGGATGGGATGGTTTGCTTGGGAAGATGAATTTGGGTGGCAGCCGAGACCTAGGGGGAAGGATTGGAGAATCGACGGTTGCGGCAAAGGACCTGGATGATGGATGGGTGATAGGAACGGTACCGGCGGCTAGGGTAACAAAACAAAAAACAAAAAATATAATAGTAATAATAATAATAAAAACAAAAGAAAAGATGATAATAATAATAATAATAATAATAATAATAATAATAATAATAATAATAATAATAATAATAATAATAATAATAATAATAATAATAAAACAAACAGTAACAACAACAACAATAATAATAATAATAATAATAATAATAATAATAATAATAATAATAATAATAATAATAATAATAATAAAACACATATGATAATAATAATAATGATAACAATAACAATAATAATATACATTATAACAAAACAAATAATAAAAATAAAAACAAATATATAAAAATAATAATAATAAAAATGAAAACCAAAAATAATGATAAAAATAAAAATAATTATAAAAATAAAAACAAATAAAAATAAAAAATAAAATAAAATAAAATAATAAAAAAATAAAAAAAAATAAAATTTTACTCATTTTAATGGGCTTTGTAGCCCAATGTTTTAATTTGGACTTTGAGAGTCCAATTGATTTTAAAACTATCAATTTCGACAAAATTTGGTGTCTACAGCTACCCCTCTTTGCTCATTGCTGAGTATCAGGAATAGAGCAAAGACAATAGACGACAATTTTGTCCAACCCAAGATCTAATCCTTCTTCTTCTTCTTCTTCTTCTTCTTCTTCTTCTTCTTCTTCTTCTTCTTCTTTTTTCGTTTTTGTTTTGTTTTTTTTCTTCTTCTTCTTCCTTTTTTTTTCTTCTTTTTTTTTGAAATGTTCTCTTCTAACAGCAGAGGCAATCAGACTTCAAAATTCTTTTCTGAGAAAGCTCCTCTTGCAACAAAGGCAATGAGACTTTAAAATTCTTTTTTGAGAAAGCTCCTCTTGCAGCAGAGGCGATGAGACTTTAAAATTTTTTTCTGAGAAAGCTCCTCTTGCAGCAGAGGCAATGAGACTTTAAAATTTTTTTTTTTGAGAAAGCTCCTCTTGCGGCAGAGGCAATGAGACTTTAAATTTTTTTTCTTTCTGAAAAAGCTCCTCTTGCAGCAGAGGCAATGAGACTTAAAAATTCTTTTTTTTTTTGAAAAAGCTCCTCTTGCAGCAGAGGCGATGAGACTTTAAAATTCTTTTTTCTGAAAAAGCTCCTTTTGCAGCAGAGGCGATGAGACTTTAAAATTTTTTTTCTGAAAATATGCTGAAACATTTTTCTTCTTTCTTTCTTTCTTCTCTTTTTTTTTTTTGGTGTTTTTTTCTTTTCCTTTTCTTCTTCTTTTTTTTAATTAAACTTAACAAAGTTTCTTTCACTAAAGGCTCTTCACTTTAAGATAGTTTAACATTAATCACTGACTTTAAAATTGTATTTAAAAGATTTCGAAACTGTACCCAAATAACTTAGAATTTGTACCTGAAAGATTTGAGACTTGTGCCCGGAGGACTTAGAATTTGTGCTCAGAGGACTTAGAAATTGTGCCCAGAGGACTTGAGATTTATGCCCGGAGGACTTGAGATTTGAGATTTGTACCCGGAGGACTTATATTTTATTTGAAAGATTTAAAATTAATGCCCGGAGGTCTTAAATTTGTGCCCGAAGGTCTTTGAAATTTTGCCCGGAGGTCTTAGGATTGTGCCCGGAGGAATTAAGATTTGTGCCCGGAGGACTTGAGATTTATGCCCGGAGGTCTTAGAATTGTGCCCGGAGGACTTGAGATTTGTGCCCGGAGGACTTGAGATTTGTGCTCGGAGGACTTGGAATTGTGCCCGGAGGACTTGGAATTGTGCCCGGAGGTCTTATAATTTGTGCTCGGAGGTCTTAAATTTGTGCCCGGAGGTCTTAGAATTATGCCCGGAGGACTTAGAATTATGCCCGGAGGTCTTGAGATTTGTGCCCGGAGGTCTTAGAATTATGCCAGGAGGACTTGAGATTTGTGCCTGGAGGACTTGGAATTATGCCCGGAGGTCTTACAATTTGTGCCCGGAGGTCTTAAATTATTTCCGGAGGTCTTGGAATTGGATTTGAAATTTTTGAAAATCATTCTTCAACCTTAATTAAACATAGCACTAATAAAACTGGATTTGAAAATTTCTTTATGATGAACAAACTTGACTTTTTTGTTTTGAAAAAAAGGTTGCATAACCTTCAAAATTTTGATTGGATGGTGTCGAGCCTTTAGCTTGAGAAACATGTTTTAATCTCAAAATTTTACACAAAACTTTCAATGCTGATGCTGCATGATACTGTGTATGTATGCATGTATGCATGGCACTCAATCTTGTACATTCTCAAACTTTGAAACTCTATCTTGTCAAAGAGGTACATCATTTGTCTTTTGTATTTTCTTTGCCCCAACATGATCATGAAAGCTCCTTTCTATTTCCCATTTCTGCAGAGTTTTTGCACTCTCATCATATCCTTTTTATGAAAAGCAATAAAATTTTCCTCATAACTATTTTCCAAGAAAATGAATCTAAATTTCACAAGTGATACTTGACCCTTTCGAAAAATTACTGATTACTTTTCAAGAGGAGTGACATAAATCCTTCCGGATCTTTTCAACTGGACAGTTGAAAGTTTGGTGCACCAGGATGCTTTGTTTGGGGAATACTTTGCCACTTATACAAAAAAAACAATGGCTCCTTACTTGGCTTAAAATAGTTTTCTCAAAATACCACCACTTTTTCTCCCTCCTTTTTGTTGTTTTTTTTTTGTTTTTTTTTTCTAAACAAAATTTTAAACAAGAAATTTACAACTTGGTTTGACAATCTCTTAAATTCTCGAATAATGGTATTCCACTAATGCCAAGATGAGGTATGAATGACTGAGGTCTTTTCTGTTTTTGGGAAGAGTATGTACAAGAAGAAAGGTTTAAACTTTTTGAGAAAAATGTCGGGCAATCAAGTGACATCAAAATCGTTGAATATCTTGAGGATTTCCAGGGCTTGTTGATTCTTTTTTTCCATGTTTGCAACTCATGTCACTGCTTGATTTGTCGCTCTGTAAAGTTCATTGTTTGCTCTAGACTGCCCTTTCCGAGTTTTCACCCTAGAGCTTCATTCTTTCTTTTCTCTTTCTTCTTTTTTTGTTTCGATTGTTCCACCATGCATTCAAGAATTCAAATTTCATTCTTAGCAAGAATTTTTCAAAGAAGAGCTCTTCGATACAAGCATCCATATTTGATCAAAATGGACTTTTAAGTACGTAATGTAGGCCATGGTTCAGGGTTTTGAAAGAATGGGTAAACAGGCCCAAAATGTTGTTTAAGGATGATCAATCCGAGGATCATTTCTTTCCATATGGACATCTATTATTTTCAATATTTGAAGCACCTTTCTTTTTCTACTTTTCCATGTATTTCTTTCTTCTCTTTTTTTTTTGTTTTTTGTTTTTGTTTTTGAATCCTTTTCATTCTTTGAAGCACATTTCTTTGAATACCCTCACATGTATCCTTTTCTTCTTGCTCTCTCATTTTTTTATTTTTCTTTTTCATTGATTCATGTCTAAGATTTCAAATCTAATTTGCCCCAAATTGTCCCACAACATAGTAAATCTTATTTGATCCAAAATAAAAGTTGAATCATTCATATTCTTTAAAGAGATGTCTTCTGACCATGCCCCCCCCCTCCCCCCCGATGTGGAGGGTGATCCTTGGAAGAGGTTTATTGTGAAAGAAATTATTAGGCTCAAAAAGGGTAGCAAAAGGATAATGTTTATATTTGTGAATGGACTGTGAAAGACGGCCACTCATCATCTCAAATTAAGATACTTCCATTGAAAAGCAATTCTCAGGACAAGTTTTTTTTTTTTTGAAAACATTTGAATATCATGTTTGCATGGTGTCACGATCAATTTTCCCCTTTTTTTTTCTTCCTTTTTTCTTTTCTCGTAATGCAAGACTTTAATATGACCGAGCTTGACCTCACACACCAAAAATTCATTCAAGGAAAGAGGTGATGTGCGACTCAAGGTATTGTATAGATGGATAAAAGTGAAAAATCCTCAACTTCGGTTCCCTTTTTTTTTTTCAAAACATGGGCGAAAGGCATCTCGAGGGTATAGGATTGAACAATTTGGGATTTGTACAAGAATTTAGGTGGAAAGGTATTTCAAAATGATATTGTCAAGTATAAAATTACCAATATCAAGAATATTTAGAGATTGTCATTGATTTCCAAATTATTCTCAAAAGGTTTTGCATATTGGTCATTTTTGAAAACCATTAACAACAAAGTCTCGTTATGCTCAAATGGGAAACACATCGGACTTTCAAAATCTTATGCCCCAATTTAGCTTTAGGTTTTATTGATATACGATCCTGGAACAATTTAAGACATTCATCTTTGATAGTAATCACCAATTTTTTTGGAATCATTTTTATCATTAATGTGAAGAAAAGAAACATTCTTGTCATATGCCATTGGAAACAAATTATGCAAAAGGTTATGCTCATACAATTGTCACCTAGGCCAATGGAACTGACAAAGCATTTTCCAACAAAACACAAACTCTGAAATCTTGACATTTCAGTTTCTTCCAATCTAGTTTCTCATCATGACCTAACTTTGCATCAAAGTAGACTTCCACTGATCCATAAGTTCTTGAGTCAAGATTCCCCCATTGATAAGCTCTTCAACCCTTTCCTTCAACTGCTTGCATTCTTCTGTTGAATGCCCAATTGCCCCCATGTGATAGTCACATCTGCTATTCAGATCATAGCTCTTAGCCAATTGGTTTGGGGCTGTTCTCAAAGAAACAGGGGTCAGATATTGGTTTTTCACTAGGAGAGGTAACAGGTCGGATATTGGAATTGGGATTTTTCCTTAGTTGCTTCTTGGTCTCTTTTTATTATTCATTGGTTGTTGGACAAGTCGAGCTATAGGATTAGTCACAAAGGTGGGTGAGTGAGCAATTACTGGGGAGTAAGTGTTTGCTTGGATTCCTGGTTGTGGAATTGGTGAATAAATATATGGATCGCAAGAAACATTGCTCAAGGTTGGATGGTACGATGGGTATGGCAAATAGGGACGAGGTGGAATGAAATTTCTGGGAAATTGCCCCTCCAACGTCGCGACTTGCACTTCTTCTTCCATTCTTTCTGACCTATTATCAATAATGTCACCTATCTTGATCTTGCCTCTCTTGATTGCATTCTCAATCATCTCTCCGGAAGCCACCATGTCTGCAAAATTCTTAGTAACATTCTCAATCATCCTATCATAATATGGGGCGTGGAGGGTACTAAGAAATAGAGCTGCATTCTCTTTTTCTGCGAGGAGAGGCTGGACTTGGGTAGCAACATTTTTCCATCTCTGGGCATATTCTCTAAAGCCTTCAGTAGCTTTCTTCTCCATGGTTTGCAAAGATAAACGATCCGGGGCCAGATCCACAATATGCTTATATTGGGTAACAAATGCCCTTGCCAAATCTTCCTATGAGTGAATATCATCCTTGTCCAATTGTGTATACCACCTAGCAGCAGATCCTTTAAGGCTATCTTGGAAAACATGGATCAACAGCTTGTCATCGTGCACATGCGTCGCCATCTTTCTACAATACATAGTGATATGGGATTTCGGACACGTAGTTCCATCGTACTTCTCAAATTCTAGAGCCTTGAACTTGAAAGGAATGACCACATCAGGTACTAAGCATAATTTGGTTGCATCCAAAGATCCATGGAAATCCATTCCTTCAACGATCCGAAGCCTTTCTTCTATAAGTTGTATCTTTTGTCGGGAACATGAACCTTCTTTCACTTGTGGCATCCCTTGCTCTTTGTGACTATCCAAATTGGCAATATGAGTAAGTTCGAGGGGGTTCATTGTAGGAGTTGCATGCCCTTGAAATCGACTAGGGTCGCCTGAGGACGGCATATTAAGGCATACATAATCTCTAGTGGGCATTGCTTGTGGCTCCCGAGATGTTTGGGTTTCCCGTGAGCCAATGTTGATTGGACAAAAAGAAACCTCAGCATTTCGCAACTGATGCCCCTCTTGAGTAGCTGGTTCTCCCATTTTTCCATTGTTCAACTTTTCCAACAAACCTGCCATCTGTGATAATTGCTGTCTTATCTCTTGCTGTGCTTTTTCCATCCTTTCCATTCGAATCATTTCTGTCTCTTCCATGGTCCAAAACTATCTCCAAAGCTTTTCGATGTTCAAGCCACTTGACACCTAATCCAACATAACCCTCAATTAAATGTCATGCTTGCCATGCATATATGAAACTTTTATTGTATTGAAATTATGAATCTGACAAAATTTCAACCTTGTTATTATTTCATAGTGTCACAAATTGTACACCAACTGAAAATTGTCGTTTGACCATTCATTTGGTTTGATCACCCTATTTTTTTTCTTTTTTAGGAACAATTATCAAAATCGTATTATGCACATATGAATGAATGAATGCAAACTTATATAAAATCTTGTAACACTCATATTCATAAAGGAATTGTTTACAAGATTCAAAAGTTCCTTACTAAACTCCCTACTATTCTAACGCCCTTTACATTCAAAGTCTTTCAAAAAGAAATTTCACAACAACAGCTGCTTTTTCATCATATGAACTCTAATCAAGCATGGCAAATTCCTGGCTGATCACTTCCCCTATATCGAGCAATTTTGTGTCAATCAACCCCTTCACTTTATACTTGAAAGCCTTACAATCTTCGATGGAATGCCCAATATTTCCTGCATGGTACTCACATCTTGCATTTGCGTCGTACCATATTGGGTACGGAGGTTCCAAGGGTTTTAAGAACACAGGAGCAACAAGATGCCTTTCAAGCAGATAGGGGAAAAGTTTGCCATATGTTATGGGTAAAGGGTCAAGCTGCGTGCGCTTCATCTTCTTAGATTGTTTTTGGCCAAGAGTTTGACTTTTAACTTGAGCAGGTGGTGGCACAAAAGCTAGAGCGTTAGGGATTTGCTGAAAAGGTGGTCAAATAGAATTGTCATGAGCATATGGGTTCACAGACAAACAGGTATGTAGAGGTTGGGTGAGACTAGGAGATCCTGTTCCAAAAGTTTGAACATGCGGTTGAAAAGTAGGTCGAGGATAAAAGTTTGGCCATGGACCGATTCGTGGAGGTCGAACAGAAGTAAGAGGTCTTGTTTGGAGTGCTTGGATAGGTGGCTGAAAAGAATTAGGATGAAGGTTAGGGTTTTGTAATGGCCTATTTGGTATGGATTGTTTGAGGCCATAAGGTTCTGCTTTAGTTGTAAGGCCCTTAAGTTCATCCATTACTTTTTTCACCCTTTTCATAGCCTCTTCTACCACGGGATCATCGTCTAGACAGTTGAGAGCATCGGAGTGTCCCTGGCAAGCCATTTCATGAAAAGTCGATTGGTCTCCACTTGCTGATGATTCAACGTATAGTTGTCTTGGAAGTGATGATGACCTTTGAGGATGGACCACTTTAGTCTCTCCAAAGCTTTTGAGCATCTTCATTATCTTAGCTAGCTTGCCCTTTATCTCTCGTATATCATGTCCAAACTCCTCTTGATTATTCTCCAAAGCAATAAGTCTAGCTTCTAATTGATCCCCTATGTCTTTGACCTCCTTTAACCAAAAAAGATAAATGCCCTCCTTATTATGTGATGCGAATGCATTAATGTAATAATATATGCTATGCTAAAATTTAAGAATAAAAGAATCAAAATTTTCTCTTATTTAAGTTCAATGAATGAATTCCTTTCTTTGTTTTAGGTTTTGATGATTTCTTCTTTTTATTTTTTTTTAAGAATAGATTTTTTCTCTCTCCTTTTTTTTAGTTAAAAGAAAAAATCTTACTTTCACACCATGATTTATTTTCTTTAACTTCCCTTTTCATTTTTTGAAGAAATGTGATAATGTAAAAAAAGAAAATTGTGTATATGCATAAGATCCAAAAAAAAAAAAATAAGAAATATATTTTTTTTGTGGTATTAAAGAATGAAGGGATATTTTCATGTTATTTTTAGACAAAGAAGAAAAATCGAGTAAATCTTTGTTTTATTCCTTAAAATTGTAAATTTGTGAAATTTTATTTGAGAATGACAAATATATTTATATATATATATATCATGATTTTATGAAAATACGAGTTTGAAAAATGATTAGAGATATGATATGAAGAAGATAGTAAAAATGTTTCCTCATGTGTCCTAATCTTAGGATAATTTCTACAAAAATTGGACATGTCTCTACCTAAGGCTGGCCTTTCAAGGCTTTCTATATGCTGAGCTTGGTTTTAAGAAACTAAAGGTTCTCAAATCATTTCTTACTGACGTCCACTTTGGACTAGTAAAGAAATAATTTGAGTGGGAGTATTTCACTTGCCATTGCGGAGGTGATTACCTCACGAGAGCATAGCTACTTTACCCTCTCCTAAAGAGGACGGAACCCGGGTGTAGGGCTCATGCATGTGAATGGATTGATGTATGCAACAGTAAATGAGTATATGTTCTACTTTATTTATTCAACAACAATCTCATACATAAAGAATGTAATGAATCAAATGATCAAAATGGATGAAGTGAAGTTTTTTTTTTTTATTATTTTAAGTTCTATGTAGAATTTATTTTTATTATTGTTTCTATTTTTATTCCATTTTTTTTAAAAAAAAGGATTAAATTTAAATGCCAATCAAGACTATCAAATTAAAATTTAAGATACCACATGATTAATTAATGGCTTGACCCTCAAAAATCCACTCCCCAGCGGAGTCGCCAAGCTGTCGTAACGGCTTCGCGCTCGATGATTTTTGAAAATATTTTAAAAACAAAGGGAGTCGCCACCAATCTTTTTTTTGACAAGGTGTGATTGGTCACCTAAAATATTTATCTTTTTAACAAAATCTCAAAATTAATTAAGTTTTATTAAAAACCTAAAATATTTATCTTTTTAACAAAATCTCAAAATTAATTAAGTTTTATTAAAAAAGATAATTTTTGGTCTGCGAAAACAAAATTGGGTTCGAGGGTACGGTTACGTGTGAGGAAGGATTAGTACCCTCACAACGCCCGTTAGAAAACGGTACCATCCTAACCACATGGTATCTTTTAATTTTAATAATATAGTCTTGGCTTGAGTTTAATTCGTTTATTATATAATAAAAAAAGACTGTGTTATATATGTTTTTTTTTAAAATTCATTATTAAAATCAACATGAATACCATTTACTGAAAAATTAAATCAAATATCTCAATACTCTGGTAACATTTGAAATAATTTTCCTTACCTAGAGATTTCTTAAGAATCACTACTTGTGAGTTCTATAGAATCTCATCTTTGGTGGGGCTCACGCTATTTTATAACTAATCGTGTACATATTTAGTATTGATAAAAACGTATGATGCATATGAAACTTAGAAGAAATTTTTATTTATTTTGATTTTATTAATGAAACTCTTGATATTGAAAATTTTAGCTAAATATCCCAATACTCTGGTAACATTTAGTTAATTCCTCTCACCTAGGGATCAGTCAAGAAATCACTACTTGTGAGTTTCATCACATTCCATCATCGAAAGAATTTCATTTATTTTATTTTAATATTTATGCCCATGATGCAAGCATATAGTACATGATGCATATGGAATTATAAAAAGAACTTTATATTTTAATTCTTATTAATGAAACTCTTATTATTGAAAATTTTAACTAAATATCCCAATACTCTGGTAACATTTAGTTGATTCTTCGCACCTAGGGATTAGCCAAGAAATCACTACTTGTGAGTTTCATGACATCCCATCATCGGAAGAATTTAATTTATTTTATTTTAATATTTATGCCCATGATGCAAGCATATAGTACATGATGCATATGGAATTATAAAAAGAACTTTATATTTTAATTCTTATTAATGAAACTCTCATTATTGAAAAATTTAACTAAATATCCCAATACTCTGGTAACATTTAGTTGATTACTCGCACCTAGGGATCAGTCAAGAAATCACTACTTGTGAGTTTCATGACATCCCATCATCAGAAGAATTTCATTTATTTTATTTTATTTTTATTGATTTGTTATTTTTATATATTTTATTATTATAGATAATTTTTTTAAAAAAAATAAGCATGAAATTGAATATTGAGAAATAATATCGAATATCCCAATATTCTGGTAACATTCGATATAATTCCTCTTACCTAAAGTTTTTCGAAGAATCGCTTCTTGCGAGTTTAACGAAGACTTATCATCAGGATTTCATACTTATTTTATTTTAATTCTATTGATTTATTATTTTTATGTATTTTTTATTATTATCATATATATATTTAAAAAAATAAAAAATAAGCATGAAATCGAATATTGAGAAATAATACCGAATATCCCAATACTCTGGTAACATTCGATATAATTCCTCTCACCTAAGGTTTTTCGAATAATCGCTACTTGCGAGTTCAACGAAGATTTATCATCGGGATTTCATACTTACTTTATTTTATTTTAATTTCATTTTTTTATTTTTTTATTTTTATTTATTTATTTTTTAGTTTCTTAAAATATTTTTTATAGTAAATTATTCAATAAGGAAAAATTTATTATATAAAAAAAAACTATATGGTTATATATATTTTATATGTTTATTTATGTATTTATACACATTTATTTATATACATTTTAAAACTATATATTTATATGTTCTTTTATATATTTATTATTATATTTATTTTATGTACATAAAATTTATATACTTATAAAACTATGTATTTTACATATTTTATATTTATTTATTTTTTCTTTTAAAACTATATGTTTATTTTATTTTATTATATTTTTATATACATCGTATTATACTATTTATTTATTTATTTACATTTTAGTTTATTATACTTTTTATTTTATTATTGTTTTTTTTAATAATTAACAAATAAATGAATGAATAAAATAAGAAAAGGAAATATACCAAAAAAAACAGCCCAAATGAGGGCCCAAACGGTAGAGGAGCGGGCTGAAGCTACTGAGCCGGGGCAAGCACGGACCGGTTGGATCGCGAAGCGGGTCGGGTCAGCGCGCGGGTTGCTAGAGCGGATCGGCACGCGGGTTGCGAGCGGGTCGGTACGCGGACTTCGGGTCGGGTAAGGGGCGACGCGCGGATCTTGGCCTCCAAAACTCACCGTTTCATTCCTTTATAAAAAGCCCCATTTTTTTTCTTCGTTCATTTCACCCGGCTTCTTCTAAAAAAAAATCCTAAAAACCTTCAAAATCTTGTCGCCTCTCTCCCTCTCCGAACGATTGCCGGCCGCCGTGCGCTGCCGTACGCCGGTGATTCTTCTAACAGACCTAAAACACTCCAATTCTCCCCCTCTCTTCAAATCCGGCCTTCGTTTAACCCGAAAACACTCCCAACCTCACAGATCTGATTATCTCCGAAAGCCCCCTTTTTTTGTTTTTTCTTTCTTTTTTTTTTGTTCGTGTTTGATTTTTCTGGTTGATGGTTCGGTTGTGGTTGTTTGTTTTTTGTTTTTTTCTTGCAGGTTTAAGATCTAGATTTTAGATCTAGGGTTCCCAGATCTGAGATCTTAAGGGTCTCGGGTCCTTTTTTTTTTGGGTTTCTGTGATGGCGTCTGGTTTCGGCGACGATGGTGGTGATGTTTTGGGGGTTTGGTGTAGGTATCTGGTTTCAGTAGTGGTGGTGGTAACAGTGGTGGTGTTTGATTGTTAGCGGGGGTATACGGTGATGAATGGTGTTTGGGGTTGATGGTTGGTAATGAGTGATTTCGTTGGTGATGGTTCGGTGAGGGTGATGGTTCGGTGAAGGTGATGGTGGTGGGGGTGGCTTAGGGTTTTTGGTATTTTTTGAGTCTGTCCTCTCTAAAAAAAAGGGATCAAACCTGACGAAAATCTAGTCCTCTTAAACAGATTCGAGATCAATCTTTGATCCGGAGGGTTAGAACCAATCTAGGTTTTTCCATTGTTTCGCAGTCCTCAAGGCAGTGTCAGGATGGGATGGTTTGCTTGGGAAGATGAATTTGGGTGGCAGTCGAGACCTAGGGGGAAGGATTGGAGAACCGACGGTTGCGGTAGAGGACCTGGATGATGGATGGGTGATAGGAACGGTACCGGCGGCTAGGGTAACAGAACAAAAAACAAAAAATATAATAGTAATAATAATAATAAAAACAAAAGAAAAGATAATAATAATAATAATAATAATAATAATAATAATAATAATAATAATAATAATAATAATAATAAAAACAAACAATAACAATAACAATAATAATAATAATAATAATAATAATAATAATAATAATAATAATAATAATAATAATAATAATAATAAAACACATGTGATAATAATAATAATAATAATAACAATAACAATATACATAATAACAAAACAAATAATAAAAATAAAAACAAATATACAAAAATAATAATAATAAAATGAAAACCACAAATAATGATAAAAATAAAAATAATTATAAAAATAAAAACAAATAAAAATAAAAAATAAAATTAAATAATAAAAAAAATAAAAATAAAAATAAAATTTTACTCATTTTAATGGGCTTTGTAGCCCAATGTTTTAATTTGGACTTTGAGAGTCCAATTGAGTTTAAAACTTTCAACTTTGACAAAATTTGGTGTCTACACTAGATAAGTGAGAGGAAACCATGATGCTTAAATGAAATGATGCAGATTACTCTAAAAAGGCATTGAGGCTATAGATGGATCTCTTTGAATGATTCCAAGATGCGAATAGATGAAGAAGGGCACCGTACGATGGCCTTAAACAGCTGGAAGTTAATGTATGCAACAGGGGTTCCCAGAAAATTTTGAAGGAAGCAAGCCAAAATCCAGAAGAGAAAATTGTTCTTGTTTCCCGATTTGCAGGAAACTGTGGATGCAACGGTGCTTCTTGAATTCATGAAGATGAGATTTGCAAAGCTGTAGCCCAATGCAATAGAAAGTCAGTTCCAGCTGTAAATGAAAATCCGACATATCACCTTAAAAAAAAAATACTACGAATAGAGAAAACAAACATAGATGCGAAAGAGGAAGATAAATGCATTAAAAAAAACAAAGAGCTCAATTTTTTTGTTATAATAACTTGCTAAGAAGTGTGAACAGTCAACATGAAGTAGCTAAAATGCCTACTATGTTGTAACATTCAAGCACTCTTTTTTTGGTGTAAACACACTCAAGTATCCAAAGGCCACTTTGGGCCTTGACTAATCCAGAGTCGAGCTGAGTCGAACCCTATTCGAGGAAAGCTCTCCTAATGCTGTTTTTTCCATCCACAAGACTCGAACTCGAGACCTTGCTTAAAGTCCACCAAGCTTAACATTCAAGCACTCTAATACAAACCAAATAAGCTTATAGCAGCAATCGATTACCAAATCTCTCTTCCACAATTACCAACTGTTTAGTTTCTATTTTTTAGGTTTAAAATTGAATATAAACCTGATGAGCTGAAATAATTGAAATTTTCTACCATACTACCATCATTCAAATCTATGTTACATGCACAAAGTGCTACAAATCACAGGGCAAAATTCACTCGGATAATTCAGTACATTTTAAAAGCACCTTCATAGATAGGTTCATTTCTGTTATTTATAATTGTACTTGTTTCTATCTCATTCATATGATACCTTTTCATATAACAATTCGCGTTCACATTAAGCCACATTTTTCCATTTGAATTATAGATCAAAATTCATTTCAACAAACAGCTCTAAATTAAACCATAGTTATTAAGTAGAAAACCCTGCCTGACCCAGATTACGTAATCTGGTAAAATTGTAAAAAAGAAAACAGAAAAATCAACGCCTCATATAATTAAGCATGAAAAATAAAAAAAAAAGGGAGAAACAACGAAATCATAATTAGATCTGTGCAACTAAAAGCCCAGACCTTTGGTTTAAAAGGGAATAACAAAATGTTGTTGATAATATAAGAGGCAATAAAGATGACGATTCCAAAGATCAATTAGAAAAAACACAAAACAAAACATCCAAAAAACAACAACGCTAAGAACAGAAAATTTATACATTCAAAAAACTGAAAAGAGAGAGACCTTTGGAGGATTGCTGAGGCGACGCTGAGACGAAGGCTTCGTGAAAGAAAGAAGAGCGATTTGAAGCGAAAGGACTCGGTTTTATAGTGTTAATAATAAAATTAAAACAGCCTCGATTCGATTCGATCACTGATTTCGATGTGCAATTACGTGGCTATTTTTGATTGGTTGTTGCTGATAAATGCAAAATCAAAAGTCAAAATTCTAATCCTTGCTGCATATATGCGGCTTTGCGTTTTGGGTGAGTCACTCGCATCCGTCCACTCATCCGAAAAGGAAGCAAGGTAAGGCAAGCGGGTAACAAAGTTTAAAACTATTCAGGTTAAGTACAGGTCCGGGTAGTTTATTATACAATAAAGTTTGGGATCGGGGATCTTAAAATTAGTGGATACCTTATCTGTTACCATTTCTAGGCAAGCCAACCACAAATACAAGTACAGGGTGCAAAAGATTATTAATAGTATTTTATTTTACATATAATAGACATAAACAATTTTTTTAGGTTAAAAAAAGGAAGCTAATTTTAAAAATGATAATTATCCAATATATTTTTAATGGAGTTTTTTTCATTCTAAAAGTAAAGTTAAGATGATTACACTTGTTTTTATTTATTATTATTTTTTTAATATTTTTAAAGGACATATTCCATAATCTTAACTTACTTGTGGAGTTAAAAAACTTTAATTATAGTGTGTTAGATATTAATCCTATTAGAAAATAAAAGTTTATTAATAAAATATCCCATTAATTTTTTTTTGCACAAAATAAATAAACCGTTAATTTTTAATTTTATTGTAAAAGTCCATAAATTTTTAATTTAATGTAAATAAACCCCAACTTTTTAAGATAACATAGTTAAGTAAAACCTTTAATTTCTTTTTTCACAAAACAAAAAACTCGCAATTTTTAATTTTACTATAAAAGTCTATAAACTTTTATTTCAGTGTAAATGAACCCCTAACTTTTAAGATAACATAATTAAGTAAAATAAATAAAAAGTTGATGTCTTATAAACCTTCAATCTTTTATTTTACTATAAAAGTCTATAATAATTTTTTACTTAATTGTATTATTTTGAAAGGTTAAGGATTTATACACTAAAATAAAAGGTTAATGGCTTATATTCATTTTGTGCAAAAGGTTGAAGATATATTTGGCTATTAAGGCAAAAAATAAAATAAATAAGATAAGTGATCGTGAGAGTTTATGTTAATGTAACGTACAGGTAGTGACCATGAGAGTTTATGTTAATGTAAAGGTTATAACATTTTATAAGGTTTGGGTTCGAAACCAAACAACTCCATCCCTATCTCCAGTTATTTAGTATTTTCCTTGTAATAATAAAAAAAAAAGAATGAAGTAGAGTTATAAAAAGGATGGCTGAAGTAGACCAAAGCTTAAACGGGTTTAATCTATTTTGGTCCATTTCTAAATAGGAAATAAAATGCAAGTTTGATCCAATCCTAATGTGAGCCAGATTGACACGCAAGTTTTTTTTTTTTTTGCAAAATAATAAAATTTCAAAAAAAATCCATTAAAATTCATAATACAATCCACATATAAATACAATCCACCTAAAATGTTCTAAAGAAAATTACAAGCTTGAAAATATATAAATATTTGTAAAATATTCAAACTTCTTCCACTTCTCTTTTGTAAACATGATTGTTTTGTAGATTTAAGAATGTCATTATGTTGTTTTTGTGGTATGCGAATTAAAAAGGTGCTTGTCAAGCCATAATTCTTGGAAATAATGTAAGGAATCGGTAAAAATGGAAAAAATTGGCAAAATAATATAATAAGATATCATTACAAGAATTTTAATATTACTAGTTTTATTTTTTGTATATTATACATTTATAATATGTGAGGACCCACATTTTACCATATTTTCCTAAATAACTCCATAAGTTAAAAGTTATAGAAATGTAAAAGCAAAGTTGAATCACTAAGAATTGCTAAATAGTGGTTATGTTAGAGAAATTGGATGGGGGCCCCACGAGATCTGTGGAGACCCGAAATGACCCATAAAGGGTAAATTATGGACATTTGGAATTTGAAATACCTATGGTATAAATTTCGTCACAATCGAAATCCGATTTGAGGTACATAAGAATTAGGACCAACAAATTGGAAAATAATGGTTTTGTCTATAGGTCGTAGGACCGAGTGGTCAAAATGGTCAATGTGATTTGACTTATAGGAGTTAAATGAGTTTAGTTAACCCCCCACATGAAGAAGTCAAATCCCAATATGTGATAAACATAAATTTTATACTTTTAGTGAGTTAATTAAGGATTGAAAATTTTAAGGATAGAAATATCATGAGGCTTGAATGGCCAATCGATAGTGTTTCGATCATAATTCTTGATCAGAGTATCCAAATGATAACTGTAAATTATTTTGGAAAGCTAACTTAATTATCTTTCCAACCATATAGGGCTCGCATTTTAGTTCCTTATGGATCAATACCGAGAATTTTGTAAATTTACCTTATGAGCTGTAAATTCTACCAGCCGACCTATTTGTAAAGATTCACCCATAAAGGTTGGTAGGAAACTCTAATTAAGGTGATTCAAAATCTGTTAGAAAGCTAACTTAAATATCTTTTCAGCCATATAAGGCTCATATTTTAATTCATTGTAGATCAACATCAGTAAATTCCTATATTCACGTCACATGCAGGAAATTTAAAATAGAGCAATTGATAAAGAATCGAGCATCAATTTTGATAGGGAACTCCAAATCGGGGGATTCAAATTGTGTTGGAAAGTTAACTTAAATAGCTTTCCAACCATATATGGCTCATATTTTAATTCATTATGGATTGATCTCAGTGAATTTTTAAATTTAGCGAGCACTACAAAAAAACTTGGACAGAAAACTGTGTGACTCAATAGGAAAAGGAATTGAAATTTATTAAATATGTTAACATACTTTTATTGACTTTTGACTCCTTAAAATTACTTACTTATTGAGTATTTTTAATGAATAAAAGATATAGAAAGGAAGGCTACAATTATCATGGAACAACATGCATAAGTAAGCTGAAAATTTCAATTGAAAAACTGTGGAATAGGTGCTCGTTAAGGGGAGGAAAGTTTCATTTAAAACTTTGAATATTCTTCCCTTATTTTTATTGGTTTGTTGATCTTTCTTAGAAAAGAAATAGATTACATAAAAGAGAGCTTTAAGGCAATCAGCATGTGTGGCTACAAGGACTTCAAATTTGGTTGCATTAAACCGTGAGTTGTAGAGGGATAGTAGGGCTGAAGTTTAATGGGATTTTTACATGAAATTTTAATTTCTTTTCTTTAATAACCTACCACATCATTTGACCATTAAATAAAGTAGATATATAAAGTATATTACACCATAAAATTGGGTTGGAAATATAATTCTAAGGGGCTGGAAGTTGGCAGAACCAAAACTAAGGCAAAGGGACTGAAAACAGTGACTTATTGGCAACAAGTATATGAGATTTTTTGCAAGATATTTTTAAGGTTTTCCTTGACCATTGACTCCCTTAATTTCTTAACTATTAAGAACTAGAAATTAAATGAAAATATAGAAGAAAAAGGGGCTGAATAGATTGGGACACAAGCTAAAACTTGGAGAACCAAGTAGGGCAGTAAACAGGGAAGCAAAACTGTGAGAAAGAGATGGAGAAAAGAGAGGAAAGAAGAAGGAATTAATCAAGGGAAACTCCAGATTTAAGGCTCATATGGTCACTTCAAACACACCAAAATTTTAGCCCTGAAACGCTTGACGAGCTACTGCAAAAAAAAGCAAACAGCCAGCTTCCCCTGAACCAAAAACAAGAGAAACACAGGGACAACTTTGGTTTTCTTGGGGTAAGATGTAGCAAACCAATTCCTTTAATTCCCAATAAATTATATATGTTATAAGGATGATATATGAGTGTATTTATGGTTTTAAAGTGCAGAATTAGTGGCTGGAAAGTGAAGAGAAAATTGTCTAAGAAAAGGGTTCCAAAGGGTAAACTACTTCTCCTAAGTTGATCTTAACATATATGAGTGTTGTGATGTGTTTGTAAAATTGATATTAATTCATAAAAATATGGAGGTTAAGATGATGATAAGGTGTTGCCTTAGTGTGGAACCCTATTAAAATAATTTAATTAAATTAGATCTATAAGGTTTTATTGTTGTATATAGTAAAAAAATTAGAAAGGAAATCATTGTATTTAAGTTATAAGATTGGCTATGATACTTGTTTATTAATGAAATGAATATATGCTGATTTATGAGAAATACTAAGTTTATTGGTATTATTAGAATTGAAAGGAAGTGAAAGGAACACTAAGTTTGCAATAAGTACTTAGGAAAGTCATAAAATTTGATCGATTTTGAGATTGTTTGATATGTTTTGGAATGTTATAGGATTGAGTGACTAATGATTGAATGTCTTTGAATATTGAATTGCAACTAAGTTCACACTTAGAGAGGAATTGTAATAGGCAATATATATGCATTGCCTGCTATAAGCTTGATGGTTAGATAAGCAAAACAATTAGTTCGATAGTTATGGGTAAGGAATATGTATAAAGAACGTAGGAGATACTAAGCTTGATTTTAAAATCAACTGCATTGGGTTTATAAACTGTGTTTGCTTTGTAGGAGACTTTAGAAATTATATACCGTTATGCTGTCAAAATTTCGTAAAACATCAATTTGACATGAATTAGACTTTGAATCTAAAAATGTATACGAAGTGAAAATTGTCACATGTTTTGGTTCTCGAAATATGTCTCATGATTTCATTGCATTGAAGTTTACATGATGTTCTGATTTAGTTATGGTTTTGGGTAATTGATACTAAAGACATACAACTTTGTAACTTGGTTTAAGATTTTTTTAATTGTTTTCTCACGTTTTAAGTTACCAGTATGTTTTAGACACATGTTTATATGTAAATAAAATATTTTGAACACTGGTTATTGTATCGAGAATATTTGTTGATTTTTTTATACTTGAAATGAAATTGTTATCTATTTTGATATTTATGAGCTGACAAAAGATATATTTTATTGAAATCAATTTTTGTAAGTATTTCTAAATGTTATATGAACTGTATTGAGACTTTGGCTCCCGGTGGTTGGCCTTCGAGTAATCTTGCAATACTTCTAGCTTTGATTTTGATTCTGAACAGCTGTTAGACCCTGAATAAGTTTGCAATTGCCTTAGTATCACTTACTCAATGGTACTATAGGGTATATCTAATTCTAAATGCTATATTGAATTTGACCTAGTCACAGCATCCACAGTTGTCACCTGGTCAGCGTACACTGTGGGCTTTTTTATGACTATGGCCATATGTCTACTATTTCTCCCTTTATGGGATCTGGATTAGATGATTCTATTGGGATGTTGCCATGTCTCCACTACTTTTGATTTATTTGAATTTAAATGATTTTTGAACTTTTGATATTTGAACTCTGAATTCTGAAATGATTATGATTTATCTGGATTTTGAATGATTTTGAACCTCGATGTCTGAAGTCTGCAATCCAAAATGTTTTGATACTGATATTATGAATGTTATTTGAACTTTAAAATCTGCATGGTTTTTGACTAGTTTAAGATTATATGAATGTCAGTTGAACATATGAAATCTACATGGTTTCTTATTGATTTAAGATATCTACATTGTACGATTTGAAATGAATTTTTGAATGTTAAATTGTGATGAGTTTGATTTTGAAACGCATGAATTCCTTTTGTGATATATTTCTTAGTCTGCTCTATAGTCGAAGTGTTAGGAAAAGGGGATAAGTAAGGTACTTTAAAGCATCCTTCTAACTCATCCCTAACCCTTAATGAGCTATAGCGATTTCTTCCTTCGAGTCTCTGTTTAGAGCCATTGTTTGAACTTTGACACATAGCAATTTGTTTTAAGATTCTTGCATATAGCTTACAGTATTTGTATTCATATATATATTTCTTAGTGGGCATAAAGCTCACCCATTTTTTTCCCATTTTTAGATTATTTGCAGTAGTTCTTGTCTCTAAAAAAGGTTTTATGAGATTTCTTTGAAGTAGTTAGAGCGTACCTTGAAGGTATATCTACTATAGTTATTTTGTATATTCAAACTTTATTTTACAGTACTATAGTGTATAAGAAAGAGATGTAAACCTAATGAAAACGAAAATGAATTACAGTCTAGTAGATGATTGAATTGGGACCTAATTTGAATGTTAAACATTAATTTAACTAAGTATGTTTTGGCTAATTATTGAATTGAAAACATTAAGCATAGTTCAATCGAATGAATGAAGTGCAAAAAATTGTTGTGAGATTTGAGAAATTGAAGCGTGACAAAATATAATTATGAGTGTTTTCAGATTTTGTCTGAACTAAACTATAGTGGGGTTAAGGGGTTGACTATGAGTGGTTAGGACTCGAAAGTGAGATTGATAATTTAGTAGAAGGAAGCTTTTAAGCACAGCTAATTCATTGCTTGACACACGAGAAATTCTAAATACACTACACATATTTCTCTGTACGCTTCACTTTTAAATATATTACAACAAAATATTATTTTTTTCCCTTAAAATTACTAGTTTGCCTTTATTTTTATTTCACCCACTTCCTCAACTATACATCTTCTTCATCCCTATTTACCTCTATAGCTAATTGCATTAGTGCCATAGTTATCATCACACCATAACTTCCTTGGCTTCCATAGTTACCATTTGCCACCACTGGTACCGTATCCAAAATTCCCTCCACAATTTCCAAAAGAAGAACCATTATTTTCACCATAGTGCGTGAGAACCTCATTTTCCCTATACCTAATATAAGTTAAAGAGTGTAGAAATTGACAAATGAGAGTTGGTTACTAGAATTTCTAAATAAAGGGTATGTTCACTAAAGTTAAGGAAGTACCCAATGTAGGCCTTACAAGGATTTTTACTATCTAGATTGAAATAAGACCCTAGAGTAAGGATATTTGAAGTGAAATATTGAGATAGCAAAAATATGCATCTCAAAATTCCTTCGTTTAGGCAAGTTTTGAAAAGCGTACAACAATTTTGCAAATGATGGTTACGTCTATAGGTTAAGAAAACTTTCGTAAATAACGATCAACCTAATTGATTTAAGACCAACTGATAGTCATAGATGGATCTTCATGTGAAGAAGTCTCATACTATTTAAACCCATAGACTGGATCACATGAAAACATTTAAAATAATGCAAAGGAACAATCAAGGGTATTTTAGTAATTTCATCAAAATAATAGTCAAACCCCAATAAAAGTCAAAGTTTTGACTAAATTATGTCAAATAGATATATTTGGTGTAACGATCCGTTATACAGTAAATATCAATAATCACATATACAGAATACTGTATAAATTAGTATAAGGCTGCTGGTGAAGTCAGAACTGAAAAAAAAAGTGTTTTGATTGTACTAGCAATTTGGCATCCAGTATCAAGTAGATCAGATTTGCTGTTACATTAGGTATCACGACC
The DNA here is from genome assembly GCA_031772115.1 of Heritiera littoralis. NCBI lineage: Eukaryota > Viridiplantae > Streptophyta > Magnoliopsida > Malvales > Malvaceae > Heritiera > Heritiera littoralis. The sequence continues at coordinate 1,584,923 of JAPDPK010000154.1, read as the reverse complement.
CGAAGACCGCGACTTTCACTTGATTCTTATACTTTTCTTAGTCTACAAATTTATGGACTAAATTTTTCTTTTTCATTTTAAGGTTTGTATTCGGTGTCAGTGTAGTTACTATACTATCTCGGTAATCTATAGTTATTCCATTTAAATATTTAACAACCACGGAAACGGTTCTTAGTTACATCCCGACTTGTTAAACAGAATATGTACTGTGCATCAATTTAAGTCTTACATGTAAACAAGTATTTTATAAGAAACATATATCTCAGAAGACTAGTACCAAGTCCATATACCGTCTCCGATGCCCACTGAGCAGCTCACATGGCAGATGTTAACTTCAATAATCTGAAAGAGATGAAATTTAGTGGGGTGAGCAAAACCACGGCTCAGTAAGATACTAATATAAATACATGAGTAGGATTACACTGTCTTAAACTGCCATGCTTAAAACTTTCAAGTTTGCGATTGCAGTTAATCCTTTCTCATCGATAACATATCATTATCTCATTTCTTGTCATCTGTCTATCCCTTATACTTTTAAATAAATCATCATAATCACTTTTTCAATCTTCTCGTTCTTACACTATAGTGCATCGCACAACAATCTGTCGTGTCCAAATTTAATGTCATATACTATTAGAATATATTTTCCTCTACCTCGGAGTACATCGTGTCCAATTGAAGCATCATATCAATTCACTTTATGTTTCATAAACGTACTCCTGTAATCTATCATCTCATATCACTTTCCATATAGAGAAATCTTGATCACCATAGTGTAAGTTCATTATTCTCTTCATATCAATCTTATGTTCATGTATCATATCATATCATCATCTAGATGAAATATCATTAATGTCAAGTCATGACATTCCTCATGTAACTCTCATGTACGAAGCATATTATCATGTCAGGGTTTAATATGCTATTTATGTAGCTTTACTGTACAAACCACTATCATTTCTAATCGTATCATATGTACTTTAGAACATTCTCCACGTATCAATTTTCAATTCATTCAAGTCTACCTTTACGGCATGATAAAACATGTTCAATTTCAATTCATGTATTCGTTTTCAGAGCATGTCTAAAACATGTGCGATTTTAAAACATTTTTCATATACTATAAATCATATCAAGTTTAGAGTTCATATCAAATCAATCTATACTCTAAACCGCATGTCGTTTCAAATTCGACACAAAATCGTATATAAATCATGTAAGTGTCGAAATCATTTATCATATACTTTTAAAACATATACTGTAAATCATATCAGGTCTAGAGTTCATATCAAATCAAACTATACTCTAGACCGCATATCATACCATGTTCGACACAAAATCACATATAAATCATATAAGTGTCGAAATCATATATCATGGACTTTTAAAACATGTTTAAAACATGTACTGTTTCAAAATATATTTCATTTCAAATCTGTTTCATGTACAGTATAAATCATGTCAAGTCTAGAGTTCATATCAATAAAATCATACTCTAGACTTCATATCATATCGGTTAGAGACTAGGCTAGATCCCTATCATCTCTCTATCAATAAAGACTTAAATCACTGTAGCTAGCAGTGAAAATCGTGTCATCGTCCCCTGGAAACCAACTAGGGCGCTATCTATGGCCATAGACCTCATCTCTCTCAGCCCCACTGATCAGGCGTGACTGAGACCTGTCCACGACTATTGTCGGACAAGCATCTCTCTGCCTAATGAGCAAAGCTCCAATTAGGCGGTTTCCATTATGCTTTATTGAATTTAATTCTTTTAGGGTGCCTACAGTCTCATAAAACATTTAAATCTATAGCTTTCTTTTCAATATCATGTAAAGCATATGGTAAAATTCTGTATGAGACTTCATATATCAAAATATATAAATATATTTACCATATACTTTCATTTCAAAACAAATCAATACTTTTCAGTATTCATATAAACATTATTAAAATGTTTCAAGTTGCAAGAAGGCATGCTTAAATGCGATGCTGTAAAATATTTCAGTATGCAACTTCGGTAATGTTTCCATCAAATACGCTGAAGCGATTCATTTAACTTTATCACCATCAATTATTCGATTTCAAGACTTTCTTTCTGTCAAATCAGTAAATCACTATTCAAATCATTCAAGATTCATTTCATTCAGTATTCAGATTGTTCAATACTCTATTTATTTAACAACCAAATCACTTGGTATTCAAACCATTCGGTATTCAATATCCTTTTTCGATAATTATCGACTATAATAATCATTTGTACATTTTATTTTCGATACTAGAACCACATCATCAGTGTGAATCCTCTTAGTATCTATGAGCATCTAAATATCATGTTTCATATAGCCATCAGGATACTGAATTTATGAAATATGAATATCCTCATTCGATATCTATTTCAGAGTCGACATCAAGGATCATAGAACCACAAGATCAATAATCGCTTATCAAATTCATTTATGGTTTGACTTGTTGGTTCATATTCAGAATTTTCGACTTGCGGTTCAATTTCATTCACTATCATAAAATCATATCACAATCCTCAATTCACTTTTCATATGGCCTGTAGAATGTAATATCATGCTAGAATTATCTTTAAAACGTCTTCAATTCAATTTTTGATTGGCAATTTACCACTTAAAAGAATTTGCCAATTTCCACTATCAATAGTGTTTCAATCATTTAAGTCGCCTTGCGACTATCCATATTATTGCAAAAATCTCAGTTCATACCACTAAGACGGTCCATTTATTTGAATCTATCAATTCTATAATCATCACTCGATTGATAATTTCGCACTTCTATCATTCGACCGTCTAAATCACAACTTCAATTTTTCTCTTTTAAGTTTATCCTTTAATCATCGTCACTTTTATCAGTGATCCGTCTAATAAATAATTTCACCTCAATCTCAATTTGATACCATTTGTGAAATTAAAATTATTTGATTTATCAATTCTATAAGGTTTAAACCATATAATTCATCACATTATTGTTTTCAACGATCTATCTTTTCATCGATTTCAATATCAAACTCTTCCGGTAATACCATAAAGTCCTTTCAATATTTATTTTCCATAATTATTTCCAAGATTTCATTTATGTGAGAAACTTAATCTTTTTCCTCAAATATTTTCCTAAAATTTCGGCAGCATAACGGCTTAATTCTTACTAAACCTCTTGCAAGGAAAACACAATTTATAGAATAGCCATTGATTCTCACAATTCCTACGTCTCTACTAAGACCCCCACCATCAGTTGTGGGTCCTCTTAGTATTTAAAATCATTCATCAATTTATCATATAAAAATCATAATTCCATAAAAAAATAATTTCCATCAATGCTTCATATAAAAATCATAATTCCCACATACAATATAATACTACTAGTGCTTTATAAAAGTATCTTACCCATTCGCCAAGCTTAGCGTACTTTCCGATTTTCGAGCCTTGCCGAACTCCACCATTCGTCTCATTTCCGTTTTGCTAAAATATCAAAAATCGACATATATCTTCATTTAGAAAATAATCCGAAATTTCTAATAAATTCCATAAATTCAAAGGGAACAAAAATGAAGTCTTTCGGTTCCTTACCAATTCTTTTTCTTCTCTTTCTTCTTCTTTCTCTTTCTCTTTCTCTTTCTTTTCTTTTCCTTTCTTCTTTTCCTTTCTCTTTTTCCTTTCCTTCTCTTCTTTCTCTTCTTTTTTTTCTTTTTTTTTTTCTGGCTGGATCGGGTCGGGTTGATCTGGTCGGGCCGGGTCGGATCGGGTCAGGCGAGTCGGATCGGGTTGGACCGGTTCCGCCGGTTCAGTCTTCGCTTGGCCGGTTCACCCACTGGCAGCCACCATTTTCGGCGGTTCGGCCACCCTACAGCATCCCGCGGTTGCCCCAAAGCCGGATCTGGCCTCCATTTCCCGAACGGCGGCGCCGGCGGTGGTAGATCTGGAGGTGGTGGTTCGGCTCTTTTCTCCTCCACGTTTCTCCTTCCTCCGCCGTTTCCTTCACCGTCGGGCCCTCCTCACCTCTTCCTTGAGCTTCCGCCGTCGACATGGGTGGTGTGGCGGTGGCCAGATCGGCGACACCGCCATTTTTCCTTTTCTCTTTTTCCCTTTTTTCCTCTCGGTTTCTCTCTTCTGTTTTCGCTTCGAGCAGCCCAGTTTTTTCCTTCCTTTCCGCCTCGCGCCGTCACCGTTGCTTCTTCTCTCACCGGCGGTGTCGCTCCTCTTCCCCTTTTCTCCTTTGGCCGGCCGGCATTGGCCGGCTTCTCTTTGGGAATCCTTCCTCTGTTGTAAACAGAGGAGGAAATGGGTGGGAATCGGGTATCCCGATTCCCGCCCGTGTTCTTCTTTTTTTTTATCTATTATTTTTTTATATAATTATATTCATATAATTATATATATATTTACTATATTTGATATATATATATATATATAATTTGTATAAACCATATATATATACTTTAATTTTATTAACACTATACATATATTTCGTATGTATATTTATATATATATATATATACAAGTATATATATATATATATATTTCATATATAAACCATTTATATATATGTATACTTTAATTAAAATTTCTCTATATATATATATTTCATATATATATTGTCACACCCCGGAAACGTGGAAGTTTTGGGCTAAATTTTTTTTTTTTATACTTTTAAATTTTAATTTCTTACTTGGGTTGTATTCTTGCCAGCATCTCGTCACACTTTTTCAACCACAGAGATATCATAATATTTTTTATTCACATTATATTGACTAATTCCTCAAAGTAGCGTTTACATTCATACGATATCGACTACATCCCAAAAGTATTATTTATATACAAATATCTGTGCTACACAGGATGTCTGGTATTAAAATATGAGTATACCTTACTTGAGTACAAAAAGTAACCGGAGGAGAGACGTATCCCTCAGTCTACGTCATATGCGCAACAGGCAAAGAGATGATCACTGCAAATAATCTGGTAGAGTAGGGGGTGAGCTTTTTGGAAAGCCCCGTAAGAAATGCATTTAAAATAGTCATAGTATCTATATATGCTGAAAGCAAATGTCATAATAATGCATTTCATACTTTAAATCATTGTATGAATTCTTTAATGCATATATCTAAAATTCATACTTATTTCAAACATGCATCATACTTTAGAAACTTAACATCATAATTAATAAAACATATCATACAGTTCATGGAGACTAGGCAGAATCATATAGCCAGTATGCGGGTCATGACACTTACTTCATCCTCCGAAGAGGGAACATACTTCTTCCTCCGAAGAGGGAACGGAATGCCTATGGCCATGGTATGGGCTGTAGACTTGATCAGAGTCGTACAGCGAACATGCACCACGAAGGACCAACATACCCACAAAGGATGGAAACATGCACAATGTGGGCGAGGACATGCACGACGTGGCTAAACTTATGCCACAAGGTGGCAAGCATGACAGGCAGTAACATAAACTATAGGAAAGCCTTAGTCTCAAAACTTACTTACTTATGTAACATCTTAAATCATACAATTGATATAAAATAGTAAGGACCGGACGTGCCAGGGTCTAAGTTAGCCTGGGGTTTGCCACTCCGATACCTTTTCGGAAAACATATTTATTTCATATCATACTTAAAACATTATGGAAAATATATATAGAAGTTATAAAGTTCATTTAACAATTTAAAAGATCATGAAAATTAACTTCGGAATAAAATTCATGCTTCAGGCATTTCTTTAAAATTTGCAATGAAAGTAAGGGACACCATCACAACTTTAAATTACATCCCTTACGTCAGTACACTGTAGAGCAATGCCTTATGTTGCACCCATGTGCTTCCTATCTCTCCGAATTATAAACTGCAAAGTAACAGTTTTATTGTAATTAATTTTCAGTATGACTTATAAAAATTTCCTTTGCTTATCTAGCTCCTATTTATCTCATCATTACTTATAATATTAATATTTCCTATGATTTTCTCATAGGTAAATATTTTATTTACTTTTCCTCTTTCTTTTTTTTTTTCATGTCATATTCTATATATTCTCTTGTATAATTTCCAGCCACCTTAATTAACTGTTTTTCTCCCATTTTCCATCTCATTCACGTTATTCTTATTGTCTATTCTTTTGGCCGAATGGTCTTGATTATATGTAGGTGTTTTCTCCAATTAATATATATATATATATATATATATATATATATATATATATATATCACTTATTCTTTATGTAGGTCAACTTAACCTCTATTTGTTCTTTTCTTTTTCCTCTATTTTTATGTTACATGTTGTCCAAACCGATAGCATACTTCTTTCTTTTCTGTTTGTATTTTACGTTGGCTTTCTTTCCTGCAACATTGCTGTCCAAACCGACAGCCTCTTTTCTTTCTCTGTTTGAGCACATATTAGCTTTACATTTGACTATATCTATTACACTTCTAAGTCACCAAAATTCAATGTTCACACCTACAAAAGTCAGCTATGCTACACTATTGTTTTCCACATTTTCGGCTGCATTAATCCCTCTTCATTTTCGGTGGTATAGCCAGCCCACTATTTCCTTTCTTTCAGCCCTTTTTGTTGACTAAACTCACTTCTTTTCTTTTCTTTTATTTTCCCCTTAGCTCACGTAACTTCCTTCAAAGTTACACTCCATGAAATTTCTTCAACCAAACTCTAATTATTTTCTGTTTTCCATTTATGTTGGATTTCTTTCTTTCATTTACGACATGTTCAACAATCCAATTTGCTTCCATTAACCAGCCACCTTTGTTGACTACACCTCAAACATTTCTTTTCTCCTTCATGCTTCACGTAAGTCTCACCTAAATTCCACTCAAACTCTCCTCAACCGATCATGCAACTCAATTCATATTTTCTTGACTGTTTCGGTTCAAAACTATCTTGCATTCCCATCTTCACGTAAATCATCATCAACATCATTTTATTTCTATTCTAAACCCTCTCAACCGAACTAGGATTTTCATTCTATATATGTTTACTTCTAACAAGGTTATAACCAATACATTCTTGCTCACTAAAGCTACAATTTAAGGAACAATCATCTTAAAAACTGATGCTAGAAATTTACCTGTATAAGGAAGAAATCTGTGCATGTGAATCTCTTCCTGTTTTGAAGGTTTTTATGCTAGCTTCTTTGAGGTTTTTGGAAGCTTAATATCCAAGGCTTATTTTCCTCCAAAAGCTTGGTTTATTTGCTAAAGGTTATGCATGGTTTTGCTATGGATAGAAGGCTACACGGTTGTAAGAAAACAGAATTATTTTCGGTGATGATGTTGGCTGGAGATGAAGATCACGTTGGGAAGAGAATTATATAGCCCAAAATATATCTTTGTTGGACTTTTTACCACCTTCATTAAAAGCTCTCTTTATTTCCTATTTCTTTCATTTTGTTTTTCTTTTCTTGTCTGCTTTTATTGGTCTTCGGTGGAGCTAAGAAGATTAACAATTCAACACTTATGTCAACCTAAGAAAACGTGGGGAGACTTTCCTTTATTGTTTATTTGTCTATTTCTTTTCTTTTGTTTTTATATTACCTATCTTCCAACCGAACTATACTTTCATTTTCTTCATGCATCCCACATTTTTTTGACTTCTATGCCAACTTTTGCAGCTAATAAATTTTCCCATCCTTTTCCTTGCTTTTGTTCCTTTATTGTCTTGTTATTGCTTACTCTTCGGTGAAGCAAAGAAGTGAACCAAAGTCATTGTTATAGCTTCTACCAACCTAGGATAAAACGTGAGGAAGACTTTCTTGTGTCTTCCTTTATTATTTATTCTATCTTTTCTTTTCTCTTGTTTTCTACTACCTATCCAATCGAAACTTCATTTCCTTTCTTCTACTCTTTCATTTCTTCATGCCATCCCCACCTTAATGTTTTACAAGTTTATTTATTTTCTTTGTTTCTTCATGCCACACCATTTTTCTGATTTATTCCAAATCAGAATTTTTTCAACATTCATTTAATTATTTATTCCATCTTTTATGTAATATGTTTCCATACTTATATTTATCATCAAAATTAAAATTTTCTATGTGAGAGACATTATTCTTATATATTTAATTCCTCAAAATATTATCAATAATTTCTTTATCGATAATTAATTCATGTAAATGTACAACTATAGTATAAGATAAGGAGTTCTCACATTCTCCTTACCTTATAAGAATTTGGTCCTCCAAATTCAAGCTGGTCCATCAAACAAGTGTGGGTACTTTTCTTTCATGAGGCTCTCTATCTCCCACGTAGCTTCCTCTGTTGTGTGGTGCTGCCAGAGAATCTTAATCAATGGAATAATTTTAGATCGAAGTACCTTTTCCTTTCTGTCAAGGATCCGGATTGGCTGCTCAACATAGCTCATATCTCCCTGAATATCCAATGGTGTGTACTCAATAACATGGGAGGGATCCGGATTATACTTCCTCAACATAGAGACATGGAAGACGTTATGTATACCAGAAAGCTGTGGTGGTAAAGCTAACCGATAAGCAACATCTCCAACTCTCTCCAATATCTCAAATGGACCAATAAAATGAGGACTCAACTTTCCTTTCTTTCCGAAGCGCATGATACCCTTGCTCGGAGATACTTTCACAAATACAAAGTCCCCAACCTGAAATTCAAGTGGCCGTCTACGTACATCCGCATAACTCTTCTGTCTACTTTGGGCAACTTTGAGTCTATCACAAATAATCCGAACACTCTTAGTTGCCTCCTCAACAAGATCGGGGGCTAAAATCTTACGGTCACCCACTTCTTCCCAAGCTACTGGGGTTCTACATTTCTTGCCATATAGAGCCTCGTATGGTGCCATTCCGATGCTGGCATGATAACTATTATTATAGGCGAACTCTGCGAGAGGCAAGTGGTCATCCCATGAACCCTTAAAATCTAATGCACACGCCCTCAACATATCCTCTAAGGTCTGAATAGTCCGCTCGGACTGACCGTCTGTCTGAGGATGGTAGGCGGTGCTCAAATTTAATTGAGATCCCATGGCTTCCTGAAAATGAGTCCAAAATCGAGAGGTGAACCTGGAATCTCTATCAGAAGTAATGCTCACGGGAGCCCCATGTAATCGAGCAATCTCGCTAACATACAAGTCTGCCAATGTACTCAGTGAATCTGTGCTCTTAATGGCAAGAAAATGGGCACTCTTAGTCAATCTATCAACAATAACCCAGATCGCATCATGACCTCTCCGGGTCCTCGGTAAGCCCATAATAAAATCCATCGTAATGTGCTCCCATTTCCAGGTAGGCACCGGTAAAGACTTAAGTAGTCCTGCTGGCTTTTGGTGCTCAACCTTTATCTGTTGACAGGTCAAACATTTGGCCACAAACTCTGCTACGTCTCGTTTCATTCCAATCCACCAATACACCTTACGCAAATCATGGTACATCTTAGTACTGCCTGGGTGCATAGTGTAACGAGAACAATGGGACTCTTTTAAAATCCTTTTTCTTAGGGTATCATCATTTGGAACACATATACGGCCTTTAAATCTCAATAACCTATCATCACTGACCGTAAATTCTGACTGCAATTCTTGCTCTGCTTGGCTAACCATGTCTAATAGCCTCTGATCATTTCTCTGCCCTGACCGAATCTGATCTAAGATACTTGGCTCAATTTGAAGGCTAGCCATAAACCCAACATCTACTGTTTCAACACTGACATTGAGCTTGGCGAACTGCTCCAACAATTCCCATTCTCTAACCATCATAACAGAAACCATACTCTTTCTACTTAGAGCATCTGCAACTACGTTCGCCTTGCCCGGATGGTACAGAATCTCGCAGTCATAATCCTTGAGAAGCTCTATCCAACGTCTCTGCCTCATGTTAAGTTCCTTTTGATCGAATAGATACTTCAAACTCTTATGGTCAGTGAAGATCTAGAACTTCTCACCATACAGATAATGCTGCCATATCTTTAGAGCAAAAACGACTGCGGCTAACTCTAAATCATGCGTAGGGTAGTTGCGCTCATGGTCTCTAAGCTGGCGTGAACCATACGCGACTACTCTACCATGTTGCATTAGCACACAACCTAAACCCTGACTGGAAGCATCACTGTATACAACGAAGCCTCCAGATCCACTCGGAATGGTTAGGATTGGTGCTGTAGTTAATCTTTGCTTGAGCTCCTGAAAACACTGCTCACACTGACTTGACCATTCAAACGGAACTCCTTTGCGTGTAAGCTTAGTCAACGGAGCTGCAATCCGAGAAAAACTCTCCACAAACCTCCTATAGTACCCTGCCAATCCCAGAAAACTCCGAATCTCAGTCACTGTCTTCGGTCTCTCCCATTGGAGTACTGCCTCAACCTTGGATGGATCAACTGACACCCCGTCCTTAGATACCACATGGCCAAGGAAAGCTATCCGATCCAACCAAAATTCACACTTACTAAACTTCCCATAAAGCTGCTTATCTCTGAGAGTTTGGAGCACAATCCTCAGATGCTGCTCGTGCTCTTCTTGAGACTTAGAATATATTAGAATATCATCTATAAAAACAATTACAAATTTATCCAGATACTCTCGAAACACATTATTCATCAAATTCATAAATGCGGCAGGGGCATTAGTCAAACCGAAAGGCATCACCAGAAACTCAAAGTGACCATATCGGGTTCTAAAAGCCGTCTTCGGTACATCTTCCTTCCTAATCCTCAACTGATGATAGCCTGATCTCAAATCAATCTTAGAAAACACTGAAGCCCCTTTCAATTGATCAAACAAATCATCTATTCTTGGCAGGGGGTACTTATTCTTAATTGTAGCTTTGTTTAGTAACCTATAGTCGATGCATAACCGGAGACTACCATCCTTCTTTCTCACAAACAGTACCGGAGCACCCCAGGGAGACACACTTGGTCTAATAAAACCCTTGTCAAGTAACTCTTGTAACTGTTTCTTTAATTCTTCTAATTCAACTAGTGCCATCCGGTAGGGAGGTTTAGAAATAGGCTGGGTATCCGGCACTAAATCAATAGTGAATTCCAGCTCTCTCTCTAATGGTAATCCTGGTAACTCATCCGGAAACACATATGAAAACTCACATACCACTGGTATATCTGATATATGTGGAGATTCCCGACTCGTATCGGAGATAAAAGCAATATAACCTTCACACGAATAAATTTATTTGAAATTTCAAACATATAAACATTATACAACTTCATCGTACATAGCATCATATACTTTATTTCTTAACAGCAAAACATACATCAAATTTGTCAAGTAAAGAAAAAGTTACAGTCTTAGTGTAGCAATCTAGACTTGCACGATTGATTTCCAACCAATCCATGCCTAAGATTACATCGAAACTATGCATGTTTAACAAAATTAGATCTGCTAACATTACTCTATCTTCAACCTTTATTTCACAATTCCTACACACCATATTTGTCATTTGAGAATCATTCATGGGTGTGCAAATATGTAAGATATGACTTAAAGGTTCAGGTTCTAAATGAAGATTGTGTGCAAACTGTGGTGATATAAACGAGTACGTGGACCCTGGGTCAAATAAAACATGTGCCTCATGCTTACAGACAAGAAGATTACCTCTAATAGTCGCGGAGGAATTATCGGCAGTCTCTCTGTCTAAAGCAAATACACGCCCCAGAGTAACAGGCTTCTTACCCTTCTCAACTCCTGTAGTTCGTTTCTGTGGGGCCTGTCTCTGTGGAGCCCGTGTCTCTGACTGTTGTCGTAGTGGCTCTTAAGACTGTGGGGTCTTATCTTGCATTTGTGGGCAATCCCTGATCAAATGACCTTTTTCCCCACACTTAAAACAATTTCCAGTGACCCAGTGGCATGGCCCACTATGTGCCTTACCACAATCTTTGCACTGTTTAGAAATCTTTTGGAAGCCTCTGTTGATCTCTACTGTATTAGTAGGAACCTTAGGCTTGCCAGTCCTTGCTCGAAACTCATCTGTCCTTGGTCTCTTAAATGAACCCCACCTTTGTTCTGATCGGGAACTGTCTGTCCTCTTATCTTTACCCTTACTTTTACTTCTGAACCCATACTGTGCTTGTGTAACATCGAGACCCCTCTCAATATCCTGAGCCCGTCCGAGAGCATCCTTAAACTCAGTAATACGAAGCCCTAATAATCGGTCTCGGATGGCTGGTCTCAATCCAGACAAAAATCTTTCAGTACGACGCTCCTGATCTCTGACTGTCTCGGGGTCATATCTCATCAGCATCTTAAATTGGTTTTCATACTCATCAACCGACATACTACCTTGTACTAAATTCAGAAAATCTGTCTGCATTTTCTTCTGGGCAGTACGGGGGACATATTGGGTCCTAAAAACTGACAGAAAAGTATCCCAACTAATCACTGTATGTTGAGTAGTCAACTGCCTCTTAGTGGCTCTCCACCAGTGTCTAGCCTGACCTTTCAACATATACGAACCCATACGGACTTTCTCAGCATCTGTGCACCCCAAATAATCAAAAGCTAGTTCCAATTCTAATAACCACTCCTCGGCCTTAACTGGATCCTTAATCCCCTTAAATTCTGGGGGATTCATCTTAAGAAAGTCCCTTAATCTGCCTGTATCTCTATCATCTCTAGGCGGTGGGACTGAAGGTTGAGGAGCGGAGGGTGCCGGAGCAACCTGTGGAGGAGGAGGTGGTGAAGTAGGTGTGGGTACTGTGGCACCTATAGCTGAAGTGTTCGCCCCGAAATGTTGAGCAAACATAGCAGCAATGCTGTCAAACCCCTCTTTCATACTATGTTCTAGCCTGTTTATTCTAGCATTTGGGCTCTCTGGTTGGGGAGTAGGTGGTAGAGGTGGCTGAGCCTGCCTCTGAGGACGACCTCGTCTCCCACTCATAGTGCGTGATCAAATACCTGCGCATAAATCCTATATTTTAATCAAACTTTAACAGATATACTCAATTTTATAACCAAACAAGCACAGATACTTGGGATGTAATCTCATCCTAACTATCGACACTGACAGTACTAGACAACCCTTGCTCTGATACCAAGAAAGACTGTCACACCCCGGAAACGTGGAAGTTTTGGGCTAAATTTTTTTTTATACTTTTAAATTTTAATTTCTTACTTGGGTTGTATTCTTGCCAGCATCTCGTCACACTTTTTCAACCACAGAGATATCATAATATTTTTTATTCACATTATATTGACTAATTCCTCAAAGTAGCGTTTACATTCATACGATATCGACTACATCCCGAAAGTGTTATTTATATACAAATATCTGTGCTACACAGGATGTCTGGTATTAAAATATGAGTATACCTTACTTGAGTACAAAAAGTAACCGGAGGAGAGATGTATCCCTCAGTCTACGTCATATGCGCAACAGGCAAAGAGATGATCACTGCAAATAATCTGGTAGAGTAGGGGGTGAGCTTTTTGGAAAGCCCCGTAAGAAATGCATTTAAAATAGTCATAGTATCTATATATGCTGAAAGCAAATGTCATAATAATGCATTTCATACTTTAAATCATTGTATGAATTCTTTAATGCATATATCTAAAATTCATACTTATTTCAAACATGCATCATACTTTAGAAACTTAACATCATAATTAATAAAACATATCATATAGTTCATGGAGACTAGGCAGAATCATATAGCCAGTATGCGGGTCATGACACTTACTTCATCCTCCGAAGAGGGAACATACTTCTTCCTCCGAAGAGGGAACGGAATACCTATGGCTATGGTATGGGCTGTAGACTTGATCAGAGTCGTACAGCGAACATGCACCACGAAGGACCAACATACCCACAAAGGATGGAAACATGCACAATGTGGGCGAGGACATGCACGACGTGGCTAAACTTATGCCACAAGGTGGCAAGCATGACAGGCAGTAACATAAACTATAGGAAAGCCTTAGTCTCAAAACTTACTTACTTATGTAACATCTTAAATCATACAATTGATATAAAATAGTAAGGACCGTACGTGCCAGGGTCTAAGTTAGCCTGGGGTTTGCCACTCCGATACTTTTCGGAAAACATATTTATTTCATATCATACTTAAAACATTATGGAAAATATATATAGAAGTTATAAAGTTCATTTAACAATTTAAAAGATCATGAAAATTAACTTCGGAATAAAATTCATGCTTCAGGCATTTCTTTAAAATTTGCAATGAAAGTAAGGGACACCATCACAACTTTAAATTACATCCCTTACGTCAGTACACTGTAGAGCAATGCCTTATGTTGCACCCATGTGCTTCCTATCTCTCCGAATTATAAACTGCAAAGTAACAGTTTTATTGTAATTAATTTTCAGTATGACTTATAAAAATTTCCTTTGCTTATCTAGCTCCTATTTATCTCATCATTACTTATAATATTAATATTTCCTATGATTTTCTCATAGGTAAATATTTTATTTACTTTTCCTCTTTCTTTTTTTTTTTCATGTCATATTCTATATATTCTCTTGTATAATTTCCAGCCACCTTAATTAACTGTTTTTCTCCCATTTTCCATCTCATTCACGTTATTCTCATTGTCTATTCTTTTGGCCGAATGGTCTTGATTATATGTAGGTGTTTTCTCCACTTAATATATATATATATATTTATCACTTATTCTTTATGTAGGTCAACTTAACCTCTATTTGTTCTTTTCTTTTTCCTCTATTTTTATGTTACATGTTGTCCAAACCGATAGCATACTTCTTTCTTTTCTGTTTGTATTTTACGTTGGCTTTCTTTCCTGCAACATTGCTGTCCAAACTGACAGCCTCTTTTCTTTCTCTGTTTGAGCACATATTAGCTTTACATTTGACTATATCTATTACACTTCTAAGTCACCAAAATTCAATGTTCACACCTACAAAAGTCAGCTATGCTACACTATTGTTTTCCACATTTTCGGCTACATTAATCCCTCTTCATTTTCGGTGGTATAGCCAGCCCACTATTTCCTTTCTTTCAGCCCTTTTTGTTGACTAAACTCACTTCTTTTCTTTTCTTTTATTTTCCCCTTAGCTCACGTAACTTCCTTCAAAGTTACACTCCATGAAATTTCTTCAACCAAACTCTAATTATTTTCTGTTTTCCATTTATGTTGGATTTCTTTCTTTCATTTACGACATGTTCAACAATCCAATTTGCTTCCATTAACCAGCCACCTTTGTTGACTACACCTAAAACATTTCTTTTCTCCTTCATGCTTCACGTAAGTCTCACCTAAATTCCACTCAAACTCTCCTCTACCGATCATGCAACTCAATTCATATTTTCTTGACTGTTTCGGTTCAAAACTATCTTGCATTCCCATCTTCACGTAAATCATCATCAACATCATTTTATTTCTATTCTAAACCCTCTCAACCGAACTAGGATTTTCATTCTATATATGTTTACTTCTAACAAGGTTATAACCAATACATTCTTGCTCACTAAAGCTACAATTTAAGGAACAATCATCTTAAAAACTGATGCTAGAAATTTACCTGTATAAGGAAGAAATCTGTGCATGTGAATCTCTTCCTGTTTTGAAGGTTTTTATGCTAGCTTCTTTGAGGTTTTTGGAAGCTTAATATCCAAGGCTTATTTTCCTCCAAAAGCTTGGTTTATTTGCTAAAGGTTATGCATGGTTTTGCTATGGATAGAAGGCTACACGGTTGTAACAAAACAGAATTATTTTCGGTGATGATGTTGGCTGGAGATGAAGATCACGTTGGGAAGAGAATTATATAGCCCAAAATATATCTTTGTTGGACTTTTTACCACCTTCATTAAAAGCTCTCTTTATTTCCTATTTCTTTCATTTTGTTTTTCTTTTCTTGTCTGCTTTTATTGGTCTTCGGTGGAGCTAAGAAGATTAACAATTCAACACTTATGTCAACCTAAGAAAACGTGGGGAGACTTTCCTTTATTGTTTATTTGTCTATTTCTTTTCTTTTGTTTTTATATTACCTATCTTCCAACCGAACTATACTTTCATTTTCTTCATGCATCCCACATTTTTTTGACTTCTATGCCAACTTTTGCAGCTAATAAATTTTCCCATCCTTTTCCTTGCTTTTGTTCCTTTATTGTCTTGTTATTGCTTACTCTTCGGTGAAGCAAAGAAGTGAACCAAAGTCATTGTTATAGCTTATAAGCCCAACCTAGGATAAAACGTGAGGAAGACTTTCTTGTGTCTTCCTTTATTATTTATTCTATCTTTTCTTTTCTCTTGTTTTCTACTACTTATCCAACCGAAACTTCATTTCCTTTCTTCTACTCTTTCATTTCTTCATGCCATCCCCACCTTAATGTTTTACAAGTTTATTTATTTTCTTTGTTTCTTCATGCCACACCATTTTTCTGATTTATTCCAAATCAGAATTTTTTCAACATTCATTTAATTATTTATTCCATCTTTTATGTAATATGTTTCCATACTTATATTTATCATCAAAATTAAAATTTTCTATGTGAGAGACATTATTCTTATATATTTAATTCCTCAAAATATTATCAATAATTTCTTTATCGATAATTAATTCATGTAAATGTACAACTATAGTATAAGATAAGGAGTTCTCACATATATATATACATAAATGTACAAAAATTAACATATATATTCAATGATATAAAAATGGTATTTCAACATATGATATATATACATATATTCCATATATGAATGTATATATTTATTTAAAAATATATTTATATAATAACCTTATATAAATATATATAGAATTACATATCTTTATTTCTGATTAAATTTGGATTTCTTTATATCCAATTATTTTCTCCTTTTTCTTATTTATTTTGGATTTCCATTTATCCAAGTTAAATTTTTTTTCGGATACCTTATATTTATTTCGAAAATTCTCGGTCTTCACATCCTCCCCACCTTAAGAAATTCGGTCCTCCGAATTTTAACTTATATTAGAGGTGGTACGGTTCCCTAAACCTATGGTTCCTGTCCTCTCAATCATCTTTTAAGTAATACCACTAGCATACTTTCAACATCCGAATCACCTTTTATACCATTACATATCATTTTTCCACCATATATTCATACTCCCTAAAATTTCTTATCACCTTGGGAGTTATCACTTTCTATCTCTTTTCACATAATAGCTGTTTCACACCATTTATCATCCGTTTCTCTCATTTGGTGCCAAGTCGATATAATTTGATAACTATCGTTTACCGATTTAATCAGTAGTATGTAATTATCCCAGTAGCCTTTAAATCTCATGCCTCCGCTCTCTCAACATATCTTCGAGCGTTTCCACATTACGCCCGAATTTTCATATCAGTATGGAGCGATGCCGTCAATAAATTTGGAATCTCAAAACCTTTTACTATTTTTCATAAACATATAGTAATTCAAGATTCCATCACATGTAATGCTCACTGGAACTTCACATACACTCTCTCCGTTTCATATTTATAATTCGATTAAGGCATTAGAGAAATCTAGAAGTCTGAAAATGGAAAAGTGATTCAATTTGATCAACCAGTCTATAATCACTTCCATAATATCATATTTCTTTTGGGTTTCATATTATCCCACAACACTCATTGTCGCATTAATAAATCAAGGCTGCACCTCATTGCAGACTTTACTGTTAATCATCTCTTGCCATAAATGCAACATTTATCAATCATTTTCTCTCTATATCTCTTTTCATGTAGTATTCTTATTACATCTCGATGTGATAACCAAAGTGAAATCACTTCCAGTCTTAAATTCGAAAACTGTTTCATATTCGTGTTCCCTTATAACTCGAAATCATAGTTTTCAATTTTCAATAGTCCTCATAATTAAGATGGAATTGCACTTTCAATCAAGCCGTATATTTTTGTTCGATCATTTTCATTGGCCATTTCTTGACCTCTTTCAATCCTTTTCAATTTACATATCGATCATATTCTATATAATCATTCCATTATCTTCCATATAAATTGCCACAATCAATCATTCTTGATCATTCATATCCTATTCCTTTAAGGTGATACACAATTCTTCTATACCGTATCGATACCATTCATTAACGGCTTCCAGTCCGTTTCAATAGGCCATCGATTGGCATTTTTATGTCAAAGCTCAGCCTGTTTCAATAGGCCGTCAACTGGTATCACCCATACCATTGACTGATCAATCTTGGTATATATTGAAAGTCAACAAGTTTACATGTAGACACTACACAGTACATGGGATGTAACACTGTTATGCTCTCAACTACACCGACACGTACTAGACAAACCGTGCTCTGATACCATTAAATCTGTCACGACCCGAAGACCGCGACTTTACTTGATTCTTATACTTTTCTTAGTCTACAAATTTATGGACTAAATTTTTCTTTTTCATTTTAAGGTTTGTATTCGGTGTCAGTGTAGTTACTATACTATCTCGGTAATCTATAGTTATTCCATTTAAATATTTAACAACCACGGAAACGGTTCTTAGTTACATCCCGACTTGTTAAACAGAATATGTACTGTGCATCAATTTAAGTCTTACATGTAAACAAGTATTTTATAAGAAACATATACCTCAGAAGACTAGTACCAAGTCCATATACCGTCTCCGATGCCCACTGAGTAGCTCACATGGTAGATGTTAACTTCAATAATCTGAAAGAGATGAAATTTAGTGGGGTGAGCAAAACCACGGCTCAGTAAGATACTAATATAAATACATGAGTAGGATTACACTGTCTTAAACTGCCATGCTTAAAACTTGCAAGTTTGCGATTGCAGTTAATCCTTTCTCATCGATAACATATCATTATCTCATTTCTTGTCATCTGTCTATCCCTTATACTTTTAAATAAATCATCATAATCACTTTTTCAATCTTCTCGTTCTTACACTATAGTGCATCGCACAACAATCTGTCGTGTCCAAATTGAATGTCATATACTATTAGAATATATTTTCCTCTATCTCGGAGTACATCATGTCCAATTGAAGCATCATATCAATTCACTTTATGTTTCATAAACGTAATCCTGTAATCTATCATCTCATATCACTTTCCATATAGAGAAATCTTGATCACCATAGTGTAAGTTCATTATTCTCTTCATATCAATCTTATGTTCATATATCATATCATATCATCGTCTAGATGAAATATCATTAATGTCAAGTCATGACATTCCTCATGTAACTCTCATGTACGAAGCATATTATCATGTCAGGGTTTAATATGCTATTTATGTAGCTTTACTGTACAAACCACTATCATTTCTAATCGTATCATATGTACTTTAGAACATGCTCCACGTATCAATTTTCAATTCATTCAAGTCTACCTTTACGGCATGATAAAACATGTTCTGTCACGACCCGAAGGCCAATGACATCCACTTAACACTTACTTGATTTGCTTATGAAAATTTCGAACCAAATTTTTTCTTTTTCTACTTACGGTTTGTATTCGGTGTTAGTGTAGTATCTAAATTCCGATCCTATCTTACTCATATTATTTCTCGAGTTATGACACGTTTCTCAAAGAGGTTTTTCTTATGATTTTCGTCCTATTTTACTATTCCCAAAAGAAACAGATCGAAAACCTCCCCTTTGTATTTTATCAATTTCCCCAGGTATAATTCCCTGCACTAAAACACATTTTTAATTCACATAATACAGCAGCTGGTGTTTCTCCACAATTTCATGCAATCACGTATTTCAAGATCTCGAGAGTTTAACCGTTACTAAGTTCGTATCTACCACATTATACATAATTCAAAACATAAATTAAGACCTAGATCGGACTCGATAACCACCTAGACTCACATAGTCATCTAGTGCGATCCATAATTACATCCCATATATTTTCCTAGTACTGTGAAAGTTAACGTACACATGATTATCAAAATGATATACTAGCAATATACCTCAAAATACAAAATGCTAGCTCCGGAGAACGCAAATGGGTACCACTACTAGGTACAGTTTCTCGGGAGCCTACGCGAAGCCTGAGTCGGCTATCAACTCGTATGATCTGCAGTTGTTAAATTAAGGGGTGAGCAATCCACGGCTCAGTAAGTAGTTTAAATAAAACATACTAGGCTCATATCGTAAAACACGATCATACATGCTTGAGTTATTGTAAATTAGCATGTATGGATTATACTAAGGTTTATTATCATCCCGTAGTGCACAATTGTAATAAACTTGTTCATGCTTACATTTCATCCTTGATTTCACAAGATATCATTCTCTTTATCAGTATAATTAAGTGTGGAAGAGCGAACATTCAAGTAGTACATATTCAAGTGGCATATAAACATAAGTCCAATAATCGAAAGAAACGAACGTTCAAGTCGCACATGTTCAAATGGCATATATAACATAATCCAATAATTGAAAGAAACGAACGTTCAAATCGTACATGTTCAAATGGCATATATAACATAATCCAATAATCGAAAGAAACAAACATTCAAGTAGCATGTATTCAAATGACATGTACAAACATAATCCAATAATCGCACACGTTGTATGTCATATGCCTCAGATCTGTTTCATCCTTCGACATTCGTCACATTCACAAATCACAATCATTTACTTATCGTCACAATATCCTATGACTTTTATATTTCGTTGGAACTCGTGTAGCACTTAGTTCCCGAAGGACTCTAGAGGTGGCTCCCACGGTTTGGAATTCGAGTCTTTGCTCGGTTTGGCCTTTAGTACATCGAAATTCGTGTAGCACTTAGTTCCCGAAGGACTCTAGAGGTGGCTTCCACGGTTCGGAAATCGAGCCTTTGCTCATATGGCCTTTAGTACATCGAAACTCGTGTAGCACTTAGTTCCCGAAGGACTCTAGAGGTGGCTCCCACGGTTCGGAAATCGAGCCTTTGCTCATATGGCCTTTAGTACATCGAAACTCGTGTAGCACTTAGTTCCCGAAGGACTCTAGAGGTGGCTCCCACGGTTCGGAAATCGAGCCTTTGCTCATATGGCCTTTAGTACATCGAAACTCGTGTAGCACTTAGTTCCCGAAGGACTCTAGAGGTGGCTCCCACGGTTCGGAAATCGAGCCTTTGCTCATATGGCGTTTAGTACATCGAAACTCGTGTAGCACTTAGTTCCCGAAGGACTCTAGAGGTGGCTTCCACGGTTCGGAAATCGAGCCTTTGCTCATATGGCCTTTAGTACATCGAAACTCGTGTAGCACTTAGTTCCCGAAGGACTCTAGAGGTGGCTCCCACGGTTCGGAAATCGAGCCTTTGCTCATATGGTTATTCGAAACATAACAGTACGATGACATATTCAGTAATCATAAGGAAACCATGGCACTTCACACAATTCACAACAAGCTCACTTTTCAAATAAGTATATTTCACAAGCGCATAATGTCCAATTCAAAATCTTACCATACGTACTCTATTTGACTTAATCGTAATGTCCAACCTAAAATTCTATATAAAGTTAATTAGTTATTTGATGAGGATTCTTTCATCTCTTACGAGATGATACTAGTAAGATTTATTTAACCCACTTACCTCGGTGCTTGGTAGGTTACCTTTCCTCGATCCTCAACTCAAGTTAGACTCCTACACCGCTCCAAATTCACTACAATTAAATCAAATGATGTTTCAATAGCATGTCTTAATTACGTTTTGATCATATATCAATTGTATATCTTAGAATCTAACTATTCCAACTCATTTCTTTGGCGAGGAACTAAATTCTTTATGTGTCTCTCCAAACATTACTTATTCGATTTAATAACTCTTTACTTATATTCTTTATAAGATAGTAAGAGGTTTATTAATTTGTATACAATATTTCCTTTTATTATATGTATATATATATATATGTGATTATAACTATATCTTAAACACTTATACAATTACACTTGTACTTATATCTCAACAAATCCCTTTTTCTTTTCTTTGCATTACTTTTCTTTGTCTCTTATTTAGTTTTCAAGTGAGTAGCATATATATATATATATATTTATATATGTACGTATTTAACACTAGCATAATAAAATTTCTAAGAATCTATTATATGTCTTTATACATGCACTACACATACATATATTCATCTTTTTCTTTGTTTTTAAGCAAGTAATGTATATATATATTCACACATATATACAAGTAATATATATATATTTACATATTTGACATTAACTTAATATAAATTTCAAAAATTCAATTTCTTCACTTTCCTACATCTTTATATATATATATAAGTGTATATATAAATATTTCCTTACCAAATTCCAAACTGAAAAATCAATATAAATCTAAGGTATATTATTCTCCATATTCAAGATTTCTTATTAATCAAATAATGTTTTTATGTGTTATTACTCAATTTCAATTTACTTTCTTACAATGTAACATATATATAAAAGTGTGTTTATATATATAATGTATATACATATACATATATATATTTCAAGATCTTGGAACAAGAAAGTCTTACCTCTTGTAAAAACTCTTAAACCAAGCTTGAATTCTCTTCTTGATTCACACTTCTTCTTTCCTTATTTTTTTCTTCTTTTTATTTTTCTGTTATTTCCTTTTTTTTTTTTCATTTCCTTACTTTGCTTTTGCCTTCAGTTCAGTCACCAGACAGCTCCTCGTACGCCGGCTGCTACCACCACCAACGCCTCCTCCGTTCAGCTCTTGTGCGTCCCTTGCTTAGGGCTGGAAACCCCCAAGCCAGCCACTACAAAACCCCTTTTCGGTTCAGCCTCTAAAACCCTAGCCTAGTTGCCAAAATTCGCAGCCCATTCCGTCTCTATTTGCAGCTCGTGAACCCACCAGCTGTTTCGGTTTTCTGTTGTTCAGTGTGGCTTCAGCCTTCAACCGATCTTCAATGGAGTGATGTTTGTATGGTAGAGGAGGAAGAAACAGTCGGGAATGGTGTGAAGGAACGCAAGAGTGGGCTGAGATTTGAGAGTAAACTGTAGCAAAATTTCTTTGACCGAAAAGAATGGGAGCCGGCTGGGAGATGTGTGAAAAAAAAAATGAATTGTTTTTCAAATGTAACAAAAGAGATAGTGGGAGTTGTCTTGTCTCTCTCTTTTTTTTTATATATATTTCTAGGTATAATTTCTTGTTGGATTTGAGTGCTCTGCCACTTTTGGATTTTGGGTGGGATTTTTTCCCACCCAATCCGGCCATCACCTTTTTTTTTTTTTAATATATATATTTATTCCACTTTACTTTTGTGTTATTATATTATATGATTTATTTGTTTATTCATGTATTTCTTTACTATATATATACACCATGTGTTTTATTTATTCATTTCTTTATTATTATTAATATCTTGTATATGTGTATAACATATTTTATTTTTAAGATATCTTTCTTTTATACCTTATACACATTCTATACATATATATATATATATAATACATATCTCATATATATATATATATATATATTTACATATATATATATATATATTCTTGTTCTTATAAATATGTTTAATACCTATATTCGTATATTCCCAAATATGTATACGTATAGGTATATATATATATTTTAATTTCATGCATGTACTTTGCAGTGATGCATGTACATATACACACTTATCTTGTATATATATCTATTTTACTTCCTTTGATCATATATATATATATGTGTGTGTATATATATATATTTTTCATTTTATTATTCGCATTTAATTTCGGATACTTGACTTCTATGAACACGTACCATAATCTCATACTTGAAATTTTATAAGTACATCTCTTTGTGTTACTAAATTACATAAAAATACTTATTTAGCTAGGAAAAATATCGGTTCTCACATCCTCCCCACCTTAAAGATTTGGTCCTCCAAATTGCTACAAGTTATCCTAGAACAAGTGGGGGTACTTCTCTTTCATGAAACTCTCCAACTCCCATGTAGCTTCTTTTGAGGAGTGATGTTGCCAAAGCACCTTTACCAAGGGAATTGTCTTGGACCGCAGCACTTTATCCTTTCGATCCAAAATCCGAAGCGGTCTCTCAACATAACTTAAGTCCTCTCTGATCTCCAATGGCTCATACTCAATGACATGGGATGGGTCCGGATGATATTTCCGTAGCATCGACACATGAAAGACGTTATGCACATCCGATAGCTCTAGTGGTAGTGCTAGTCGATATGCTACGTCACCAATCCTCTCTAGTATTTCAAACAGAGCAATATACTGAGAGCTCAACTTCTCTTTCTTACCAAATCTCATTATGCCTTTAAACGAAGAGATCTTCAAAAACACTTTATCACCAACTTGAAACTCTAAGTGTCTTTTCTGGTTCTCGACATAACTCTTCTGTCTCTAACCAATCACATATGGACTTTATCTTCTCAGAAACTTTCTCTAACATACTTCTATGTTAAGGCACTGACTGAATTAATAGCCTTTATAGCTAGGAAGTGTGAGGACTTGGTTAATCCCTCAATAATAACCCGAATTTCATCGTGACTCCTATGGTCTTAGTGTGCCCTATGGTGAAACCCATAATTACATGCTCCTATTTCCGAGTTGGCACGTGTAAAGGATTGAGCAACCCTATTGGTTTCTAGTGCTCGATCTTAACTTTTTAGTACGCTAAGCATCTGGGCACAAAACCCTATTGGTTTCTAGTGCTCGATCTTAACTTTTTAGTACGCTAAGCATCTGGGCACAAAAGTCACTATATCTTTCTTTGCACCAACCCAAAGATACACTTCGTGCAAATTCTAGGGCATCTTCATATTCTCGGGTGCATCGTGTACCTGGAATTCATGTGCCTCTTTCGTTATTTGTCTCCTTATGACTTCACTATTTGGAATGCATATCTTTTCATTATACCTTAATAAACCATCTCGATCGATTCATAAGTATAGTACTAACCAAAATGTCTGTCACCACTATAATCATCTATTTCAAACACCTCAACATGATTTCCACACCATGCTAAATACATTCGTCACATGTTATATCAAAAAGGTCAAAATTTTATGTCTTGTATCCACGTTTCTTATGCACTACACAAGCTTATATGCGCTCATTAGTCAATGAGAGTACACAATTTTTATAAACATATACTTTTACATAAGCATCCTACATAGTAGGATTCACAAAATGTCGTAATTCAATATTTTCTCAATCTTGTTACTACAATAATGATCAAACTTAACAATTCTCCATGGCCTCAACGAATCTATCACACATCAATTAACTGTCTCTCAACAATACCTCAAGACATGAAAATCACCTTACAATAATCATTATACACAGTAAACACATGACACTCCTTATACGTATCACAAATACTGTTTTCAAGACATCATTATCGTAGTGTCATAGAGTAACTAACCTATGTAACCTATTTCCACAAGGTCACACTCCAAGTTTTTTCCCACTTAATTTACTAGATGGGTCATAATTCACTTTTCCACAAGAAAGTAGTTCACCACAAGCACCTCACGTTCCGTAATCATTGATTATGTTCACTCATGATCAGGTTTCCACCTTTTTACAAACAATTCATTTGCACCAACCATTGCATAGTATGATGAAATCATACGTGTCAATTCCAGTCCATCCCCACATGAGTCTTCACTTCCTCAAACAATCCACTAATACATATCTTAACTCTTACCTTTGCAATACACAAATGTATATGTATACAATTACATAAGTAAATGTACTCTTAGTGTATAAGACATCACAAGCATAATTCTTACTTTCATCATCTCAATCTCAAATCAATCTTATAAATTGGCTCATCCAATAAGTCATTAATGATAGGTAGCAGTTATTTATTCTTAACTGTCGCCTGATTTAACTGCTTATAATCTATATACGATTTCAAGCTATCGTCTATCTTTTTCACTACCAATACCGGAGCCTTTTTGGGTGATACCCTTGGGTGTGTAAAACCCTTCTCTAGCAACTCTCGTAGCTGCTTTTTAAGTTATTCCTGCATTGATCAATGTCCTCCCAACATATGAGGGAGCTTTTCTCTATCATTATCTCTATCTCATATCATATTAAAGTCCTGTAATTTGAAGAATAGTTTTTCCATATTATCACTTATCTTAATGATCGTTCGTTCTCGTATCAATTTCAAGCTTAATACTCAATAGGTCCACCGAATTGGACATATCTCATTAGATCACACATTGTGACCTTTTATCCTCTTATAATTTAGAAACTATCAAACTAAGTTAAGACCAATGCCAAGACATGATGGTCTCTAGTTTCTTATTTCACATAATCTTAACTTCTACATCAATTTATTATCTTACACGACATGCTCTAATGATCTCAAATTTCCATTTAAGACCTCTTTACAACACGTTGCGTTCATTTTGACTCTAATAGTGAGAAATCTGAAGAGCCTTGTAAGTTCTGAATCCACATAGTTCAAAATCATAAGGTTCAATTCATTAGACTCTCAAGGTCCGTGTAATTCAAAGAGGCAAATTTCAATAATCAAATAATTTGAAATTCATGTAGTTTCCAGTTCACATATTTTCTAAATCACATTGTTTTCTGAAGGCCATACACTTCTCAACATGTACGAGATCTTGAACATCTCTTAAATCCATAAGGAAGTTAGACAATTTTTTTTTTAAATCAACAAATCAGTATTTAAATCATTTTAACATCCAAATCATTTCACATTCAGTTCAATGGAGACAGTCACATCCAATAATATCATGCATGATACAGTATTCCCAAAAGGAAAATCAGTAACGAGTGGCTATCGTCGACAATCACAGTTCGCACGGGTCAGGTGCTCACTGTGAAAACCTGTGGGTTTGACCATTTCCCACAGTCATAAATCTACGGATTTGATCAGGATCTCGCAGTCATATACACTCAGTATGCATGATCACTAAGGAGCAACTGTCTCAAAACATTTTCATAAATCATATAAAAGAATGATTAATAAATTTGGAAGAAATAAAACTCATTAAAAACTCATTGAAAACTTTAAATATACCAATAACTCGTTGGTACATAAATAAATAATAAATCGTTTATGTAAAAATAATTTAAAATATCATTTATGCTATTTAAAAACATATTAAGACTTTATGCAAATTAAAACAATTAGAACATCATATGCATTTGGAATAAATCTATTTTATGCAATTAACATTTCATGTAAATCATTCTATGTAACTCTCATACATGTCCCTTATTTCAATGCTTGATCATATATATATATACTATTCTTAGGATGCACCATCATAACTCAAATTTATATCTCAACACCATGCTCATGTATCCAAGC
Source organism: Heritiera littoralis (assembly GCA_031772115.1). NCBI lineage: Eukaryota > Viridiplantae > Streptophyta > Magnoliopsida > Malvales > Malvaceae > Heritiera > Heritiera littoralis. Next base: position 1,557,661 of record JAPDPK010000154.1, on the reverse strand, counting down.
TTATTCCACAATTTTCATAATCTCTTATCTCTTAACATCCATCTTTTTTTTTTTTTGCTCTATCAAAAGCCTCATAGTACCCATCATACGTTTCGGCAATTCCATATCGACGAATTCCTCTTGCATCTTTCAATCAATACCTATTTCTGCATCAATCATATAAGAGGTAATAATTCTATCACTTTCAAAGCAAATCGTATTCCAATTGATCATCTCAGATTATTGCATGACCTATCTTTGGCCAACTATGCTAGATTACTTCACAAGTAATTCCATCAGACGAAATTCTTAAGCCTCGACAGGCATACCATATCAATCTCCACAACCGAATATTACCTATTGGCTATTGTGCCTTTTCAATTCTTGTTGTACATCACACTACCTTACAGGCCATTGTCTCACTTCTTGAGGCTATCCACAACTAAACCGTTTTATGCACCTTGTTATCATTAAATTTCAATGCAAAACACATGCATTTAGAACAGTTTTCTGCACTTATTGAGCATTTAACATTCAGGCATTGACAGTACTATGGGTGACTATCCAGTCTATACCCAAAATGAAACCAATGTCGTAAAAGTGCAACAATATCGGTTCTACTATTAGGTTTTTATTTCTGGCCTTCACTTTATACTGATGATAAGCAATCCATTTCATCTAAGACTTCCTTGAATGGAGTGCTAGTATGCAATAGATGACTTAAAGTTTCTAACTTTATATGTAGCCTAATACATGTCCAGCATATGAGGGTAATGGAGTCGATGGTTGCATCGTCGACCTCCGAGGTGGCCTTTCGGGCCCACCTTTATGTCCAATTCTCCTCATTCTAATTCAAATTAAAAACGAACTATACCAAGAGTAGATCGATCTCAGTATAGGTCAATAAATGAGTAATTTCCAAACATAAATTTCACAGTACATGGGATGTGACACTACAGACGGTCTAAACTACACTAACACGTACTAGACAAACCAGGCTCTGATACCATTTAATCTGTCACGACCCGAAGGCCAATGACATCCACTTAACACTTACTTGATTTGCTTATGAAAATTTCGAACCAAATTTTTTCTTTTTCTACTTACGGTTTGTATTCGGTGTTAGTGTAGTATCTAAATTCCGATCCTATCTTACTCATATTATTTCTCGAGTTATGACACGTTTCTCAAAGAGGTTTTTCTTATGATTTTCGTCCTATTTTACTATTCCCAAAAGAAACAGATCGAAAACCTCCCCTTTGTATTTTATCAATTTCCCCAGGTATAATTCCCTGCACTAAAACACATTTTTAATTCACATAATACAGCAGCTGGTGTTTCTCCACAATTTCATGCAATCACGTATTTCAAGATCTCGAGAGTTTAACCGTTACTAAGTTCGTATCTACCACATTATACATAATTCAAAACATAAATTAAGACCTAGATCGGACTCGATAACCACCTAGACTCACATAGTCATCTAGTGCGATCCATAATTACATCCCATATATTTTCCTAGTACCGTGAAAGTTAACGTACACATGATTATCAAAATGATATACTAGCAATATACCTCAAAATACAAAATGCTAGCTCCGGAGAACGCAAATGGGTACCACTACTAGGTACAGTTTCTCGGGAGCCTACGCGAAGCCTGAGCCGGCTATCAACTCGTATGATCTGCAGTTGTTAAATTAAGGGGTGAGCAATCCACGGCTCAGTAAGTAGTTTAAATAAAACATACTAGGCTCATATCGTAAAACACGATCATACATGCTTGAGTTATTGTAAATTAGCATGTATGGATTATACTAAGGTTTATTATCATCCCGTAGTGCACAATTGTAATAAACTTGTTCATGCTTACATTTCATCCTTGATTTCACAAGATATCATTCTCTTTATCAGTATAATTAAGTGTGGAAGAGCGAACATTCAAGTAGTACATATTCAAGTGGCATATAAACATAAGTCCAATAATCGAAAGAAACGAACGTTCAAGTCGCACATGTTCAAATGGCATATATAACATAATCCAATAATTGAAAGAAACGAACGTTCAAATCGTACATGTTCAAATGGCATATATAACATAATCCAATAATCGAAAGAAACAAACATTCAAGTAGCATGTATTCAAATGACATGTACAAACATAATCCAATAATCGCACACGTTGTATGTCATATGCCTCAGATCTGTTTCATCCTTCGACATTCGTCACATTCACAAATCACAATCATTTACTTATCGTCACAATATCCTATGACTTTTATATTTCGTTGGAACTCGTGTAGCACTTAGTTCCCGAAGGACTCTAGAGGTGGCTCCCACGGTTTGGAATTCGAGTCTTTGCTCGGTTTGGCCTTTAGTACATCGAAATTCGTGTAGCACTTAGTTCCCGAAGGACTCTAGAGGTGGCTTCCACGGTTTGGAAATCGAGCCTTTGCTCATATGGCCTTTAGTACATCGAAACTCGTGTAGCACTTAGTTCCCGAAGGACTCTAGAGGTGGCTCCCACGGTTCGGAAATCGAGCCTTTGCTCATATGGCCTTTAGTACATCGAAACTCGTGTAGCACTTAGTTCCCGAAGGACTCTAGAGGTGGCTCCCACGGTTCGGAAATCGAGCCTTTGCTCATATGGCGTTTAGTACATCGAAACTCGTGTAGCACTTAGTTCCCGAAGGACTCTAGAGGTGGCTTCCACGGTTCGGAAATCGAGCCTTTGCTCATATGGCCTTTAGTACATCGAAACTCGTGTAGCACTTAGTTCCCGAAGGACTCTAGAGGTGGCTCCCACGGTTCGGAAATCGAGCCTTTGCTCATATGGTTATTCGAAACATAACAGTACGATGACATATTCAGTAATCATAAGGAAACCATGGCACTTCACACAATTCACAACAAGCTCACTTTTCAAATAAGTATATTTCACAAGCGCATAATGTCCAATTCAAAATCTTACCATACGTACTCTATTTGACTTAATCGTAATGTCCAACCTAAAATTCTATATAAAGTTAATTAGTTATTTGATGAGGATTCTTTCATCTCTTACGAGATGATACTAGTAAGATTTATTTAACCCACTTACCTCGGTGCTTGGTAGGTTACCTTTCCTCGATCCTCAACTCAAGTTAGACTCCTACACCGCTCCAAATTCACTACAATTAAATCAAATGATGTTTCAATAGCATGTCTTAATTACGTTTTGATCATATATCAATTGTATATCTTAGAATCTAACTATTCCAACTCATTTCTTTGGCGAGGAACTAAATTCTTTATGTGTCTCTCCAAACATTACTTATTCGATTTAATAACTCTTTACTTATATTCTTTATAAGATAGTAAGAGGTTTATTAATTTGTATACAATATTTCCTTTTATTATATGTATATATATATATATATGTGATTATAACTATATCTTAAACACTTATACAATTACACTTGTACTTATATCTCAACAAATCCCTTTTTCTTTTCTTTGCATTACTTTTCTTTGTCTCTTATTTAGTTTTCAAGTGAGTAGCATATATATATATATATTTATATATGTACGTATTTAACACTAGCATAATAAAATTTCTAAGAATCTATTATATGTCTTTATACATGCACTACACATACATATATTCATCTTTTTCTTTGTTTTTAAGCAAGTAATGTATATATATATTCACACATATATACAAGTAATATATATATATTTACATATTTGACATTAACTTAATATAAATTTCAAAAATTCAATTTCTTCACTTTCCTACATCTTTATATATATATATATAAGTGTATATATAAATATTTCCTTACCAAATTCCAAACTGAAAAATCAATATAAATCTAAGGTATATTATTCTCCATATTCAAGATTTCTTATTAATCAAATAATGTTTTTATGTGTTATTACTCAATTTCAATTTACTTTCTTACAATGTAACATATATATAAAAGTGTGTTTATATATATAATGTATATACATATACATATATATATTTCAAGATCTTGGAACAAGAAAGTCTTACCTCTTGTAAAAACTCTTAAACCAAGCTTGAATTCTCTTCTTGATTCACACTTCTTCTTTCCTTATTTTTTTCTTCTTTTTATTTTTCTGTTATTTCCTTTTTTTTTTTTTCATTTCCTTACTTTGCTTTTGCCTTCAGTTCAGTCACCAGACAGCTCCTCGTACGCCGGCTGCTACCACCACCAACGCCTCCTCCGTTCAGCTCTTGTGCGTCCCTTGCTTAGGGCTGGAAACCCCCAAGCCAGCCACTACAAAACCCCTTTTCGGTTCAGCCTCTAAAACCCTAGCCTAGTTGCCAAAATTCGCAGCCCATTCCGTCTCTATTTGCAGCTCGTGAACCCACCAGCTGTTTCGGTTTTCTGTTGTTCAGTGTGGCTTCAGCCTTCAACCGATCTTCAATGGAGTGATGTTTGTATGGTAGAGGAGGAAGAAACAGTCGGGAATGGTGTGAAGGAACGCAAGAGTGGGCTGAGATTTGAGAGTAAACTGTAGCAAAATTTCTTTGACCGAAAAGAATGGGAGCCGGCTGGGAGATGTGTGAGTAAAAAAAAAATGAATTGTTTTTCAAATGTAACAAAAGAGATAGTGGGAGTTGTCTTGTCTCTCTCTCTTTTTTTTTTATATATATTTCTAGGTATAATTTCTTGTTGGATTTGAGTGCTCTGCCACTTTTGGATTTTGGGTGGGATTTTTTCCCACCCAATCCGGCCATCACCTTTTTTTTTTTTAATATATATATTTATTCCACTTTACTTTTGTGTTATTATATTATATGATTTATTTGTTTATTCATGTATTTCTTTACTATATATATACACCATGTGTTTTATTTATTCATTTCTTTATTATTATTAATATCTTGTATATGTGTATAACATATTTTATTTTTAAGATATCTTTCTTTTATACCTTATACACATTCTATACATATATATATATATATATATACATATCTCATATATATATATATGTATTTATATACATATATATATATTCTTGTTCTTATAAATATGTTTAATACCTATATTCGTATATTCCCAAATATGTATACGTATAGGTATATATATATATATATTTTAATTTCATGCATGTACTTTGCAGTGATGCATGTACATATACACACTTATCTTGTATATATATCTATTTTACTTCCTTTGATCATATATATATATATGTGTGTGTATGTATATGTGTGTGTATATTATATATTTTTCATTTTATTATTCGCATTTAATTTCGGATACTTGACTTCTATGAACACGTACCATAATCTCATACTTGAAATTTTATAAGTACATCTCTTTGTGTTACTAAATTACATAAAAATACTTATTTAGCTAGGAAAAATATCGGTTCTCACATGTTCAATTTCAATTCATGTATTCGTTTTCAGAGCATGTTTAAAACATGTGCGATTTTAAAACATTTTTCATATACTATAAATCATATCAAGTTTAGAGTTCATATCAAATCAATCTATACTCTAAACCGCATGTCGTTTCAAATTCGACACAAAATCATATATAAATCATGTAAGTGTCGAAATCATTTATCATATACTTTTAAAACATATACTGTAAATCATATCAGGTCTAGAGTTCATATCAAATCAAACTATACTCTAGACCGCATATCATGCCATGTTCGACACAAAATCACATATAAATCATATAAGTGTCGAAATCATATATCATGGACTTTTAAAACATGTTTAAAACATGTACTGTTTCAAAATATATTTCATTTCAAATCTGTTTCATGTACAGTATAAATCATGTCAAGTCTAGAGTTCATATCAATAAAATCATACTCTAGACTTCATATCATATCGGTTAGAGACTAGGCTAGATCCCTATCATCTCTCTATCAATAAAGACTTAAATCACTGTAGCTAGCAGTGAAAATCGTGTCATCGTCCCCTGGAAACCAACTAGGGCGCTATCTATGGCCATAGACCTCATCTCTCTCAGCCCTACTGATCAGGCGTGACTGAGACCTGCCCACAACTATTGTCGGACAAGCAGCTTTCTGCCTAATGAGCAAAGCTCCAATTAGGCGGTTTCCACTATGCTTTATTGAATTTAATTCTTTTAGGGTGCCTACAGTCTCATAAAACATTTAAATCTATAGCTTTCTTTTCAATATCATGTAAAGCATATGGTAAAATTCTGTATGAGACTTCATATATCAAAATATATATATTTACCATATACTTTCATTTCAAAACAAATCAATACTTTTCAGTATTCATATAAACATTATTAAAATGTTTCAAGTTGCAAGAAGGCATGCTTAAATGCAATGCTGTAAAACATTTCAGTATGCAACTTTGGTAATGTTTCCATCAAATACGCTGAAGTGATTCATTTAACTTTATCACCATCAATTATTCGATTTCAAGACTTTCTTTCTGTCAAATCAGTAAATCACTATTCAAATCATTCAAGATTCATTTCATTCAGTATTCAGATTGTTCAATACTCTAATTATTAACAACCAAATCACTTGGTATTCAAACCATTCGGTATTCAATATCCTTTTTCGATAATTATCGACTATAATAATCATTTGTACATTTTATTTTCGATACTAGAACCACATAATCAGTGTGAATCTTCTTAGTATCTATGAGCATCTAAATATCATGTTTCATATAGCCATCAGGATACTGAATTTATGAAATACGAATATCCTCATTCGATATCTATTTCAGAGTCGACATCAAGGATCATAGAACCACAAGATCAATAATCGCTTATCAAATTCATTTATGGTTTGACTTGTTGGTTCATATTCAGAATTTTCGACTTGCAGTTCAATTTCATTCACTATCATAAAATCATATCACAATCCTCAATTCACTTTTCATATGGCCTGTAGAATGTAATATCATGCTAGAATTATCTTTAAAACGTCTTCAATTCAATTTTTGATTGGCAATTTACCACTTAAAAGAATTTGCCAATTTCCACTATCAATAGTGTTTCAATCATTTAAGTCGCCTTGCGACTATCCATATGTCACGACCCGAAGGCCAATGACGTCCACTTAACACTTACTTGATTTGCTTATGAAAATTTCGAACCAAATTTTTTTTTCTACTTACGGTTTGTATTCGGTGTTAGTTTAGTATCTAAATTCCGATCCTATCTTACTTATATTATTTCTCGAGCTATGACACGTTTCTCAAAGAGGTTTTTCTTATGATTTTCGTCTTATTTTACTATTCCAAAAAGAAACAGATCGAAAACCTCCCCTTTGTATTTTATCAATTTCCCCAGGTATAATTCCTTGCACTAAAACACATTTTTAAATCACATAATACAGCAGCTGGTATTTCTCCACAGTTTCATGCAATCACGTATTTCAAGATCTCGAGAGTTTAACCGTTACTAAGTTCGTATCTACCACATTATACATAATTCAAAACATAAATTAAGACCTGGATCGGACTCGATAACCACCTAGACTCACATAGTCATCTAGTGCGATCCATAGTTACATCCCACATATTTTCCTAGTATTGTGAAAGTTAACGTACACATGATTATCAAAATGATATACTAGCAGTATACCTCAAAATACAAAATGCTAGCTCCGGAGAACGCAATGGGTACCACTACTAGGTACGGTTTCCCGGGAGCCTACGCGAAACCTGAGCTGGCTATCAACTCGTATGATCTGCAGATGTTAAATTAAGGGGTGAGCAATCCACGGCTCAGTAAGTAGTTTAAATAAAACATACTAGGCTCATATCGTAAAACACGATCATACATGCTTGAGTTATTGTAAATTAGCATGTATGGATTATACTAAGGTTTATTACCATTTCGTAAGTGCACACACGTCATAACTTGCTCATGCTTACTTTTCATCCTTAGTTACACAAGGCATCGTTCTTATTAAAAGTATAATTATGTGTGGAAGCACGAACATTCAAGTAGCACATGTTCAATGGCATATATAGACATAACTCAATAATCGAAAGAAATGAACATTCAAGCAGCACATGTTCAAATGGCATATATAGACATAACTCAATAATCGAAAGAAATGAACATTCAAGTAGCACATGTTCAAATGGCATATATAGACATCATCCAATAATCACATACATCATGTGTCATATGCCTAAGATCTATTTCATCCTTCGACATTCATCGCATTCACGAATCACAATCACTTACTTATAGTCACAATATCCTACGATTTCTCATATTTCGTTGAAACTCGTGTAGTACTTAGTTCCCGAAGGATTCTAGAGGTGGCTCACACGGTTCGAAACTCGGGTCTTTGCTCGGTTGGACCTTTAGTACATCGAAGCTCGTGTAGCACTTAGTTCCCGAAGGATTCTATAGGTGGCTCCCACGGTTTGGAATTCGAGTCTTTGCTAGGTTAGGCCTTTAGCACATTAAAGCTCGTGTAGCACTTAGTTCCCGAAGGATTCTAGAGGTGGCTTCCACGGTTCGGAATTCGAGTCTTTGCTCGGTTAGGCCTTTAGCACATCGAAGCTCGTGTAGCACTTAGTTCCCGAAGGATTCTAGAGGTGGCTCCCACGGTTCGGAATTCGAGTCTTTGCTCTTGGCACATAAGGCTAGGTGCTAATTAAGGTCTATGGACTCAACATCGGGGCGATATGTATATTTGGTACTCAACTCACGTATCCATACCCAAAGCATAACAATATGTTAACATGTTCAGTAATCATAAGAGTGCCATAACACATAACACATTACACAATGCACGACAAAGATCACTTTTCAAATAAGGCCATTTCACAGGCACATTATGTTCGATTTAAAAACTATTACATAATTATTCTAGTTATCTTACCCGTAATGCTCAACCAATATCCTATATAATTTAATTAATTATTTAATAAGGATTCCTTCATCTCTTACGAGACGATACTAGTAAGATTTATTTAACCCACTTACCTCGGTGCCTGGTAGGTTACCTTTCCTTGATCCTCAACTCAAGCTAAACTCTTACACCGCTCCAAATTCACTACAATTAAATCAAGTGATGTTTCAATAACATGTCTTAATTATGTTTTGATCATAAATCAATTATATATCCTAAAATCTAAATTATTCTAACTCATTTCTTTGGCGAGGGACTAAATTCTTTATGTGTCTCGCCAAACATTACTTATTCGATTTAACAACTCTTTACTTATGTTCTTTATAAGATAATAAGAGGTTTATTAATTTGTATATGCTATTTCCCTTTCATTAGATACATATTTATATATAATCGGTTAGTTATATAATTGTAACTATATCTTAAACACTTATACAATTATACTTGTATTTATATCTCAACAAACCTCTTTTTCCTTTCTTTGCATTTCTTTTCTTTGTCTCTTGTTTAGTTTTCAAGTAATTAATATATATACATGCACACACACACACACATATATATATTCATATACTTAATATTAATATATTAAGGTTCTCAACTTTATTCTTCTCATATTAAATGTATTTTTTCTTACCTCTTTTAGGCTTTCCTTTTTTTGTGGCTTAGATATTTCTTTCTAGCCTTTCTTGAATATATATAAATACCTATATGTATGTGTATATATATATATATATATATACATATATATATATATATACATCATTTTACCTTACTCATAATTAATTCCTCATATTTACTAATGACATGCATATATATATATATATATGTATATGCATTTAGCCAATTTTGTTTCACCATCCTCACCATATTATTAGACATATATGTATACCTATTGACTTATTAAATAAAACATCATTTCATATTGATTTACATATTAAACACATTTATTAAACTTAACTAAGGGAAACAAATCTTACCCCTTGGAACCTTTCAAACCGAACCACACTTGTTCTAGGTTTTCATTGGACCAAAAGGTAGAAGCTAATCAAGCTTCTTTACTGCTGTCCCGTAGGTGCTGAGGGGAGGAGTTTTCCTGCACCAATTTGGTCTGTTGCTGTAGCTTTCTTGCCCAGCCAAGCCTTCAATTCCCTTCCTCTGTTTCGTGAAATGGCATGGCCATCATTAGCTCCCTTCGAACCACGTTGAAGCCCCTCTTGCTTACTACCTCAAACACAACTAAGATCAACTTAAACCACAGCCAACCGTAAGCAGAATAAATCTGTCATGAAACTCCATTTAAAACCCTTATTTTCAACCTTTGCTACACTCACCTTTAACAGAAATGATTCTCAAAATTTCCTCCTGTTTTGGCATCAAGGTTTACCCCACGGTTCTTCACTGCAGCTTTAATCCTCCTTCCTTCTTCCCTTGTCCGAAACTTAAGAAGATAAACCTTCAGCTTTGTGACCTAGCTTCCGACCAGCATTGTCTCGCTAAGCTTCCCGCCGGTGGTTTCCCTCTTTTGCCGTCGACACCTGATGCCTAAGGTGGTGAGGCAGTAGCTGTACGTGCCTCCCTCCTTTTTCCCTTTCGGCTCACTCTTTTCTTTCTCCCTTTTTCCTTTTTGGTTTTCGGTTTTATTTCCTTCTCTGTTTCGTTCTTACACTGAATGTTTTCAGACCAGCCCTACCTCTCGGGTTTCTCCTCTCTATTTCCTCATTTTGCTTTTCTTTTCATCCGTCCCAGCTTCTCTACAGTTAACTTAGATGGTGATGATGGACGGTGATGCATATGTAGTGGAGTTTTGGTGGGAAAAGTCCCATCAAACTCCACTAACAAGTATTTTTAATTTATTTTATGTCATTTTGTTTCATTTTTCTTTTGTTTTATTTTTTGTTTATTTTAACTCTCCAATGTCTATACTTATATAACTCATAATTATATTTACATTATATTTATATATATAATTTATGTGTATTTATATATAAATACATGTTCAGTTATTTCCATTACATGAAATATGTGTATTTATTTGTATTTCAAACCTTGATTATAAATATATGTACATATACATAGCCCAACAAATATATATATATATTTATGTATATATATAATATTTTCATGTCCAATATATTTTTATTATGGCATTTGTATACATACATTTTCTACAATTTATTTTAATTATTCATTATTCATGCATACTCCATTTCCTTTAATATACTTGAGTGCTTGTTTTATTAAAACAACCTACCTATGTATTTGGTGGAATATATGCATCTCATTAGTTCACATTTAAATTCATGAACTTAGTTATGAGATTTTCCAAATGACGCAAAAGTATAAATTATTTGTTTTCTAATTCCAAAAATTTAAGGTTTCATCCTCATTACTTGGCATAAGATTATTACTTACAACATATATCATAATACTCAACTTACTCCATGTCTTTTATTTATTCATCAACATGGTACAAAGTTTGTAGTTTTTACACCATATTATTGCAAAAATCTCAGTTCATACCACTAAGACGGTCCATTTATTTGAATCTATCAATTCTATAATCATCACTCGATTGATAATTCCGCACTTCTATCATTTGACCGTCTAAATAACAACTTCAATTTTTCTCTTTTAAGTTTATCCTTTAATCATCGTCACTTTTATCAGTGATCCGTCTAATAAATAATTTCACCTCAATCTCAATTTGATACCATTTGTGAAATTAAAATTATTTGATTTATCAATTCTATAAGGTTTAAACCATATAATTCATCACATTATTGTTTTCAACGATCTATCTTTTCATCGATTTCAATATCAAACTCTTCCTGTAATACCATAAAGTCCTTTCAATATTTATTTTCCATAATTATTTCCAAGGTTTCATTTATGTGAGAAACTTAATCTTTTTCCTAAAATTTCGGCAGCAGAACGGCTTAATTCTTACTAAGCCTCCTGTAAGGAAAACACAATTTATAGAACAGCCATTGATTCTCACAATTCCTACGTCTCTACTAAGACCCCCACCATCAGTTGTGGGTCCTCTTAGTATTTAAAATCATTCATCAATTTATCATATAAAAATCATTATTCCATAAAAAAATCATTTCCATCAATGCTTCATATAAAAATCATAATTCCCACATACAATATAATACTACTAATGCTTTATAAAAGTATCTTACCCATTCGCCAAGCTTAGCGTACTTTCTGATTTTCGAGCCTTGCCGAACTCCACCATTCGTCTCATTTCCGTTTTGCTAAAATATCAAAAATCGACATATATCTTCATTTAGAAAATAATCCGAAATTTCTAATAAATTCCATAAACTCAAAGGGAACAAAAATGAAGTCTTTCGGTTCCTTACCAATTCTTTTTCTTCTCTTTCTTCTTCTTTCTCTTTCTCTTTCTCTTTCTTTTCTTTTCCTTTCTTCTTTTCCTTTCTCTTTTTCCTTTCCTTCTCTTCTTTCTCTTCTTTTTTTTTTTCTGGCCGGATCGGGTCAGGCGGGTCGGATCGGGTTGACCAGGTCAGGCGAGTCGGATCGGGTCGGATCGGGTTGGACCGGTTCTGCCGGTTCAGTCTTCGCTTGGCCGGTTCGGCCACCCTACAGCATCCCGCGGTTGCCCCAAAGTCGGATCTGGCCTCCATTTCCCGAACGGCGGCGCCGACGGTGGTAGATCTGGAGGTGGTGGTTCGGCTCTTTTCTCCTCCACGTTTCTCCTTCCTCCGCCGTTTCCTTCACTGTCGGGCCCTCCTCACCTCTTCCTTGAGCTTCCGCCGTCGACATGGGTGGTGTGACGGTGGCCAGATCGGCGACACCACCATTTTTCCTTTTCTCTTTTTCCCTTTTTTCCTCTCGGTTTCTCTCTTCTGTTTTCGCTTCGAGCCGCCCAGTTTTTTCCTTCCTTTTCGCCTCGCGCCGTCACCGTTGCTTCTTCTCTCGCCGGCGGTGTCGCTCCTCTTCCCCTTTTCTCCTTTGGCCGGCTTCTCTTTGGGAATCCCTCCTCTGTTGTAAACAGAGGAGGAAATGGGTGGGAATCGGGTATCCCGATTCCCACCCGTTTTCTTCTTTTTTTTATCTATTATTTTTTTATATAATTATATTCATATAATTATATATATTTACTATATTTGATATAATATATATAATTTGTATAAACCATATATATACTTTAATTTAAAACACTATACATATATTTCATATGTATATTTATATATATATACAAGTATATATATATATTTCATATATAAACCATTTATATATATGTATACTTTAATTAAAATTTCTATATATATATTTCATATATATATATACATAAATATACAAAAATTAACATATATATTCAATGATATAAAAATAGTATTTCAACATATGATATATATACATATATTCCATATATGAATGTATATATTTATTTAAAAATATATTTATATAATAACCTTATATAAATATATATAGAATTACATATCTTTATTTTTGATTAAATTTGGATTTCTTTATATCCAATTATTTTCTCCTTTTTCTTATTTATTTTGGATTTCCATTTATCCAAGTTAAATTTTTTTTCGGATACCTTATATTTATTTCGAAAATTCTCGGTCTTCACATTAGGAAATATGGAAGACCTTAAAGTCTAGAATATTCTTAGTAAAAGGAATATTGAAACTGGATTGTGTTTTGATATTTTTTACAACTCCAAAGTACGTGACGTTAAGGTAACGATAAGCGAATATATGCTCGCTTATCTACATTGCTTACAAGAGTTGAATTCGTATGTTGCACTGAGACTGAAATAGGTAAGGGATACATATATATATACATATATATATACATATATATACATATATATATATATATATATAAAGACGTAGGGATACTATGACTGCATTGGTATGATTGAAATCTTACATAACTGAACAATAAAACTGTTTTGAGATCAATTGATTGGATTGAGTAATTTGAATTGATTTACTAAATTGAGTGATTGATATTGTGATTAATTTACATTAAGAAACTAGAATTGTAGCTTTTGAACTGTGTTTTAAGTGTAAGAAGGTTAAGGTAAATAATACCATTATACTGACGAAATTTCATCAAACGACCCTAAAACCCTCAACTATAAACCAAAAATTCTGTCATGGATTTTATAGACTTATAAACTGACTAAAGATATGTTCTGATTGAATAATTGTTAAATGTGAAATGTTTTCTAATGGTCTATAAAATGTATTATTTGAAGTTTTGAACAACTGACTGAAGTGAATGTTTTAGATTCTCTGACTCTGTTTTATTGAAAGTTTCGACTGTTTGACTGAAGTTAATGTTAATATATTGAGTGTCTGACTAGAGTAAATGCTTTGAATGTTTTAAATTAACTGACACTGTTTTACTGAAAGTATCCCTTTTTCGACTGAAGTTATTGATCTGAATGTTTTAAGCTTTATTGAATATATTGAATGAAAGTTATTGATTTTTTAATAGTATGATTGTAAAATGAAACTTGATTTCCAAAAGTTTATATTTTTATTGTTGGAGTGGCAAATCCCTGGCCAATTCAGGCAGTCGTAGGCCCTGATAATAAAACAAGCGCTTACACTATTGTATTATGTTTTGAAAACATAAAGTATGATTTTTTTGTTTTCATGGGAACCGAGTAAATGTTTTGAGACGTCGCTCTCTATAGTTACCTTCGGGTAATCTTGCAGTATTTCTGGCTCTGATTTTGATTCTGAACCACTGATTAACCTTAGTTACGTCTTCAGCACCCACAGTTATCACTTGATTAGTACACACTGTGGATCCCTTATGACTGTGGCCATATGTCTATATTTCTCCCTTTATGGGATTGGATTGCATGATTCTATCAAGATATTGCTAGGTCACCATTGAACTGTGATAGTATCATTTACTAAATTGTTTACTAGACTGCTTACTGAATTATTTGCTTAACTATCACAGTGCTGTTTTATTAAATTGTTTACTAATTGTATAGAACTGGTTATCAAACTGTTTATTGAATTGATTTCTGAACTATTATTGCACTGTTTACTGAGTGTTTCCTGAGTGTTTACTAATAGGTCACTGAATTGTTACTGAATAGTTTACAGACTATTTACTAAAGAGACCACTGAACTGTTTACTAAATTATTATCGATCATTTATTGAATCTACTGACTATCTGAATTGCTTACTAAACTGTTTATCTATTTTCTGTTGAATTGTTTGACTAAATCATTTACTGACTGTATATTGAATTGTTTTACTAAATTGCTTACTGAGACATTTTCTGATTGTCTGAATTGTTTACTAACTGTTCACTGATCTGTTTACCTAACATTTATTGATCACTTTTTGAAATGTTTACTAAGTGATTTACTGAATCAATTACTACACTGTTTACTAAATCGTTTAAGGACTGATTTACTAAACTAATTACTAAACTATTTACTAAATCGTTTACTGATTAGTTTACTAAAAGACCTTTGTATTGTCTACTAAATCGTTTACTGGATGCTTTACTGAAAGTTTTACTAACTCTTTATTGAATGAATTATTGAACCTTTTATGAATTGTTTACTGATTGAGTTACAGAACTTTTATTGAGTGATTTACTGAAGGGTTTACTGAATGATTTACTGACAATTTTATTGAACTGTTTACTTAATGCATACTGAATGTATACACGATATATCATCGTTTTCTATCGATTTTCAATTATAAATGTTTTGATAACGATCATTTACCATATAGTAATGCTACTAAAGGATTGACAAGTTTTGACACTGATTTGATACGCATGAATTCTTTCTTAGTAAAGTTTTCATAAATTCCCCATAGTCTGATTTAGGAATCAAGAGAAGTGAGGTACTCTAAAGCATCTTTCTATACCTAGCCTGGCACTCCTAATCGATTATAGTATCATTTCTGATAAAGTGCCCCAACACTATTTTTAATATTGATTGTAAGTTTATGAACATTTTTTCGATACACGTATATAAGTGAGCATAGTATCAGTTCATTTATATATATTTCTTACTAGGTGCAAGCTCACGCTCCCTTTACCTTGCAGATTATTTGTAATAGTAGGTTATTTTTAGGGGAAGGTCCTTACCAGTTTCCTACGAGGTTTCAATATTGTACCTTACAATTATAACTACATGTTCTTCATTGTATTAAGACATTTATTGTACAGTACTTTAGTATGTAAGAGGATGTAAACAATAAACTAAGGAAATCTGAGTGACAATTATAGGTTTTGTTATTAGGTATTTATATAGAAAAATAAATACATATTGTAATTAAGTGTACTAGGACTGACTTGAATGACTGAATATTTATTTTGCTATGTAAATTTTAGTTTATTATTAGAGTGAGGACACTGAGCATAGCCCAACTGATTGAGTGAAAATGGATAAAGTTAGTTCTGATTATTAGAAATTGGGGCAGACAGAAGTTAGTATTAGAGCAAGGTTAGTTTGATGTATATCAGTGTCTGTAGGTCAAAAAATTGTTTACATCTCTTAAGTACTGTATATGTCTGGATATAAATTGTGAAGGACGTCTAGAAAATGTATTGAGATGATTGCTTCATATAGGCAAAGTGTAAAGCATAGTGATGACATGAATGGATAGTGGCATTGAGCTATTGAGTCGAATTTAGATGACCAAATTCTTTTAGGAGAGAAGAGTGTGAGAACCCCATTTTTCCCATACCTAATGTAGACACCTAATTTTGTCCGAACATTTTTTTTAAAAAAAATAAAATAAAAAAATAAAATGATAAAAAAAATGATAAAAAGAAACAAGTCAATTTTGGTCAATTCTTAAGTTGGAACCCCATGCATCCCATGCAAACTCTAAAATTAAATTTGAAAATCTCATGTGAAGCACATGCAAAATTCACACCTTCAAGAGTTGACTAAAGTTGATATTGTTGCCAAAAAAAAAATAAATTTGTTGCCATAAGAAAGATAGTAATAATAAAAGAAATAATCACAGTGAAATAAAATCTGAAGATTGATTACCAAAAATAAAAAAATGAAATGGAAATAAATTAAAAAAAAAGAAAGTCAAAGAAAATAAATGAAAGAATCCCATGATCATGGGATCAATAAAGGGCCTTTGATTTATTTTCCTTGAAAAAAAAAATATAATGATAAAAAAGATATATAAGAGGGAGCCACGGTTGATCAAGAGGGGGGAGAGAAAAAAAAACCCTAGAAAACCTTGGAAGAGGAGACACAGCCACCATCCTCTATCATCTTCAACTCAGCCTCACTACATCGCTTCTACCCACACCTTTGCTGCCGTTCTACATCTTCGTTCTTGGCTTTCTTGACTGTCCTTGCATTCTTCTTAGCTCCCCATTGTCTTCTTTCCTTGCTTTGCAAACATGATCATCTGACCAGCACACCTTCATCGTTCCTTTGCCATTGCCCCACCTCTGTCCGGACTTCTGTCTCTATTCATCATCACCGTCTATGCCTCTGCTTTCCCGGACCAATCCTGCCTGCTGCGTCGCT
Organism: Heritiera littoralis; assembly: GCA_031772115.1. NCBI lineage: Eukaryota > Viridiplantae > Streptophyta > Magnoliopsida > Malvales > Malvaceae > Heritiera > Heritiera littoralis. Next base: position 1,540,262 of record JAPDPK010000154.1, on the reverse strand, counting down.
GTCTCTACGCACTGTTTACTCCCTTTGTTACCTTGCGTTTCCGTCGCCCCTTTTTGCATCCCTGCTGCTCTGTTGCATCCGGCGATACTACCTTGTTTCCTGAACTCCGCCGCTGCCCGTTTTCTGCCCAGTTCGCTGCCACAGCTTGCAGTCGATCCTCATTGCGCCAACATTATCCTCATTGTGAAGCATCCTAGCCCTAGTTGCTAGCTGCCCTTCTCACACCTTGCCCATCCTTACTGGTTTCCTGCTGCTTTGAGGAGTGTTCTCGGTTGGTAATCGCTGTTGTGGCTTGCCTTTTCTTTGCAACCCAGTCACGTGTGCTGCATTTATAAAAGATAAGAAACGTGGGCTAAAACAAAGAACAAATAAAAGACAAGAAACATAGTGAATAAAAGAGAAAGCAAGTGCCGTTCACTGTACAGGTAAAGTAACTTTTGTTTTTTATGTGTTATCATTTGTTTTATTGTTTTTCTATTTTATTCTTTGGCTTTTGTATTTTTTATTTGCTAATATGTTATCATTTATTGTTTTCCATTTTGTTCTTTCACTTTTAATGCTTGACATGTTTACAATATTAATTAACTTGCTAATATGTATTTCACGTCCTTGTTACTAGGATGTTAGTAAATTTAATCACTTATAGTTGTTAGGGTGTATTAAATTAATTAGTTTAATTAATTAACTTGTAGAATGTAATTAAATTAAATATCAAATTTATTGGACTAATTAAGTGGGGTAATAAAAGTGAATAATTGACTAATAAAAATAACTTGCTTAGTTTATATGATTGAATTATTTTGAATAAATAATGCCAAAGATCTTACGCTATTGAGTTTATAGTTAATTACAAAAAATAAAAATATGTATAGTAAAAATTAATTATGATATTAAAAATTAAAACAAACTAAAACTTTCCGACGATGGAACTCTAAAAGGACTACGCTTAAGTAATACCTTTAGAGATCTTGAGGTGAGAAAATTCTATCCAAGGCCTCGCCAGCTTAATGGAGGGTCTAAATAGAGTTTTCAATAACAAATAATTTATATTCATTTTAAAAATAAATTTATTATAAAAATTACAATAAAAACAATTAGTTACAAAATGAAAAAAGATATTAATGGTTTGTAGATAACAAAAAAAGGAAGGAAAATAAATGAAGAAACTAGAATTAGATATTAAAATAATAATGAATATGAATTACTCCAATAATGAAATATCAAGAGAATTACGCTTAAGTGATTTTCTTGAACATTTCTAGGTTCTCTCAAGACCTCGCCAGCTTAATGGATGGTCTAAAGAAGGTTTTTGATAACAAGTGATTCATATTCAGTATAAAAAATAAAATAAGATGTATTAAAAACAAAAATTAAAATAATTAATTACAAAGATAAAATAATAAATATAAAGAAATATTAATAATTCAATAACAATAATAAATAATAATAATAATAATAAATGATAAAATAGGATTATAATAGTTAATAATAATTAATGAGATTGAATATTGATTATTCCGATGAAGAGATTTCAAAAGGGATTATGCTTAAGTAATTCTTTTGAAATCTTTAGGTCAAACAATTTTCTTTCAAGATCTGACCAGCTTAATGGAAGATTTAAAAAGAATTTTTGAGAAAATAATTTATATTCATTCTCTAATAAAATAAATTAAACATTAATAAAATAATAGAAAAACAATAGAAGTAGTAAAAATGATAAGATAGCAAGAATGAGTTAGATAAGAGTCAAAATTAGAAGTTTTCATAAAACATTAAAATGAATCCGACGACGGAGCCTCTTCAAGCAAGTCGTATAGTACTACTTAAATACTCTTGAGGTGAGAAGAATTTTTTAAGCTATCCCACCAGTTTAATGGAGGATGCTTAGAAATATTTTCCAATATTTAATTATTGAACTTAAGATTAACTAAGGCAAATTTGAGATAACCTAAAGCTAGTTGGTACCATTTTAGGATGGGCGTTGTGAGGGTGCTAATCCTTCCTCACACGTAACCGTACTCCCGAATCCTAAATTTGAGATGTAGACCAATCCTTATCCATAGTTTGAATAGGTGACCAATCACTCCTAGTAGAATGGTTGGTGGCGACTCCATAGATTTTGTGTCTAGCTATTAGGTTTTCTCCAAAACTTAATACGTTATGACAGTTTGGCAACTCAACTGGGGATTAGAGAGTCAGGCCAACGATTGGTTTTAGGTTATTTTAGGTTTGCCTTAGGAGTGTTACTTTGGTAAAATAATAAGACATGAATAATTATATGTTCCTTCAACACACACTTCACGTGCATATGCATGCATTAGCCCTCGACCCGGGCTTTATCCTTTTTAGGAAGGAGTATAGTATCTACGCTCTCGTGAGGTAATACCTCCGTAATGGCTAGCGAAATACTCCCACTCAAATTGAACCTTTCCATTTGTAGCCTGTCATGAGTGAGGATTGGGTACCTTACTATTCCTTTGTGGACGACAGTAAGGAACAATTTGGGAACCTTTAGCCCTTTTATCTAAAGCCATGCATATAGTGAAATTAAGAATACCAACTATAAGATAGAGCCATATCAACCCATGCTCTAGAAAATACCCATTACTCAGGACATATGCTTGATCAAGTTTGTTTGATTTTGGTTTACACATGAGACATTAAGAGGGTACCATAAGTCTTTTACCCAAACATTTCATGCATTACTCATCCATTATTTTTACATGACAACTTTTTACCACACCATTCCATTCATACACATCATCTTGTTTTGATTTATCTTCATTCATTGTTTTTAAACAAAGCATTTTCAAACTTCTTCAAGCATCACCACATGAAAAATGATGAACTCTAATTGTGGTAATAAAGGTTCAAAGATAGCTCGACCAAAAGTCCATTCACATCACACTCGTTATCAAGCTAAGATCATGGAAGAAGAATCAAGCATGCGCATGGAGAATATGAAAAAAGCTCAAGAGGTAATGAGGGGGCAATTGGCCCAAATTACAGAGTTGTTGAAAAATCTAAGCATGAGCAAAGGAGTTGTAGAGGAAGTTGCAGTCCAAGAAGGGGTCCAACAACGTAGCATGGAAGATCCTATATACCCTCCTGGATTCGGTCCTCATCCAAATCAAACATCCTAAGAAAGAAGATATCCGCCTGCTTACACTGCTATACCCCAAGTGTTTGGACAAGCTCAATTCCAAGGACCCGCCCATCCTTCCCAAGGCACAAAATCTACTGATCCCATTGAGGTGCCCTACTTAGATGACCTAAGGGAATTTGAGAAGTTGAAAGCCAAACAAGTAGAAGAGAAAGATGAGGCAAAGTAACAACGAAAGATCAATATGTTGGAGGAAAGACTTCGAGCTATTGAAGGCTTAGATCTATATGGGCCCATGGATGCTACTGGGTTGTGTTTGGTGTTTGATTTAATCATTCCACCCAAATTTAAGGCCCCGGAGTTTGAAAAGTACAATGGGACTTCTTGCCCTAGGTCTCATCTCATTATGTATTGCCGAAAGATGGCTGCCTATGCTCAAGATGATAAACTTCTTATTCACATATTTCAAGAAATTCTTACCGGGTCTGCGGCGAAGTGGTATAATCAATTAGATGGAACTCGAATCACCATTTGGAATGACTTGGCAAGAGCATTTATGACTTAATATCGACATGTTGTTGATATGGCCCCTGATCGTCTGTCTCTCCAAAGCATGGAAAAGAAGGCTAATGAGAGTTTCAAGCAATATGCCCAAAGGTGGCGTGATATGGCTGCGGAGGTGCAACCTCCACTTTTAGAGAAAGAGCTTACCATTATGTTCGTTAATACTTTAAAGGCTCCATATTACGATAGGATGATCGGTAATGCCACTAAGAATTTTGCTGATATGGTATTGTCTGGTGAGATAATTGAGAATGCAATCAAGAGTGGAAAGATTGAAGCTCCCAATAATATTGAGAAGAGAGGAGGAGCCAACAAAAGGAGGGAAGAAGAAGTCCATGTTGTTGCATATGGAAGGCAATATGGAGGCTATGTTCCGCAACACCCTTACCACATGCCACAACCATACCATCTTGCTCAAAATCCTTACCATTCATACCCCAAGGTTAACGCTCAACCTAGTCCCCAAACACTTGCCCCAAATATTCAACCAACTAAGCAGTTCAATAAACAAGAGGGCAATCATAATGCATCATGGCCGAAAAGAGAAAGGACTCCCATTGACCCAATCCCCATGACCTACACTGAGTTATACCTAAAATTCATCAAAGGACAACTTATTGCACCTATCTATGTGGAACCTCTCAAGCCTCCATATCCAAAGTGGTATGATGAGAATGCTCGATGCAAGTATCACTTTGGGAACGTTGGTCACTCTCTAGAGAATTGCATTGCACTAAAGTATAGAGTGCAAGGATTGATAAAAGCTGGCATGTTGAGTTTTGAAGCGAAAGGGGAACAGGCTACGAATGCAAACCCATTGCCTGACCATACTAATGAGGGATGAGTCTTGTGGGACATGAGGAGTTCGAGCAGTGCAAGTTGGAAGATTTATAAATTCTAGTTTTGATTTTGTTTTCTTTCATTTCTTTAAGTAATCCAAGATAGTTTTTGAAAGTGCTTAAGCCCATAAGCACGAGATAAAGTTTTATGTATGGGCTAGCTTTTATTTATTTCCCTTTCAATAAAGTGACTAGTGTGATGCACTGTCAATTTCTCATTCTATTCATTTGCCATTTCTCACATACTCACTATATCCTTCATTCACAAGTATCCAAATAATGAACATGATGATGATGTCAATAAATCTGGGGTTCAATTTTGAAAGAACTATTACTGTTGATGAATTAATAGTATGCCAATGTTGCGAGAGCAAGAAAATGAAGGAAAGGTTGTTCACTATATGCACTTGATAAACGGTACAAGAATGGTGAATCTCTTACAAAAGCTTCTAAAAAATTTTGTTATTGTTCAATAAATGATCTTTAATGAGAGTATTTACATTTGAAATGATAAATGACCTTCTTTCACTATCTTTCAAGCGTGAGTAAAATTATCCTTTGATTACCCCTTTTGAGCCTATTATATTTTAATTTAACCCACCAAGGATCACACTCCACACTGGGGGCAAGAAAGATGAAAATCATTTATGAAGAAATTTTGGGGGCAAAGATGAAAGTGTTCATGATGAGTCAAGAAAAAAAAAAGAAGAAATAGCCCAGTTTTGTGAAGAAAAAAAAGAAGAAGGGTTTGAATTCAAAAAGAAAACAAAAAAAAAAGCAAGAAAAGAAATGAGTGAATTAGAAAAGGGGAAAATGCCTGAATGTTTTACCTAATAAAAAAGTGATCTCTTGGTTTATAAACCCTGAAACACATTTTGGGCCTACTTTATCCTTTTCTTTCATAAACCCTCACCCGAGCCTACATTACGTGTCTTTAAAAGCCCATTTTGATCAAATGTAAATGCTTAAATTGAAGAATCATGTATTGAATGAAGACATATTTGTATAATGAGATAATGATCCTTTGAAGGTTTGATGGAGATAAAAGTAGATCAAGTTGAATGAAGAAACCCATGAGCTTTAGAAGATATCTTGGATCGAAATCAAGAATGCCTATCAGGAGCATGAATTTGGATTGAGCACTAAAGGTTGAAGTTTGTTAAAGCCAATGAAGTTGAAAATGAAGAGAAAAAAAGGAAAAAAAATAAAATATGAAAAAAGAAAAAAAGAAAAAAGAGAAAAAAAAGAAAGAAAAAAAAAAGAAAAATGAGGATTCAAATTGAAAACCTGAAAAGGGCAGTTTGAATCAAATGAAAGGGGCACTTAAGTTGAAAACCGAAAAAAGGCAGCTTAGGAAAATATCAGCATCAAAGAGTTTTGATACGAGGGCAAGATTGGCAGACACTATATAAGAGTGGGCTTTCGGAAAAGAATTTTGGATTGACTTGATTGAAATTGTCAGAATGTTCATTAAATGGATACTGAAAACCTTATTCCAAACAGATTGTCCCATTAATTTTTCTTGATTTCATGTTCCTTTTCTAAGAATGAATAGCTATATCTCTCATCATCATTTGTTCCACCCCTATAATAAATTGAGAAGATGTATGAGTGCATTACATTGGTGGCCAAGTTGGAAGGAAAATAAATAAATTTTGGTAACCTTTTTTTGGGTAAATTTTTGAAAAAAATATTCTTTTGAGAAATCTTGCATTACTAAGAGGGAGAAAGAAACAAAAGTGAATGATGAATATATAAATCTGAAAACATGATGCCTAGTCTTCAGGCATAATTGGACTAGGACTCAATAGAAGATGAGATGAGAAAGGAAGATAAAGGATTTAAACAAGGAGAATTCAATGGACAGAATGGACTTGAGAAAGACAAGATGAGCTTGAGAATCTTATTACTACAATTGAGAATGCATTTGCATACACTGATGGAATAATTCTGGGGGCATGACATTGACATGTGCATAACATTCATGGCATTCATTATATTCATGACATGCATGACATTTCATTAGTGCATTTTGACATTGAATTATTTGTTAAGACATTAGGATAAGAAATTCTGAATAATGAAAAATTTTGAAAAAAAGAGAAAGTGTAAGAATACAATGTATAGGATAAAAATATAAGAGATGATAATTTGAAAAATGATGAGAAGATGATGAGAAAAATACTTTTTTTAAAAACCTTAGATGAGAAGAAAGCCCAATAATGTTGGCATCAAAATGAAAGTTAAGCCCAGTCAAACCCATGTTAACTGGCATTCTAAAATGAAATTTTTATGTTCAAAGTTTCATTACCTCTGTTGAGAGGAGCTCTTTATTTTTCAAAAAGTTCCAATGCCTCTGGTGGGAGGAGCACAAGGTTATTTTTCGAAGTTCCAATGCCTCTGGTGAGAGAAGCACAAGGTTATTTTTCGAAGTTCCAATGCCCCTGGTAAGAGGAGCACAAGATTATTTTTTGAAGTTCCAATGCCTCTGGTGAGAGGAGCACAAGATTATTTTTAAAAGTTCCAATGCCTCTGGTGAGAGGAGCACAATGTTATTTTTCAAAGTTCCAATGCCTATGGTGAGAGGAGCACAAGATTATTTTTCGAAGTTCCAATGCCTCTGGTGAGAGGAGCACAAGATTATTTTTCGAAGTTCCAATGCCTCTAGTGAGAGGAGCACAAGATTATTTTTCAAAGTTCCAATGCCTCTGTTGAGAGGAGATTTTTGTTTTCAAAGTCTCATTGCCTCTGATGAGAGGAGCTTTTTGTTTCAAAAGTTTCATTGCCTCTGTTGAGAGGAGCTTTTTGTTTCAAAGTCTTATTGCCTCTGTTGAGAGGAGCTTTTTGTTTTCAAAAGTCTCATAACCTCTAGTGAGAGGAGCTTTTATTTCATGATCATCTTGCATTCCTTAGTCTTATGATAGGAGAGACTAGGAAATTTCACTTCCCATTCTTTAATCTTGTGATAGAAAGGATTAGGAAATCTCATTCATTTTGCATTCCTTACTCTTATGATAGGAAAGATCAGGAAATTTCATCTTGCATTCCCTAGTCTTATGATAGGAGAGACTAGGAATTTCACTTTGCATTCCTTAATCTTATGATAGAAAAGATTAGGAAATCCCATTCTACATTCATTTCCTTAGTCTTATGGTAGGAAAGACTAGGAAAATTCATGTTTTGCATTCCTTAATCTTATGATTAGAAAATTTCATTCTTTAGTCTTATGATAGAAAAGACTAGAAAAATTCCATTTTGCATTCATTTCCTTAGTCTTAGGATAGAAGAGGCTAGGAAACTTCATTTTGCATTCATTCCTCAATCTTTATAAGAGAAGAAGGTTAGGAAATTTCATTTGGCATTTATTCCTTAGCCTTATGTGAGAGAAGGCTAGGAAATATCATATTTTACAAAAAATTTATTGATAGGTCTTGCATTCGAACAAAATGGTTGTCTATGTCTTTGCACCATTACTGTTTCACAGCAAAGTGCAAAGAGGGGCAACTGTAGACACCTAATTTTGTCCGAACATTTTTTTTAAAAAAAATAAAAAAAATGATAAAAAAATGATAAAAAGAAACAAGTCAATTTTGGTCAAATCTTAAGTTGGAACCCCATGCATCCCATGCAAACTCTAAAATTAAATTTGAAAATCTCATGTGAAGCACATGCAAAATTCACACCTTCAAGAGTTGACTAAAGTTGATATTGTTGCCAAAAATAAAATAAATTTGTTGCCATAAGAAAGATAGTAATAATAAAAGAAATAATCACATTGAAATAAAATCTGAAGATTGATTACCAAAAATAAAAAAATGAAATGGAAATAAATTAAAAAAAAGTCAAAGAAAATAAATGAAAGAATCCCATGATCATGGGATCAATAAAGGGCCTTTGATTTATTTTCCTTGAAAAAAAAAATATAATGATAAAAAAGATATATAAGAGGGAGCCACGGTTGATCAAGAGGGGGGAGAGAAAAAAAAACCCTAGAAAACCTTGGAAGAGGAGACACAGCCACCATCCTCTATCATCTTCAACTCAGCCTCACTACCTCGCTTCTACCCACACCTTTGCTGCCGTTCTACATCTTCGTTCTTGGCTTTCTTGTCTGTCCTTGCATTCTTCTTAGCTCCCCATTGTCTTCTTTCCTTGCTTTGCAAACATGATCATCTGACCAACACACCTCCATCGTTCCTTTGCCATTGCCCCACCTCTGTCCGAACTTCTGTCTCTATTCATCATCACCGTCTATGCCTCTGCTTTCCCGGACCAATCCTGCCTGCTGCGTCGCTGTCTCTACGCACCGTTTACTCCCTTTGTTACCTTGCGTTTCCGTCGCCCCTTTTTGCATCCCTGCTGCTCTGTTGCATCCGGCGATACTACCTTGTTTCCTGAACTCTGCCGCTGCCCGTTTTCTGCCCAGTTCGCTACCACAGCTTGCAGTCGATCCTCATTGCGCCAACATTATCCTCATCGTGAAGCATCCTAGCCCTAGTTGCTAGCTGCCCTTCTCACACCTTGCCCATCCTCGCTGGTTTCCTGCTGCTTTGAGGAGTGTTCTCGGTTGGTAATCGCTGTTGTGGCTCGCCTTTTCTTTGCAACCCAGTCACGTGTGCTGCATTTATAAAAGATAAGAAACGTGGGCTAAAACAAAGAACAAATAAAAGACAAGAAACATAGTGAATAAAAGAGAAAGCAAGTGCCGTTCACTGTACAGGTAAAGTAACTTTTGTTTTTTGTGTTATCATTTGTTTTATTGTTTTTCTATTTTATTCTTTGGCTTTTGTATTTTTTATTTGCTAATATGTTATCATTTATTGTTTTCCATTTTGTTCTTTGACTTTTAATGCCTGACATGTTTACAATATTAATTAACTTGCTAATATGTATTTCACGTCCTTGTTACTAGGATGTTAGTAAATTTAATCACTTATAGCTGTTAGGGTGTATTAAATTAATTAGTTTAATTAATTAACTTGTAGAATGTAATTAAATTAAATATCAAATTTATTGGACTAATTAAGTGGGGTAATAAAAGTGAATAATTGACTAATAAAAATAACTTGCTTAGTTTATATGATTGAATTATTTTGAATAAATAATGCCAAAGATCTTACGCTATTGAGTTTATAGTTAATTACAAAAAATAAAAATATGTATAGTAAAAATTAATTATGATATTAAAAATTAAAACAAACTAAAACTTTCCGACGATGGAACTCTAAAAGGACTACGCTTAAGTAATACCTTTAGAGATCTTGAGGTGAGAAAATTCTATCCAAGGCTTCGTCAGCTTAATGGAGGGTCTAAATAGAGTTTTCAATAACAAATAATTTATATTCATTTTAAAAATAAATTTATTATAAAAATTACAATAAAAAGAATTTGTTACAAAATGAAAAAAGATATTAATGGTTCGTAGATAACAAAAAAGGAAGGAAAATAAATGAAGAAACTAGAATTAGATATTAAAATAATAATGAATATGAATTACTCCAATGATGAAATATCAAGAGAATTACGCTTAAGTGATTTTCTTGAACATTTCTAGGTTCTCTCAAGACCTCGCCAGCTTAATGGATGGTCTAAAGAGGGTTTTTGATAACAAGTGATTCATATTCAGTATAAAAAATAAAATAAGATGTATTAAAAACAAAAATTAAAATAATTAATTACAAAGATAAAATAATAAATATAAAGAAATATAATAATTCAATAACAATAATAAATAATAATAATGATAATAAATGATAAAATAGGATTATAATAGTTAATAATAATTAATGAGATTGAATATTGATTATTCCGATGAAGAGATTTCAAAAGGGATTATGCTTAAGTAATTCTTTTGAAATCTTTAGGTCAAACAATTTTCTTTCAAGATCTGACCAGCTTAATGGAAGATCTAAAAAGAATTTTTGAGAAAATAATTCATATTCATTCTCTAATAAAATAAATTAAACATTAATAAAATAATAGAAAAACAATAGAAGTAGTAAAAATGATAAGATAGCAAGAATGAGTTAGATAAGAGTCAAAATTAGAAGTTTTCATAAAACATTAAAATGAATCCGACGACGGAGCCTCTTCAAGCAAGTCGTATAGTATTACTTGAATACTCTTGAGGTGAGAAGAATTTTTTAAGCTATCCCACCAGTTTAATGGAGGATGCTTAGAAATATTTTTCAATATTTAATTATTGAACTTAAGATTAACTAAGGCAAATTTGAGATAACCTAAAGCTAGTTGGTACCATTTTAGGATGGGCGTTGTGAGGGTGCTAATCCTTCCTCACACGTAACCGTACTCTTGAACCCTAAATTTGAGATGTAGACCAATCCTTATCCATAGTTTGAATAGGTGACCAATCACACCTAGTAGAATGGTTGGTGGCGACTCCATAGATTTTGTGTCTAGCTATTAAGTTTTCTCCAAAACTTAATACGTTATGACACCTAATATAAGTTAAAGAGTGTAGAAATCAAAAAGCAAGAGTTTGTTGCTAAGATTTCTAGATAGAGGGTTTGTTCAGTAAAGATTAAGGAAGTACCCAATACAGGCCTCACAAGGACTTTTATATCTTAGATCGAAGTGAGACCTTAGAGTAGGGATATTTGAAGTAAAATATTGAGATAGTAAGAATTTGCATCTCAAAATTCCTTCGCTTAAGCATGTTTTGAAAGTGTACAACAATTTCGAAAATGACAGTTACATTTTAACCTAAATTGATTTTAGACCAACTGACAGTTATAGGTGAATTTTTATATGAAGAAGTCTCATATTATTCCAACCCGTAGATTGGATCACACGAAAACGCTAAAAATAACGAGAATAAACAATCAGGGGTATTTTGGTAATTTCACCAACATGACAATCAAACCCGGATAAAAGTCAATGTTTTGACTAAATTATGTCAAATAGATATATTTGGCATTGAAATGAAAATAATTTGAAATTAGACCTAATATTTAATCAGACATTGAAGAAGTTGATACATAATAGGAATTTTAAAAAGCATTGAGGGCAAAATGGTAATTTGGCTAAAAAGATATTTTTAAAATGCATAAAAATCTTCTCTTCTTCTTAGTTGGCCGGCCACCCTAAATCCACCATTGTTGGAGGAGCGAGAAAGCTTAGCTTTAGAAAGAGAAAGTGAAGAAAACCCTAATGTACAAAACTCAAACCGAAAGACCCTAAAGAAAAGTTTTTCTACTTGATGAGCTCTATCACATGCCTTGGAATCAACCATGGGAATGGCTATTTGAGGGGTGAAAAGTAGCCTTACAGTTTCGGCTACCAAGGTAGGTGAGAGAAATTTCAGTTTTAATTTTTGTTAATATATGTGGTTGTTTTAAGTCTATTAGGCTTATGTGCAGCATTATTTTGGAACAAATCTGAGTGTAAGATGCTTCTTTGAATTTGTGAAAATCGCAAATTTTCAAAATTTATATTAATTATCTGAAAATTTAATTTGGATAAATTGAAATCCAAATTAGATAAGAAATGAAAATGGAAAATTATTTAGATATTAAGAAATCCAAAATCAAATGAAATCAAAATTCATATAATGATATATTTATATAATTAGATTATATAAATATAAAAAAAATAAAAAGAAAAGAATTGGGAAATTTGGGTCCCGATTTTCCCATTCTTCTCTGTTACAAAGCAGAGAAGAGACACACCAGCCGACTACTGTCGGTGGCTAGAAAGAAAGAGAGAGAGAAGGGGGAAGCCGTCGTTGGCGAGGGAAAGGAAGAGAAGGAAGCTGTTAGTGACGGGAAAGGAAAAGGAAAGGAGAGAAAATCGGGAGAAGCGAGGTGAAGCCGAAAAGGAAAAGAGAAGGAAGGAAATAGCAGTGTCGACCGATCCAGGCACCGCTACCGCAACCCCAACATCGGCGAAGGTAAAGGGAGAGGAAAGGTGGCCGCCGGTGAAGGGGAAAACAGAAAGGGAAGGAGGAAAGAAGGAAGGAAGAGGTTGAACCTTCCATCGCCAGATCCGACGCCGCTACCATCGATTTGGAGAAATGGAGGCTAGATCTAGCTTCGCCTCCATCTCTGCCAGCTGAGGAAGGGCTGAACCGGTGGAGAATCGATTGCCGGAGGCTGAACCGGCCGACGAGTGTTAAATCGGTCTGAACCAGGAAAAGGAGAAAAGAAATAGAAAAGAAAAAGAAGAAAGAAAAGAAAAAGAAAAAGAAAAAGAAAGAAGAAGAAGAAAAAGAATAGGAAAAAGAAGGAAGAAGAAAAAAAGGAAAATACGGTAAGAAAATAATAATAATTTTATTATTATTATTATTTATTGAATAAGTATGATTAATTATAAATTCATTTTATACGAGTCTAAAAAGGTGAAATTGGACTTGTAGAATTATACACGATGGTGAGATGATAGAATCGGGAAAGGCGGACTACGGGCGCGATGGTAGTGAGGAAGTCGCCGACCCGAAACAGGTAAGGGAGGCATGTGTAGCCTGTAAGGATATCCAGTATGTATGTTTTAAATATGCATTATTTTTATGAAATATTGTGGAAATTAGTTGGTTGGAAAATTATGGAGAATTACCGGCTGTGAATTATAAATTGTCTCTTTCTGTGCAGGGAGGTTAGTCAATCGGCAGCCGTTATGCTACCGAAAAATTTTAGAAAATTTCATAAAATTATAATAAATAATTTTATTTCACGAGAAACGATTTCCAACCACAAAAAACTAAGAAATTAATTATTTTCATAAAACATGAATATTTTGAATTCTATTGTTAAAATATTCATGTTTTCAAGACTTGGTGATAATGAAATCACCAAAAATCCTCCCGATATGTGAATTGAACGTGAGATGAAATGGAATATGAAAAGATACGAAGTGAATATTTTATTAATATTTCTTCAAATATTCACTTGATTTCATAAATAACCTTTATGGTTTAATTGTGAAAATAATTATTTATAGAAATCCATAAAGGTTAATTAAAGATGAAAATTAGTATTTTGAGACTAGATGGTCTCTACACGTGTTTATAAAGGAAAACATGGTGATAGGATTATTGAATTTGGAAAAATAAATATTTTAATTTTTTCATAAATCATGAAAATATTTGAATTGAATTCCGATAACTTTGAAAGCCATGTTTTGGAAAGAAAGTACAAAAAAACGTGCGTATATATTTTACGGTGAAAAAGAAACAGTTATGACATTTTATGTTTTTACAGAGTGATTGCTCTATAAACTGTTTTCATTGTAATACGAGAAAATGTGATATACACCTTTATAAATCTTTTGAAAGATGTTATTTATTTTATAAATTTCTTAAAGGTGATGATATATACATGTGAGCCTTATGGATAATTATGGAATATTTCAAATTACTTTAAATAAGATCCATAAAGGCTATGGTACGGTTTTTATACTGTTTTGAGACTTAGGTCCCGAGTTTCATGCATCGTACTATTACTGTTACTGTCACATGGCTGATTGACCAGCTAGTCATCAGCGTCCCAGATTGTCACCAAGCAAGTGTACACTGAGGACATATTATAGATCATGGCCATAGATCTCAGTATTGATATTGTGTCCCTTAGTGGACGAAGATAGCATGATTTAATTGTAGGGTGATGCCTAGTTTCACTTACTGATTACTGATTACTGTTTACTGAAAGGATTTACTGAATCCTATTTACTGTATTGAACTGTTTACTGTATTGAACTACTGTACTATTTACTGTTTACTGAGCAAAACCGTACCAGAACACTGTTTTATTGAATTGTACTGTTACTGTTGACTGTTTACTGAAATGGTAGCCACTGATTACTGTTTTACTGAACTGAAAGCTACCATTTACTGTTTACCGAACTAAAAGCTACCGTATACTGTTTACTGAATTGGTAGCTACTATTTATTGTTTACTGACTGAACCGTATCAAGATACTGTTTTACTGATCTGTAAGATACTGTTTTACCCGAATGGTACTGTACTAAATATTACTGTTTTACTGAATTGTAAGATACGGTTACTGAACTAAAGAGAAATTAATGTTTATTCAAAAAGAATAACATTAAAATTATTTCTAAGATAGAAATAATTACAAAATTGTTTATCCAATGATTTGGATATTTACAAACCACTGTACTATCATGTGTTTTTAACTATACTGAAGAGAAGAGAAGTAAACTATGGTTTTACTACTATACTGTCACGTGTTTCAAGCTGTATGGAAGGGATATAATAAAATGGTTTATACCATTTTTATAATTATGAGAAAAGAGAAGGAAATTGTGTTAAAATAGAACAATTTATAAAGTACTCTCTATAGTTACTTCTAGGTTCTGGGATAAGACAGGCATTTCAAAATACCTGCCTTACTCCATTCGAATCCCTAGCCGACTGTAATATCCTTCCTACATGTGACCCTAGAACACTTCTAGGAAAATTTAAAGAAAGGAAAAAAAAGTTTTTCAGCATATAAATAGCTGAATATCAAGTGTTGCATATAACTTTCTTACTGAGCTGTGGTTTGCTCACCCCTTAATTTTAACATTTCAAATTTTCGAGGACTAAGAATCTAACATATGAGGATCTTAGCTGTTCATTTAGAGACACTGCGACAGCTCGAATTAATCACGAAAGGTACAATCATTTATTTTTCGTATTTAGACTTATCTATAGTACTACTTTCTTGTGAATTAAGATAGGGGATGTAATTCATATTATAATTTTATATAAAATTGTTTGAGTGTAAAAAACAAGTAAATTATCACAGACAGCCCAACCCTCAAAATTGTGTAAAAATATAGGCATTACTGTGTTACTGGACTGTTACAAAATTTGGCCAAGTGAAAGGCATGGTGAAATCATGCTTAATTCAATACAAATTTGGTCCTAGAATATCGTATAAATTAGTATAAGGCTACTGGTAAAGCTAGAACTAAAAAAGGAAGTGTTTTAACTATACTTGCAGTTTGACATCTGATATGAAGTAGACCAAATTTGCTATTGTATAGGAAATATGAAAGACCTTAGAGTTTAGAATATTCTTTGTAAAGGGAATATTGAAATTTGATCGTGTTTTGATTTTGTTTTACAGCTCCAAAGTAAGTGGCGTTAAGGAAATGATAAACGAATATATGCTCACTTATCTACATTGCTTACTATAGTTAAATTCATATGCTGCACTAGGACTAAAATAGGTAAGGGATGTGTGTGTGTGTATATATATATATATATATATATAAAAGATGTAGAGATATTGTGATTGCATTGGTATGATTCAAATCTTGCATCACTGAACAACGAAATTATTTTGAGATCAATTTACTGGATTGAGTGATTTGAATTGATTTACAAAATTGGGTGATTGGTAGTGTGATTGATATACATTGAGAAACTGGAATTATGGCTTTTGAATTGTGTTTTAAGTGTAAGAGTGTATAGTTTCATTATGCTGCTGAAATTTCATAAAATGACCTTAAAACCCTAAGCTGTAAACAAGAGATTCTGTCATGGATTTTATAGACTTCTAAATTGACTAAAAATATGTTTTGATTGAATAATTGTTAAATGTGAAATGTTTTCTAATTGGCTTATAAAATGTATCATTTAAAGTTTTGAACGATTGACTAAAGTGAGTGTCTTAGATTGACTAACTCTGGTTTATTGAAAGTTTTGACTGTTTAACTGAAGTTAATGTTTTGAGTGTCTCACTGGAGTAAATGCTTTGAATGTTTTGAATTAACTGACACTATTTTACTGAAAGTGTCCATTTTTCGATAAAAGTTATTGATTTGAATGTTTTAAGCTTAACTGAATGTATTGAGTGAAATATATTGATTTTTGAACAGTAGGATTTTAAAATGAAACTTGGTTCCCAAAAGTTTATATTTTTACTATTGGGGTGGCAAATCTCTCGCCAATCTAAGCACTCCCAGGCCCTGATAATAAAATGTGCATTAACACTACTGTATTATGTTTTGTAAACTTAAAATATGGTTGTATTGTTTTCATGGGAACCAAGTAAATGTTTTGAGACGTCGACTTCCCGTAGTTGCCTTCAGGTAATCTTGTAGTATTTCTAGCTCTGATTCTAATTCTAAACTACTGATCGACCTTATTCATGTCTTCAGCATCCATAGCTATCACCTAACTAGTACACATTATGGATCCCTTATGACTATGGCCATATGTCTACATTTCTCCCTTTATGGGATTTAAACTACATGATTCTATTAGGATATTGCCAAGTCACCACTTAATTGTGATAGTACTATTTACTAAATTATTTACTAAACTGTTTACTGGACTGTTTCCTGAAATGTTTATTAAATTGATTAGTAAATTGTTTACGGAATTGTTTACTAGATTGTTTACTGAATTGTTTATTGAATTGATTACCAAATTGTTTACTGAATTGTCACAGTACAATGTCAGTTAACTCTGTTTTATTGAAAGTTTTGACTGTCTAACTAAAGTTAATGTTTTGAGTGTCTGACTGGAGTAAATGCCTTGAATGTTTTGAATTAACTGACACTGTTTTACAGAACATGTCCATTTTTGACAAAAGTTATTAATTTGAATGTTTTGAGCTTAACTGAATGTTTTGAACAAAATATATTGATGTTTGAATAGTAGGATTTTAAAATGAAACTTGGTTCTCAAAAGTTTATTTTTTTACTATTGGGGTGGCAAATCCCTAGCCAATCTAGGCATGCCCAGGCCCTGATAATAAAACATGTGTTTACACTACTGTATTATGTTTTGTAAACATAAAATATGGTTGTATTGTTTTCATGGGAACCGAGTAAATGTTTTGAGATGTCGACTTCCCATAGTTGCCTTCAGGTAATCTTGTAGTATTTCTAGCTTTGATTCTAATTCTGAACTATTAATTGACCTTATTCATGTCTTCAGCATCCACAACTGTCACCTGATTAGTACACACTGTGGATCCCTTATGACTATGGCCATATGTCTACATTTCTCCCTTTATGGGATCTGAACTACATAATTCCATTGGGATATTGCTAGGTCACCATTTAATTGTAACAGTTCTATTTACTGAATTATTTACTAAACTGTTTACTGAAATGTTTATTAAATTGATTAGTAAATCGTTTACTGAACTGTTTACTAGACTGTTTACTGAATTGTTTATTGAATTGATTACTAAATTATTTACTGAACTGTCATAGTACTGTTTTATTGAATTGTACAGAACTGGTTATCAAACTATTTACTAAACTGATTTTTAAACTGTTATGACACTGTTTACTAATTGTTTGCTGAACTGTTTTCTAAACCATTTTCTAAACTATTTACTGAATGTTTACTGACTGTTTACTGATAGGTCATTGAATTGTTACTGAACAGTTTACAGATTATTTGCTAAGAGATCATTAAACTATTTACTAATTCATTATGGATCATTTACTGAATCATCTGCTGACTATCTGAATTGCTTACTGAACCGTTTATTGATTTTCTACTGAATTTTTTACTAAATTGCTTACTAAATCATTTACTGACTGTATACTGAATTGTTTTGCTGAATTGCTTACTTAGACATTTTTTGATTGTCTGAATTGGTTACTAAATCGTTCACAAGCTGTTCACTGATTTGTTTATCGAACTATTTACTAAATAGTTCAAAGATTGATTTCCCGAGCTAATTACTAAACTGTTCATTGAATCGTTTACTAATTGGTTTACTAAAGGACCTTTATATTGTCTACTAAATCACTTACTGAATGATTTACCAAAAGATTTACTGAGCTCCTTACCGAATGATTTACAAAATGTTTTACTGAATTATTTACTAAATGAGTTACTGAACATTTTTTTGAGTAGTTTACTAAGTGTTTTACTGAAGGGTTTAGTATGATTTACTTACTATTTTATTGAACTGTTTACTGAATGTATACATGTATATATTATCATTTTTTATCGATTTTGAATTATAAATGTTTTGATAATGATCATTTACCATATAGTATTGCTACTGAAGGATTGACAGTTTTCGACACTGATTTGATACGCATGAATTCCTTCTTTGTAAAGTTTATATAAATTCCTTATAGTCGAATTTAGGGACCGAGACAAGTGTGGTGCTCTAAAGCATTCTTCTATACTCAGCATGGTACTCTTAACCGATTATAGTTTCCTTTTCGATAGAGTGCCCAAACACTGTTTTTAATACTAACTGTAAGTTTATGAATATGTTTTCGATACATTCATATAGGTGTACCTAATATCAGTTCTTTTCTATATATTTCTTACTGGGTGTAAGCTCATCCCTTTTCCCTTACAGATTATTTGCAATAATAGCTAATTTTTAAGGGAAGATCTTATTGAATTCCTACAAGGTTTCAACATTGTACCTTGTATGTATAATTACACAGTTACTTCATTGTATTCAGGAATTTATTGTATAGTACTTTAGTATGTAAGGGGATGTAAGCAATAAACTAAAGAAATCTGAGTGACAATTATAGTTTTTGTTATTGATATTTGTATAGAAAAATAAATATGTTCTATAATTGAGTGTACTAGGACCAACTTGATTGACTGAATATTCATTTAGCTAAGTAAATTTTAGCTTACTGTCAAAGCGAGGACACTGAGCACAGCCTAACCAACTGAATGAAAATGAAAAAAAAGTAAGTTTTGATTTTCAAAAATATGGGTGTGACATAGCGGCCACCTTCAGTTACTGATACCGTAGCCACCACCGCCACAGCTACCACCACTATAATTGTTATTAAAATGTTCATAAGTAGTCCCAAGCTAGCTTGGTCAGGCAATATGTTTTTGCACAAGCTAGCTTGTGTGTGCACGGGAAACATGTTCTAATGCAAGCTTACTTGCACAGGTAACAGGATAAATGCAGTTCAGTTTTTTTTATTTATTTATTTCTATGCTATCAAATTAGTTCATGTTATTATAATAGCTATTTTTGCTCAAATTATCAAAATTTGCATTTTTTTCCTTTGATTTGTAGAGCTTATAGAGAATAAAAATTAAGAAAATGTTAAGGTTTAAGGAAGAGAAAGATGAAAATAAGAAGAATCGAAACTTTATTTTTGGGTCAAAATTGTCTTTTAATTTAAAGATATTCTTGTCCTTACAATATTTGAAGTGTAAAGAGTAGGGTTGGCAATGGGCACCTTATAATCAGGTACCCGGAGATACCCAACTCGATTATACCGGGTTAGGGTACCTTATAAACGGGTTATTATTAAGTTAGGGTAGTAATATTACTACTAGTATCAAGTTCGGGTAGGGTTGGGGTAACACCCTCTAGGTACCCTAAACCCGAACCCGGACTTGATTATGATTTCATCTAGTAGTTAGGGTACCCGAACCTGGTGCTTGAACTCGTTTAGTTTTAAGCGGGTAATAGTGGGTACCCTAACCCGCTGCCTGTTTATGTGCACAAACAAATGACATGTAAGTGTAACTCATGAGATATGAGCCTTGGCTCAAAAAACTCTCATGCACATGTCTTACCAAATGTGCCAATGTTTTTGTTCAGCATAACTTGTTTTAAAAATATATTTATATCTTAGAACCATTGAACTATGATAGTATTGTTTACTAAATTGTTTACTGAATTGTTTACTATACTGTTTACTAAATTGTTTGCTTAACTATCACTGTGCTATTTTATTAAATTGTTTGCTGAATTGTATATTATCGAACTATTTATTGAATTGATTTTGAACTATTATTGCATTGTTTATTGAGTGTTTACTGACTGTTTACTAATAGGTCACTGAATTGTTACTGAATAGTTTACAGACATTTATTGAAGAAACCACTGAACTGTTTACTAAATTATTATCGATCATTTACTGAATCATCTACTGACATTCTGAATTGCTTACTGAACCATTTATCTATTTTCTGTTGAATTGTTTGACTAAATCGTTTACCGACTATATATTGAATTGTTTTACTGAATTGCTTACTGAGACATTTTCTGATTGTCTAAATTGTTTATTGACTGTTCACTGATCTGTTTACTGATCACTTTTTGAAATGTTTACTAAGTGATTTACTGAATCGATTACTACACTGTTTACTAAATCGTTTAAGGACAGATTTACTAAACTAATTACTAAACTATTTACTAAATCATTTACTGATTAATTTACTAAAGGACCTTTGTATTGTCTATTAAATCGTTATTGGATGATTTACTGAAAGTTTTACTGAACTCTTTATCGAATGATTTATCGAATGATTTATCGAACGTTTTACTGAATTGTTTACTGATTGAGTTACTAAACGTTTTATTGAGTGTTTTACTGAATGGTTCACTGAATGATTTACTAATAGTTTTATTGAATTGTTTACTGAATGCATACTAAATGTATACATGATATATCACCGTTTTCTACTGATTTTCAATTATAAATGTTTTGATAATGATCGTTTACCATATAGTAATGCTATTAAAGGATTGATAAGTTTTGACACTGATTTGATACACATGAATTCTTTCTTTGTAAAGTTTTCATAAATTCCCTATAGTCGGATTTAGGAATCAAGAGAAGTGAGGTACTCCTAGCTTGGTACTCCTAACGGATTAGTATCCTTTCTGATAGAGTGCCCAAACACTGTTTTTAATACTGACTATAAGTTTATGAACATTTTTTCGATACACGCATATAGGTGTGCATAGTATCAGTTCATTTATATATATTTCTTACTAGGTGTAAGCTCCTTTCCGATAGAGTGCCCAAACACTGTTGTTAATACTGACTGTAAGTTTGTAAACATTTTTTCGATAGATGCATATAGGTGCGCATAGATCAGTTCATTTATATATATTTCTTACTAGGTGTAAGCTCACGCCCCCTTTACCTTGCAGATTATTTGCAATAATAGCTTATTTTTAAGGGAAGGTTCTTACTGGATTCCTACGAGGTTTCAATATTGTACCTTGCAAGTATAATTACACGTTCTTCATTGTATTCAGACATTTATTGTACATTACTTTAGTATGTAAGAGGATGTAAGCAATAAACTAAAGAAATTTAAGTGATAATTATAGTTTTTGTTATTGGGTATTTATATAGAAAAATAAATACATACTATAATTAAGTGTACTGGGATTGACTTGAATGACTGAATATTGATTTTGCTAAGTAAATTTTAGCTTATTATCAGAGTGAGGACACTAAGCATAGCCTAACTGATTGAGTGAAAATGGATAAAGTCAATTTTGATTTTCAAAAATCAGGGCTGCTAGAAGTTGGTATTAAAGCAAGATTGGTTTGATGTATACTGGTGTTTGTAGGTCAAAAAATTGTTTACATCTCTTATGTACTGTATATGTCTGGATATAAATTGTGAAGGACGTCTAGAAAATGTATTGAGATGATTGCTTTGTATTGGCAAAGTGATAAAGCACAGCAATGACATAAATGGATAATGGTATTGAGCTATTGAGTCGAATTTAGATGACCAAATTCTTTAAGGAGAAAAGAGTGTGAGAACCCTATTTTTCCTATACCTAATATAAGTTAAAGAGTGTAGAAATTGAAAAGCAAGAGTTGGTCGCTAAGATTTCTAAATAAGGGTTTGTTTAGTAAAGATCGAGGAAGTACCCAATGCAGGCCTCATAAGGACTTTTATTATCTAGATCGAAGTGAGACCTTAGAGTAGGGATATTTAAGTGAAATATTGAGATAGGAAGAATTTGCATCTCAAAATTCCTTTGTTTAAGCATGTTTTGAAAAGCGTATAACAATTTCAAAAATGACGGTTATATCTATAGGCCGAGAAAAACTTTCATAAATAACGGTTAACCTAAATTGATTTTAGATCAACTGATAGTTATAGTTGAATCTCCATATGAAGAAGTCTCATATTATTCCAACCTGTAGACTGGATCACACGAAAATGCTGAAAATAATGCGAATAAACAATCAGGGGTATTTTGGTAATCTCACCAAAATGACAATCAAACCCCGATAAAAGTCAATGTTTTGACTAAATTATGTCAAATAGATATATTTGGCATTGAAATGAAAATAGTTTGAAATTAGATCGAATATTTAATCAGACATTGAAGAAGTTGATACGTAATGAGAATTGTAAAAAGCATTGAGGGCAAAATGGTAATTTGGCTTAAAAGATATTTTTAAAATTCATAAAAATCTTCTTCTTAGTTGGTCGACCACCCTAAATCCACCATTGTTGGAGGAGTGAGAAAGCTTAGCTTTAGAGAGAGAAAGTGAAGAAAACCCTAATGTACAAGCCCCAAACCGAAGCAACCTAAAGAAAAGTTTTTCCACTTGATGAGCTCTATCACATGCCTTGGAATCAGCCATGGGAATGGCCATTTGATGGGTGAAAAGTAGCCTTGAAGTTTCGGCCATTAAGGTACTAGGAGAGAGAAATTTCAGTTTTAATTTTTGTTGATATATGTTGTTTTAAGTCTATTAAGCTTATGTGTAGCGTTATTTTGCAACAAATCTGAGTGTAAGATGCTTCTTTGAATTTAGCCAAGTGAAGGGCAAGATGAAATCATGCTTAATTCAATACAAATTGGGTCCTAGAATACTGTATAAATTAGTATAAGGCCGCTGGTGAAGCTAGAACTAAAAAAGGAAGTGTTTTAACTATACTTGTAGTTTGATATCTGATATGAAGTAAACCAAATTTGCTGTTATATAGGAAATATGGAAGACCTTAGAGTTTAGAATATTCTTTGTAAGGGGAATATTGAAATTTGATCGTGTTTTGATTTTGTTTTACAACTCTAAAGTAAGTGGCGTTAAGGAAACGATAAGCGAATATATGCTCACTTATCTACATTGCTTATTGTAGTTAAATTCGTATGCTGCACTGGGACTGAAATAGGTAATGGATATATATAAAAGACGTAGAGATACTGTGATTGCATTGGTATGATTGAAATCTTGCATAACTGAACAACAAAATTGTTTTGAGATTGATTGACTGGATTGAGTGATTTTAATTGATTTACTAAATTGGTGATTGGTATTGTGATTGATTTACATTGAGAAACTGGAATTGTGGCTTTTGAACTATCTTTTGAGTGTAGGAGTGTATAGTATCGTTATGTTGCGAAAATTTCGTAAAATAACCTTAAAACCCTAAACTGTAAACAAGAAATTCTATCATGGATTTTATAGACTTCTAAATTGACTAAAAGTATGTTTTGATTGAATAATTGTTAAATGTGAAATATTTTCTAACTGGTCTATAAAATGTATCATCTAAAGTTTTGAACGATTGACTAAAGTGAGTATCTTAGATTGACTAACTCTGTTTTACTGAAAGTTTTAACTGTCTGACTGAAGTTAATGTTTTGAGTGTCTGATTGGAGTAAATGCTTTGAATGTTTTGAATTAACTAAGAATGTTTTATTAAAAGTGTCCATTTTTCGACATAAGTTATTAATTTGAATGTTTTGAGCTTAACTGACTATATTGAACGAAATATATTGATTTTTGAACAGTAGGATTTTAAAATGAAAATTGGTTCCTAAAAGTTTATATTTTTACTACTGGGGTGGCAAATCCTTGGCCAATCTAGGAACTCCCAGGCCCTGATAAGAAAACGTGTGTTTACACTACTGTATTATGTTTTGTAAACATAAAATATGGTTGTATTATTTTCATGGGAACCGAGTAAATGTTTTGAGATGTCAACTTCCTGTAGTTACCTTTAGGTAATCCTGTAGTATTTCTAGCTCTGATTCTAATTATGAACTGCTGATTGACCTTATTCATGTCTTCCGCACCCACGGCTGTCACTTGACTAGTACACACTGTGGATCCCTTATGACTATGGCCATATGTCTACATTTCTCCATTATGGGATCTGAGCTACATGATTTTATTGGGATATTGCCAAGTCACCACTTAATTGTGACAGTACTATTTGCTGAATTATTTACTGAATTGTTTGCTGGATTGTTTACTGAAATGTTTATTAAATTGATTAGTAAATTGTTTACTGAACTGTTTACTAGACTGTTTACTGAATTATTTATTGAATTGATAACTAAATTGTTTACTGAACTGTCACAATAGTGTTTTATGGACTTGTTTATTTAATTGTACGGAACTGGTTATCGAACTGTTTACTGAATTGATTTCTAAACTGTTATAGCACTGTTGACTAATTGTTTGCTAAACTGTTTTCTAAACCATTTTCTAAACTATTTATTGAGTGTTTACTAACTGTTTACTGATAGGTCACTGAATTGTTATTGAATAGTTTACAAACTATTTGCTAAAGAGATCATTAAACTGTTTACTAAATCATTATGTATCATTTACTGAATCATCTGCTGACTATCTGAATTGCTTACTGAACCGTTTATTGATTTTCTACTGAATTGTTTTACTGGATTGCTTAATAAATCATTTACTGGCGTTATACTAAACTGTTTTGCTAAATTGCTTACTGAGACATTTTCTGATTGTTTGAATTGTTTACTAAATCGTTCACTGGCTATTCACTGGTTTGTTTATTGAACTGTTTATTAAATTGTTTAAGGATTGATTTACTGCGCTAATTACTAAACTGTTCACTGAATCGATTACTAATTAGTTTACTAAAAGACTTTTGTATTGTCTACTAAATCGTTTACTGAATGATTTATCGAAAGATTTACTGAACTCTTTACCAAATGATTTACAAAATGTTTTACTAAATTATTTACTGAATGAGTTATTGAACACTTTTTTGAGTAATTTACTAAGTGTTTTACTAAAAGGTCTACTATGATTTACTTACTGTTTTATTGAACTAGTCACTGAATGCTTACTGAATGTATACACGTATATATTATCATTTTCTATCGATTTTAAATTATAAATGTTTTGATAACAATCATTTACCATATAGTATCACTACTAAAGGGTTGACAGTTTTCGACACTAATTTGATACGCACGAATTCCTTCTTTGTAAAGTTTATATAAATTCCTTATAATTGGATTTAGGGACTGAGACAAGTGTGGCACTCTAAAGCATCCTTCTATACTCAGCCTAGTACTCTTAACCGATTATAGTATCCTTTTCGATAGAGTGCCCAAACACTGTTTTTAATACTAACTGTAAGTTTATGAACATGTTTTTGATACATTCATATAGGTGTAAATAGTATCAGTTCTTTTATATATATTTCTTACTGGGCGTAAACTCACTCCCTTCTACCTTACAGATTATTTGCAATAATAGCTAGTTTTTAAGGGAAGGTCTTATCAGATTCCTACAAGGTTTCGATATTGTACCTTGTATGTATAATTACACAGTTACTTCATTGTATTTAGTAAGCAATAAACTAAAGAAATCTGAGTGACAATTATAGTTTTTGTTATTGGGTATTTGTATAGAAAAATAAATATGTTCTGTAATTGAGTGTACTAGGACCGACTTGAATGATTGAATATTCATTTAGCTAAGTAAATTTTAGCCTACTATCAGAGTGAGGACATTGAGCACAGCCTAACCAACTGAGTGAAAATGAAAAAAGTCAATTTTGATTTTCAAAAATCGAGCGTGACATAGCAGCCACCTTCATTGTTACTGCTACCATAGCCGGCACCGCCACTGTGAGACCCGATTTTATAACACTGTACACCATATTGTAAATGATTTATAGTGGAAATAAATTATTTAGTGAAATTAAATAAATATTGAATATGAATTTCCACTTTAAATTATAGAATTATTGGAATTATAATTTATAATATGGTGTATAAGAGTTGAAATAAATATTGGATGATGAATAGAAAGTATGGAATAAAGTAAGAAAAGAAAATATGAAATTTTAGAATGAAAGTATTATTTCATGACATAAAAATACAAATAAATATATTTAAAGGAAAGGAAATTCATCTATTGGACAAGTAATCAAATTTCATTGGTTGAAATATATTAAAGGAGGTGGAAAGGAAGCAAAACCATGCAGCAAATTGGACTGCACGTCATTTTGCTGTGGTAGTGTGCTATATGGCTGGACATAAATTGAAAGGCAATTTTTTTGTGCTATAAAAATAGATAAATGATAATTAGATGTAAAGGATTTATTAATTGAAGGTATGACTGACTTTATTGACTGAAATATAAATCAAAAGTAAGCAAAATAAGTTAACAAAGTGTGCAGAAAAATGAATTCCAGCCGTTCCTTTTGCTGTCATTTTTTCTTTAAATTGTAATGCTCCATAGGACATGAAATGATGAGAAAAAAGGGTTTAGAAAGCAAGGTGGCAAGCTCTTATTGAACACCATGATAAAAAGAAGACAAAAATGTGATAAAAACTCAGCAATTTCATTGTGGTTTCTGCCGACTTACCATGCCTAACCGACTTTCTTCCTCTGTTTCACTACCACAAGTTTTTGCTTCAACATTTTCTCATGATTCCTCATGTTTACTCGATAAAACCCCATTGTTTCTTTATCAAACCATTAAATCATCTTCTGCATATCAATCCCTCACCTCAGAACATTCAAAAAGCCGGTAGTGAGAGTACAGAACGAAAGAAATCGGGACAGTTTTTGGGTAGTGCAGTTCGGCAATTCAAGGTAAAGTAAATCGATGATATTTTGCTGAATCTAATTTTGGTGTTACTTGTTTTAATCTTGAATGAAGTGATTAGAGCTTGAGATGGAATTAAATGGATGTGTAGATGTGCAAAATAGAATCTGCCATGGAAAGAAATTAATAGAACTATTGTGGTTTTACTGTATGATTAGTACAAAATTAATAGAAATAATGACTATAATCTGTTGGGAACTTGAATTGGGTGATAATCTTGCAAAGTATGGAAGTGACGTGAGGGTGAGAGTTGAACAATGGGGGCTGATTTGCTAAAACAGAAAATGGGACGAGAAGAATGATGCTATTCGGTCAATGATTGGCTGAATCATAGTGAAGATGTTGTGATAAATTTAATATGTTTGATAAATATACTAAGTGAATAGAAAATGTTCATAAGATCAGAGTTGAGGAAAGAAAAGAAACAAAGTGTAAAGTATGTATCTGCTGATTATGCTGCACTGTCCTATTCCGAGCCCTAAGTTGAAAAAATTCAGTTTGGGTGTTTTAGAATGAAATAAATTTTGGAAAAATTGTAACAGATAGCCTCATGAGTTAGGAAAAATTCAGTTTTGGAATTACCTAATTTGGAGTTGTATAGCCTGAGATATAGACAGCTGAACACAGGGCACTCAGTGCAGTAGGCAAGATGCCCTGTGAAAATTTTGAAAAATTGTAGAAAGTAGCACAAATTGAATTTGGCTGCAAGCTTTACGTTTCTAGAAAGCTAAATGAGTCTAGAATAATATGGTTCTGAGTTTGCACAATTTGGAGAAACCTATCTTGAGATATAGTCCAATTTGTATATAAAAGTCAGTAGACAATCTGACAAAATGCATCTGAAAACAGGGTAAATTTGAGGAATTATTAAAAATAATTCCGAAATGATAAAATTGTGAAACTTGCTATTCTGAATATGGAATTGGATTAAGATTCATATGGTTTTGGGATTCATAATTTTGAATATCCCTATAATTAGTAATATAAATTTTAATGCACAAAGGTTAGAAAACCATCCTGCCATATGGGTCAGAATTGGGCTGAACTTTGGAAAATTGTAAGGAACAATATGTAATGAACTAGAAAATGAGCTTTATACTTATGGATAGGGAATTAAGTCAGATTACATATAAAATTGACGGTGCATTAATCGAAATTCAATATTTTCTGTTATGAATAGAAAGGCCTTGATAGGTCTGAAATTGTTATAAAGAATAACTCTACCTTAATGAGTAGGACTTCTAAGAATGCATAGTGTATATGTATGTTTCGGAATTGAACTTGTATGACTCATCTTCTGCAGCTTCGAAGCTAAATAAATGAAATGGGAAAGGAGACGAATAAGGACCTAATCATTGGTTCAAGGCCACAAAGTGTACGATTTGAATGAAATAACACCGTACAGATAAATTTTATGAGAATATTGGATGCATGATTCGGTTTGAAAACATGCAAAATTGTGGTTGATAAGCTGCTGTATATACTGCGAATTGTGTGCACAAGGTTAGGAATCCGCAGCCGTTATGCTGCCGAAAAATTTTCAAACATATTCTTAAATATCATAAAATATTTTAGAAGCATTAAATGATTTAATTGGAAATTTAAATATAATTTCCACCAATTTTACATAAATTGGAAATTTTGAGAAAGTTATGAGAAATTAAATATTCATGTTTTATATTTTATTAAAGTGAGAAAATGATTTATTTTATATGATATTAAATATTCAAATTGAATATTTATTTATTTTCTCACTTGATATATGAATATTTACTGATGAAATTACTGTATGTGAAAATAGGGAATAAAATACCTTTTTGGAAAATAATTCTTTAAATAAATGATTTAATTCATTTGATTTCCTTAAAGGTATTTTTATGAGAAAATGAATGATTTTATACCTTTATGGAATTAAGTGATGATTTTATTTATTTTATAAATTCAATAAAGGTGATGATATATAAAAATGTGAGAGCCTTATAGATAAATATGAAATATTTCAAATTACTTTGAATAAGATCCATAAAGGCTATGGTACGGTTTTTATACTGTTTTGAGACTTAGGCCCTGAGATTCATGCTTACTACTGTTACTGTTACTGTTACTGTTACTGTCACGTGGTTGATTGACCTGCCAGTCATCAGCGATCCTGAATGTCATCTGGCAAGTGTACGCCAAGGACCACTTATAGATCATGGCCATAGATCTCACTGTATACTGTTACTGTGTCCCTTCGGGGATGATTACTGTGTCCCTTAGTGGATGATAGCATGATATGATGTAGGGTGATGCCTAGTCTCAACTTACTGATTACTGTTTATTGAAGGGATTTACTGAATCTTGTTTACTGTACTGCACTGTAAATTACTGTTTACTGAACTGAACTATACTGAATACTGTTTATTGAGCTAAACCGTACCAAAACACTGTTTTACTGAACTGGTAGCTACTAATTACTGTTTATTGAATTAGTAGCTACCTTTTACTGTTCACTGAACTGAAAATTTCTGTTTATTGTTTACTGAACTGAACTACATGGAATACTGTTTACTGAACTGAGAGGAAAATTCTGTTATTGAGAAAGAATACGTTGAAAATTATTTCTAAAATAGAAATAATTACTGAACTATTATCCAATGATTTGGATATTTATAAGCTACTGTACTGAAAAGAATGTTTACTATAACTACTGTTTTATCACTGTACAGTCACGTGTTGTGATAACCGTAAATTTTTCATTTATTGGGAATAAATAAATAAAATTGTGAGAACGGGATATTGGTGAAAATCCCGAGAATTGAGAAAGGAACGGATGGTGAAAATTCGAGTGAAGAAAAGTTAAATTGGAAATTCGGAAAATAATAAAAGAGGAAATTTAGTTTGGATAATGGAAAATCCAAATTAAATAAGAAAATGAGAAAAGAAAATAGGAAATATTTTTATATAATTATATAGTATATAAATGTATTTTTATACAAATACATATGTATTTAAAATACTTATGGTAATATATATATATATATAATTATACATTGGTATACATGTGTATATATATATATACTATTTGACGAATTTAAATAATACATATGTATATAAATATGATATTTTATGTGTGTATATATATATATATAAGAAATGTAAATATTAATTTACATTAAAGTTTAAGAAAATATATATAAAGGTTATTTAATTAAAAATATATAGATATACATATATATATACTACTAGATATATATTTTCTAATATACAATATATATTTTATATATAATATATATTGTACTATATTATATATGAAATAATATATGTATAATATATATATATTATATGTATAAAATATATTATATAGTATATTATATACTAAATATGGAATAAAACAAAATAGGAAAGTGAAACAAAAATGGAAAAAAAAAAAGAAAGGAAAGATCGGGAGGAACCCGATCCTCCCAGAGGGTTCGACGGCGGCGAAGCTACCACCGCCGGCGAGGGCGAAAAGGAAAGGGTGAAACGACGCCAACAGAGAGAGAGGAGAAGCCGGTGACCCACGGAAGAAAGGAGAAACGGAGAAGGAAACGGAAGCCAAGAGGAAAAGAGAAAGAGGATATGGCGGTGCCGGCCAAATTGGCCACTGCCACTGCCACCAAAGCATCGCTGGAGGCAGAAGAAAGGGAAGGAGGCCACCGGAGAGGCGAAGAACGGCGGAGGAGGGCCGGCGAAGAGGTGGAAGAAACCAAAGGTAAATTGACTCGATCCGCCGCCGTACCGCAGATCCATGTCGAATGGAGACCACCAGCAGACTCGCCGTGTCGTCGGCCAGTTGAGGAACCACCGAACCGCTGGAAAATCGTTCGTCGGCGAGGAACCGACTAGGAAGGAGGCAGACCGGTCTGGCCTGGAAAAAGGAAGAGGAAAAAAGAAAAAGAAAAAGAAAAGAAAAGAGAAAAAGAAAGAAGGAAGAAAAAGAAGAAAGAGAAAGAGAAAAGGAATTCTGAAAATTTGAAAAATTCTCGAGAATTCGAAAATTACGGAAAATCTTGAGAATTACGGGGATAGGTAAGAAATTCCGGAAAGTGTTAAATTATTTAAATAATTTATTTATTTAAATAATTATGGAAAAATTCTAAATTTTAGAATTTAATTTACAGAAAATTTCCTTGATGATCGAGATGAAGGAATCGGGCGAGGTGAACATGGGCGCAACCTTTGAGAGGCAGTCACCGACCCGAGACAGGTAAGGGAGACATGTGCCTCCTGTAAGGATATTTGGCCACATGTTTTTAAATTATGCATTTAAATTTTATAAATGCAATTGACATTGATTGGTTGAAATTTGTGGTGATTTATCGGTTTGAAATTGCGGTGAAATATCGGTTGAGAAATATAAACTGTATTTTTTGTACAGGAGGCTAGTCAAATTGGCAACCGTTATACTGCCGAAAAATTATCGAAAAATTACTGAAATTTACCGAAAATCACCGAAAACCATAATAAATGATTTGATTTCACGTGAAACGATTTTCAGGTACGAAAATCAAGAAATCAAGTAAATTTCATAAAATATGAATATAGTGATATTTAATTTTAAAATATTCATGTTTTCGAGAATGGTAAAAAGGAAATCACCGAAAATTCACTCGGTATGTGATATTTCACGTGAAACGAGATGAAAATGAAAAAGAAACTGAAGTGAATATTTTTATAAATATTCTTAAATATTCACTTGATTTCATATAAAACCTTTATGGTTTTAATTATGGAAACAATTAATTATGAAAATTCCATAAAGGTTAAGGAATGATGAACAACTATGATTTCGAGATTAAAGGTCTCTACACGTGTTTTTAGAAAAAAACATGGTGACGGAATTATTGAAAATTGGAAAATAAATAATTTATTTTTCCATAAATTACAAAAATATTTGAATTGAATTCCGATGATTTTAAAAATCATGTTTTCGATTGATAGCATGGAAAGGCATGCATACATGTGTTACGGTGAAAAAGACACTGTCATGAGATTTGTTTTATAGTGTAACTATTTTATAATTGTTTTCACCGTATGAAAAATATGATTTATACTTTTATGAAGTATTTTAAGAAATATTATTTAAATTATAAATTTCATAAAGGTGATGATTTATACATGTGAGCCTTATGGATATTTGAGAAATATTTCAATCTACTGTGTTTAAAATCCATAAAGGCTATGGTACGATTCATACTGTTTTGAGACTTAGGCCCCGAGTTTCATGCATCATATTATTACTGTTACTGTCATGTGGCTGATTGACCCGCCAGTCATCAACGTCCTGGATGTCACCTGGCAAGTGTACACTGGGGACACCCTATAGATCATGGTCATAGATCTCACTGTTATACTGTTACTGTGTCCCTTCGGGGATGATGATTACTGGTCCATTATTGGACGATAATAGCATGATTTAATTGTAGGGTGATGCCTAGTCTCACATACTGTTACTGTTTACTGAAAGGATTTACAGAATCCTATTTACTGTACTGTTTACTATACTGAACTACTGTTTACTGTTACTGATGAAAAATCGTACCAAAACACTGTTTACAGAACTGTACTGTACACTGAAATGGTAGCCACTGATTACTGTTTTACTGAACTAAAAGCTACCATATACTATTTACTAAATTGGTAGATACTGTTTACTGTTACTGACTGAATCGTATCGAGATACTATTTTACTGAATACTAAATATACTGTTTTACTGAACTGTACGATACGGTTACTGAATTGAAAAGAGAAATAAATGTTTATTCTAAAAGAATAACATAAGAATTATTTCTAAGATAGAAATAATCGAAGAAGTATCCAATGATTGGATATTTACAAATCACTGTACTGTCATGTGTTTTTACTGTACTGAAGAGAAGAGAAGTAAACCACTGTTTTTATTAATGAACTGCCACGTGTTTTAAAGTATACTGAAGTGCAAAGAAATAAGTGGTTTACTCCGTGGAAAAACGAAAATTATATCGTTTTGAAAACAACAGAATTAGTACTCTCTACAGTTGCTTCTAGGTTCCGGAACAAGTCAGGTATTTTAAAATACCTGTCTTACTCTATCTGGATCCCTAGCCGACTGTAGTATCCTTCCTACATGTGAGCCTAGAGCCAGCTAGGAAGATTTAAAAGAAAGTGAAAAAGTTTTTCAGCATATAGATAGCTGAATATCGAGTGTGACATATAACTCTCTTACTGAGTCGTGGTTTGCTCACTCCTTAATTTTAAACATTTCAGGTTTTTAATGATTGTGAGATTACTGTTTTACTGAACTGAAAGCTATCATTTACTGTTTACTGAACTGAAAGCTACCGTATACTATTTACTGAATTGGTAGATACTGTTTACTGTTACTGACTGAACCGTATCGAGATACTGTTTTACTGAATACTAAATATACTGTTTTACTAAACTGTATGATACGGTTACTGAATTGAAAAGAGAAATAAATGTTTATTCTAAAAGAATAACATAAGAATTATTTCTAAGATAGAAATAATCGAAGAAGTATCCAATGATTGGATATTTACAAATCACTGTACTGTCATGTGTTTTTACTGTACTGAAGAGAAGAGAAGTAAACCACTGTTTTTATTACTGAACTGCCACGTGTTTTAAAGTATACTGAAGTGTAAAGAAATAAGTGGTTTACTCCGTGGAAAAACGAAAATTATATCGTTTTGAAAACAACAGAATTAGTACTCTTTACAGTTGCTTCTAGGTTCCGGAACAAGTCAGGTATTTTAAAATATCTGTCTTACGCTATCTGGATCCCTAGCCGACTGTAGTATCCTTCCTACATGTGAGCCTAGAGCCAGCTAGGAAGATTTAAAAGAAAGTGAAAAAGTTTTTCAGCATATAGATAGCTGAATATCAAGTGTGACATATAACTCTCTTACTGAGTCGTGGTTTGCTCACTCCTTAATTTTAAACATTTCAAGTTTTTAATGATTGTGAGATCCAATGGTTGTGGATTACAGCTGCACATAAAGGACAATGTGACAGACCGACTGAGATATATGAGGTACGATCATTTCTTTTCTGTATTTAGACATCTGTACAGTACTACTTACTTAAATATTAAGATAGGGGATGTATGAATATAAACAATATTTTATGAAATTGTTTAATAGTAAATGCAAAGTGAAGTATCACAGACAGCCCAACCGGATAAGTTGTGTAAAATTAGGTGAAAAATGTGGTAACGGGTCGTTACACGTGTTTTGAAATTGGTGTACTGAAATGATATAATAAAATGATTTATACCATTTTTATAATTATGAGAAATGAGAAGTATATTGTTTTAAAATAAAACAATTTATTTGTTACTCTCTATAGTCGCTTTGGGTTTTCGGGATAAGACAGGTATTTCAAAATACCTTCCATGCTCCATCTGGATTTCCCGGCCGACTATAGTATCATTCTTTTACTCAGCTTAGTACACCGTTAGGAAAATAAATATTTTTCTGCATATAGTTTTCATTATATCAAGCAGCATACGACTCCTTTACAAAGCAAGTGGTTCGCTCACCCCTTACTTTCAAATCTTCTAGGTTAATCACCAGGATTATTTAATGGCTTCCTCAGTTAAATATAACTATGAGTAGCTCACTGGGACGAAGAGTATCGAATTTTAAAGGTACAGTCACTTCTCTTATATATTCGGACACTTGTATACAATACTACATTATTGTAAAATAGAAACAGAGGATGTAATATATAAGGAATATTGTTAAATTTCATATTCTGAATTTACTAAATAAATGAATGTTTACCACTTATTACCATTACTGATAACGTGTTAAAAGCATCATAGACAGCCCAACCGTACATTGTGTATAAAATATGTTAATTTACTGTACTGTGGACTGTTACAGCCACAGCTACTACCATCATAACTGTTATTAAAACGTTCACAAGTAGTCCCAGGCTAGCTTGCTTAGGCAACATTTTTTGTACAAGCTAGCTTGTGTGTGCACGGGAAGCATGTTCTAATGCAAGCTTACTTGCATAGGTAACAGGATAAATGTAGTTCGATCTTTTTTATTTATTTATTGCTATGCTATCAAATTATTTCATTTTATTATCATAGTTATTTCCACTCAAGTTATCAAAATTTGCATTTTTTCCCTTGATTTGTAAAGTTTATGGATAATAAAAATTAAGAAAATGTTAAGGTTTAAGGAAGAGAAAGATGAAAATAAGAAGAACCACAACTTTATTTTGGGGTCAAAATTGTCTTTTAATTTAAGAATATTCTTGTCCTTATAATATTTGAAGTGTAAAGAGTAGGGTTGGCAATGGGCACCCTATAATCGGGTACTCGGACATACCCAACTCGATTATACCGGGTTAGGGTACCTTATAAACGGGTAATTATTAGGTTAGGGTAGTAATATTACTACCCATATCAAGTTCGAGTAGGGTTAGGGTAACACCCTCTGGGCACCCTAAACCTGAACCAAAACCCGAACCCGATTCCGATTATGATTTCATCTAATAGTTAGGGTACCCGAACCCTTTTAGTTTTAAACAGGTAATAGTGGGTACCCTAACCCGCTACCCGTTTATGTGCACAAATAAATGGCGTGTAAGTGTAACTCATGAGATTTAAACCATGGCTCAAAAAACTCTCATGCATGTGTCTTACCAAATGTGCCAATGTTTTTGTTCGACTTAACTTGTTATAAAAATATATTTATATCTTAGAACCAATCCACCACCACCACGATGATTATGCTTAATTGTACTACTTACGATTATGCTTAATTGTCACAGCCCGTGACCCTATTTTTCATCTTTTTCTATACCTCTTATTTGGTTGGGCTGTCTGCGATACTTTACTTTTCTTTTACATATAAACAATTTCATACAAAATTTAATATGACTTACATCCCCTATCTTACTACTACTACTACTTGACCCTATTTTTCATCTTTTTCTATACCTCTTATTTGGTTGGGCTGTCTGCGATACTTTACTTTTCTTTTACATATAAACAATTTCATATAAAATTTAATATGAATTACATCCCCTATCTTAAGTCATAAGAAAGTAGTATTGTAGATAAGTCTAAATACAGAAAATAAATGATCGTACCTTATGTAATAAATCAAGCTGTCGCATCGTCCCCAAATGCACAGGGAAAATCCTTTAGAAGTCAGACTCTCAGTCCTCGAAAATCTAAAATGTTAAAATTAAGGGCTGAGCAAACCACGGCTCAGTAAGAGAGTTCTATGCAACACTTGATATTCAGCTTCCTATATGCTGAAAAACTTTTTTATTTTCCTATAAGGGCTCTAGGCTCACATGTAGGAAGGATATTACAGTCGGCTAGGGATCCGGATGGAGTAAGGCAGGTATTTTGAATTACTTGTCTTGTCCCGGAACCTAGAAGTAACTGTAGAGAGTAATTTTCATTTCGTTTGAAATTTAAATCCTTTTCCTTTTTATTTCATATCATTTTCATATTCTTTTCAAAATAATGCTTTTATGAAATAAAGCATTTAAATAAAGTAACTAATATTCATATATTCTTTGAAAAGAATATTAGTTAAATCATCATCATTCTCATTTAAACTCATTTCATGTTTTACTATACAATCATAATTAGTACAGTACTTTAAATAGCAAAATAAGCTATTAATTCCTTTTCGTATAACATATACATCATTTAAATCTAATATTCAATTTAAAAATTTAAAATAAGAATATTAGATTTATTTTCCTCCTCTTTTCTTTTTGAAAACATATTACATATTCATATCACATGTCATATAAAATCATTTCGTAGTACTAAAAACAGTATTGAAATGAGCATTTTATAAAAATCCTATAAATCATTTTATTTTCTTCTCATGTCATATAAAACATATTCCTTTTACATATCACATATCATATAAACATTTTCATTTAACATATAACATATCATATATGGAGACAGTGGCAATCACCGAGTCATATCATGCTATAATACTCGAAGGTATAAAATAATCATGTTAGATCTATGGCCATAGTCTATAATAGTCCTCGGCGGATCACTGATCAGGTGTCGGCCGAGACTACATATCACATATTACATTTCACATATCACATATCGGCATGATAGAGGGGCCAACTAGTCTCAAAATCGTGTTTTTTTATCATAAAATAACCTTTATGGAATTTATAAAAATATAAAAATCATTAATTTCATAATTAAAACCATAAAGGTTATAAAAATCGTTTAGTGAATATTTAGAAAATATAATTTAAATATTCACTTTATTTCCTTTTAATTTCCTTTTCATATCACATGTAGTTCGCTTATCGAGAGAATTTTCGGTAATCTCATTATCACCAAATTTGAAAACATGAATATTTTAAAATTAAAATTTCGTATATTCACGTTTTATGAAAAATAATCATTTTCTTGATTTTCGTGGTTGGAAATCGTTTCTCGTGAAATAAAATCATTTATTATAATTTTATGAAATTTTCTAAAATTTTTCAGCAGCATAACGGCTGCCGATTGACTAGCCTCTATGCACAGAAAAGACAGTTTATATACTCAGCCAGTCCATCATCACACTTTTTCAACCAATGAATCATCACAATATTTTCATAAAATATTTTATAATTAAAAGCATGCAGACTGAATATCCTTACAGTGCTGCACATGCCTCCCTTATCTGTTCCGGGTCGGCGACTTCCTTGTTATTGTCACGCCCGTATTCCACACCTCCCGATTCATCATCTCCATTCATCTCGTAAAATTCCTACAATTTCAATTGCATACTAAATTTAGCATTTTACTAGTTTATTTTAATAAAATAATTATGATAAAAATTATCATAATTTCCTACCGTATTTTCTTTTTCCTTTTTCTTCTTCCTTTTTCTTCCTTCTTTTTCCTTCTTTTTCTTTCTTTTTCTTCTTTCTTTTTCCTTCTTTTTCTTTTTCTTTTCTTTTTTTTTCCTTTTCCCTTTTTTCTGGTCTGAACCAGTTCGGACCGGTTCGACCTTCCTCCACCGGTTCAGCCAGTTCAGCTTCATCCTGCTGGCATCGCCGCCGATTCAGCTCCTCCACAGCTGCCTGAGGTCACGGTGAAGTCGTTTTTGGTCTCCCTTCCTCCCAGCGACGGCGACGGTGCCGGATCTAGGACGGTGGGTTTCGGCTCCTTTCTCCCCTTTTTCTTCTTTCCTCCATCGTTTTCCTCTTTGTCAGTGGTCTCCTTCTCCTTCCTCTTACCTCCGCCGAGCTCATGGTTGGGGTGGCGATGCCTAGACCGGCTGGCACCGCCGATTTCCCTTTTCTCTTTTCCTCTCTTTTTCCTTCGATTTTCCTTTTTTGTTTTCGCTCATTTCTTCTCTTCTTTCCGTCGCCAGTGAGTTTCTCTCTTTCTTCGCTCGTCAGCAATGTCCTCCCCCTTCTTCTTTTCTCGTCGACGGCGTCGGCTGCCGTCGGTTTCTTTGGGTTTTCCTCCTCTGTTTGTAACAGAAGAGGAAATGAAGAAAAATGGGGAATCGGGTTGACCCCGATTCCCGTTTTTTTGTTTAATTTTTTTTATTTATATTTATATTTATAATTCTATATAAATATAAATATACATTATATTATATAACAGAGGAGGAAATGAAGAAAAACGGGGAATCGGGTTGACCCTGATTCCCGTTTTTTTGTTTAATTTTTTTATTTATATTTATATTTATATTTATATTTATAATTCTATATAAATATAAATATACATTATATTATATACATAATTATATTTATAATTATATATATAATTATATTACTAATAACGTATATATATATATTTTATTTTAACAATATATATATATACACTTTAATCGAAATTAACATATATATTATATATATATTTATTTATATACATAATTGTATAAAAATATACACATGTATTTATTTGATAAAAATATATATATTTATATATTTAAATATATAAATATATGAATATAC
This sequence comes from Heritiera littoralis, assembly GCA_031772115.1. Lineage (NCBI taxonomy): Eukaryota > Viridiplantae > Streptophyta > Magnoliopsida > Malvales > Malvaceae > Heritiera > Heritiera littoralis. The sequence continues at coordinate 1,501,187 of JAPDPK010000154.1, read as the reverse complement.
TCATTTCATTCTTTATAATTTGGATCTCTTAATATCTAAATAATTTTTCATTTTCATTTCTTATTTAATTTGGATTTCAATTTGTCCAAATTAAATTTTCTCAACTTCATCACTTCATCAATTTCGGGAATTTCAATAATATTCCCATTTTGTAAATAAATTTTATTTATTTATTTAACTTCTCTATTTGCTTTAATATTAAATTTACAAATATGTAATATTAATTTTAGAAAATTCACGGTTATCACATTAATTATGTTTAAGATAATACGATTTTTAAAATCTATATATAAAATATTGAAATTAAATTATGAAAAATTTATATAATAAGTTAGGATAAAATTCTTAATATATCTGATATTTTAGTATAATTTATAAATATATATACAACTTTATTATAATATATAAATCTTAACCTATATAAATTTGTATTTGTATATTGTTTAATTATACTAGATTATAAATATAGTCATTAAGCAAGCCAATATCAATTATATAAATATATTATATGAAATTATATTTTGAAATTAAAAATAATAATATATTCTAAACTTATAATAAGAGATTAAAATGAAAAGTATTTGAAATTAAAAACAATTGTATACTTTAACTGAAAGTTTGGCACATAGGATTATTTAAAGGATAGAATGATAATCATCATATCTCATGTTTGTTATGTATTTAAGCAATAGAATAGGATTAGTCGAAGGATTAGTTGGAGGATTAGTCATCCTATTCCAAGAGGATGACTTAATTCTTTAGAAAAGTGAAGGATTATTTTTAATCCATAGGATAGGATATATTTAAAAAAATTTTAATAATGAATTTTTTATTTTATCCTTAAATTTAAAACCAATGAATTGGTTAACAAAATCATCGGGCTTTTGTTTCAAACGATAATAGTATCTTTACCCTTTCATTTCAAAGCTTTCTGTTTTGCCACTCTTCTCAGCTCCAGCCATTCTTTTCGTATTTTCTACAAATTTCTTTTGGATTTCTCACTACAAGTCAGATCATTTTTCAATTTTCTTTTAAGTTTTCAGGTAACCAAATAAACTTTATCTCTTATTGCAATTTTTCTTTCAATTTTCTGTTAGATTTGTTTGTTTTGTTTTGTATTATTGTTAAACATTTCGATTAAAACAATTCATCTTCTTAGTACAAATTTTCTTTATTTAGTTGTTCAATTTTAACTTTTTTTTTGTTTTTTAAATCTATTTCTCTGATTTTCTTTTTGATTTTCTTGCAAACCAAACGGGTTTCTTTTCTTGGAACAGAATCGAACCATAAGGCATTAATTATGTAGATTTTGTTGACATTAACGTATAGAATTTTTTGTTTTGTCTTCTGATGTATTACACTTTCATTAAAGTTAAAAGCGAAGGATAAGAAAGTTAAACATATAGTAAGTTGTTTTGGCTCTTTGAATTTGCATTGGGACACTTGAAAATTTTCAACTATATGATCTCATTATAATCTAGTACTCAACACTATGATTTAGGCTGTGATTTAGCGCTCAACTTGTCAGAGCACTTCACTTGGATCGCATCTTGATTTAGGCTGTGATTTAGGCTATGAGTTGAAAGGTAAATACATATGGTAAAAAAAAGGAAACAGAGGAGCTCTGCTTCACTATCAAATTGCTATATGGACTACATATGTAGGGTCTTTATTCTCTAGTGTTTTAGAATATGAATTTATTAGACCTTTTAGTGTATATAGCATATGTCTAATGAACTGCTTCAAATTTCTTTTGATTCTATGGTCTGCCATTGATGATGAAACAAGTTCAATTCCTTAAAGCGGCACTTGTATTGGTTTTATGCTATCAAATTTAAAGTCAAGTTTTTCAAAGACTACCTGACTCAGCATGGGTAAGAATTTCCAGTTGATATTACTCATTGATAATTGATTGAGGGGAAGAAGTTCCATATTCTTTGCTTATAAGGGTTGAAAAGCTCTGTTAAATTTGTAGTTAATTGATAAAGCCATTCTTTTAAAACAGATATCCACATAAACATTTTAGCAATAGAAATGCATTTTTGGTTTTTGCATCACCATGTTTTCAAAATATCTTAAATTTTTGCATAACTTCTTTTATCATATTAGTCAAATGAATATTGAGGAGTCAGCTCAAAATTAGATTGCAGAGGAATTGAAAATAAATCATTTCTTTGCTTCATTGTTTTAATTTTCTCTGCTATCATTGGATTATGTTCTCTTGATTTTAATGTCTATTTTGTTGTGTGTTGTTTTTGGTTGTGTTTTTTCCTCTCTTTGTGCTTGGTATTATCAGAAAATTATATGTTGTATTCCCTTTTGAGCATGCTTCTTTGGTTGCTTGGGTTACAAATTATTCACTGTTTGTCGTATGTGCATCCATATTATAATTCCTTTTTAGGATAATTGATTTTGTAGTTTATTTCTTACTTATAACCATGATCACAGTATTGAAGTTGATTTTTTTCTTATGATAGAGAATGCATTACAAAAAAAGTATTTCAATCCCTTAAAAAGTTGCATGTTCTTTTCTGCATTTACATGCTATAATATTTTTTAATTTCAATGCAATTTTAGGATTGAGTTTTTGTCCCCTTTTTTTCGTGATTGTTTTGTTGCTTTTTACAAGATTCATTAATGTCTCTTAAGTAATCAAGTTAATGTTAGATGCTTTATGTAATTAAATTAAAATTTTTTTTATCAATCTATCTATACAATGATTTTTATATGTTGTTTTGTCTATTATATTTTTCTGTTTTTGCAAGGCGAATTGTTATTGGCTACTTTTTTTTTTTTTATCCTGAGAAGCATGTGCTACTCTTTTGTTTTGTATGTTACATGATTCTTAATTTTCATAGTAAATTTTAAGTTGTTAGTAGTTTGAATTGTTTTATGCCTACCATTTTTTGTCAGAAATAGGAATTCTTTATATTAGCATGATATTTGGGCACCTTTTTTTTAACTTCTTTGCATTGTTGGGTGTGAGAATCGATTATTTTACACTGTACATGTGTATATATGTCTTTTTTAATTTATTTTTGAAATATATTTGTAAATTTCACGTAAATAGTGATGTGAGCCCCACTTGAAATTTCGAGCCAAAATGTATATAAGACTGAAGAAATAGTGTGCGGATAGTGTAATAATGATATTACGGAAATTTTGATGCCAAAATACCTTATTTGCATCATTTTGTGAATTGTGGCAAACAAATTGAAAAATGACGATTACGTCCCGAGGGTATTTTCGTAAGTTGTGCCCAAAAATATATTTATTGGGGCAAAGCAAAAATACCATGATATTCTACATGAAAAGGAGGTTAAGACAGTGTCAAGAGATTTATCGAATCGGTGGTCAAATCAAAGAAATTCACCAACGAGTCGCAAGGGGTAAAATCATAATTTCATTCGTTCGGTGTACCACGAGTCGACAAAACCACTTTTAATCATCAAAATACATTTAATTAGAGTATTTGGTGATGGAATCCAAAATTTTGGAGTGCAATTATATAGTTTTTACGACTACGAAAGCATAAGAGCAAAATTATCTGAAATTTACATAACTAGGGGCATTTTTGTAATTTTCACCCATTCTAGAACACTCATCATAATTCTTCTTGACTTCCAGCCGGCCACTACTCAGCCTTCTTCTACCTTGCTCCCATGCCATTGAAGAGGAAGAAAAGAAAAAGAGAAGAAAAACTTGCATACTTTTCAAACTAGCCAAATTTCGACAAACCTATAATTAGGAAATTTGTCTACTCTCTTTCCTCTACCTACCCATACTAATAGATCATAGAATAACTGGCAAAATAAGGAGAAAGAAAGCCTTAAAGTTTCGGTCAAGGTATGTATCTCACCATACATTATGATTCTTTGAATTCTAATTGTGTAAGAAGATAGAGTTAAGTGTGTTGATCATGTTTCTAGCATTGGAATTGATTAAATTGAACAAAAAGAAATTTTACCATGAGAAGGGGGTTTCGACCATGACATGTACTTAATGGAAGTGTGGCTTTTCATACATAAAAATGATGCCAAAATTGAAGATAAACATGGCTAAACAAGAATGGAAAGTTAAATTTTTGAAAACATTAAGGAATTCAAGTTGATGATTTTAGTCAACATAAGGGGACCATTGTGCAGGGCTGCTTTTGACGATTTGAGGGTATATTTAAACTGTAGAAATTACAAGAAGTCTACCGGTATGCTCAGATTTAAAATCTGACTTAAAACGAAGAAGTTGTGTTATACTATCGGTAGAAATTATACTGCGAAAATATTTGCAATGTCCAATGTGACTTGTGAGACTAGATTCTTGTGAGCTTCGATTCTACTGTATTGTACATGTACGAACATGTAAAATTTAATTAATAAATAAATTATTTTTGTACATTTTTACAAATATTAAATAAAAAGCTATGTGGGCCCCACTTAGATTTTAGTGCTCAGATGATGATATGAGTGAGAAAATATATTTTTGGAGGTTGAATTAAGGATTAGAAATTGTGAGAATAAAAATATTAGGAAGCTTGAATGACCAATCGATAGTGTTTCAATTATAATTTTTTATCAGAGTATCCAAATGATAAACCGTAAAATTCTTTGGAAAGCTAACTTAATTATCTTTCCAAACATATACGCCTCTTATTCTTGTTCCTTATGGATCAATACCAGAAATTTTGTAAAATTACCCCATGAGCAGTAGATTCTACCAGCTGACCTATTCGTAAAGCTTCACCTATAGTGGTTGGTAGGAAACTCCGATTAAGGTGTTCAAAATCCTTTAGAAAGCTAACTTAAATATCTTTTTATCCATAGAAGTTTATTTTAATTCATTACAGATTAACAACAATAAATTCTTACATTCACGTCACTTGTAGCGAATTTAAAAATTGAGCAATTAGTAAAGAGTCAAACATAGTTTGTGATAGGAAACTCCAATTGAGGTGATTCAAATTGTGTTGGAAACTTAACTCGAAGACCTTTCCGGTCATACATGGCTCATATTTTTATACATTTTGGATTGATCTCGGAGAATTTTTAAATTTGGTTATAAATGCAATAAAGTAATTAGAAAAATGAGATTAATTTTTAAAGATGATATATATATATATATAAATATAATATAGTATATGCCAAAGATATGTTTATATATAAAATTGTAAATATATATTTATAAATATATGTTAATAGAAAATATATATATTTAAATATATATATAAATTATTATTGTAGCAAGCTTCACGTGGAATCTTGCTGCACTGCTAAATATTTAAAACAAAAAAGAAAAGAATAAACAAAGAGAAAAGAGAAGAAAAGGATTTGTGGGCCATGTGGAAACATCCTATGGGATAAAACATAATTAAAGAAGACCAAAACCAGCCATTTTCTTCGGCCAAAAAACCGACTTAGTCTCCTCTGTTTTCTACTGTTCACGTTTTTGCCTGATTTCCTTGAAAATTTCTCACGGTTTCACGGTAAGATCTCATTTTCTCTTCATCCAATCATCTAACCTCCTTCCCAAAACATCTTCTTTACATCAAGATGACCTTAAACTCTAAATTGGAGGGGCCAAATGATGGATATCAGCACTGGTTTTGGTCCCCTGTATAGTTCGACAATGGTGAAGATGAGGTTGGTGATGTTTTGGTTCATCCTAGTTATAGTATTTCTTTGTTTCATGCATGAATGATGTGATTTCAACTTTAAATTGAATTAGATATGAGTGTAGAGGTGCAAAACAAAATCTACCATTAAAGGAAAAATAAAGAAATTTTATGATTTTAGTGGTTGTTGGTTGGAATTTTGTAATAGATCATGAAAGAAATTTGATGGAAGCATGCTTGAGTGATGATGTTGCAAAATCAGCAAAAGTAACGTGATTGTGTGTGTGTTTCGGCCAAACAGAGGCCGACGTTGATGATGATATTTTGATGAATTTTATGTGTTTGATTAAATACTTAAGTGAGTAGAAGAGGATTATAAAACTAGAATGGATTAAAGAATGAAAACCATAAAGAAATGGTAATTGAAGCTCACGGCAGTGGTTGTAGAAAAGAAAGGAAAAGAAAAGAAAATAAAAAGAAAACATGAAAGGCAAGTTTACATATACATTCGGCCAAGCATGATTTCTCATGGATTTATTGTGTTTCATGTATAAAATGGATGCCAATTGGATGATTAAATATGGTAGAATAAGGATGTACCATTATATTGTTGAAAATTATTAAAGTATGGAAGATGACAAATTCAGTCAACATAAGGGGTACATTATGCATGGCTGATTTTAATGATTTGAAGGCATATATAGACTATAGAAATGTAAAACCTGATTCTACTATACTGTACAAGATATTTGTAATTTTTTATTATTAAATAAAGTTTATTTGGTGAAATTAAGTGAATTGGGTATGTGGGCCCACCTTGAATTTTATTGTTTTATTGAGGATATAAATGAAATATGGTGTTCAGAAGGTGAAATAAATATTAAATAAATATTTGGAGGCATAAAAATAATTTTTGAATTATTTGCTATTATTTTAAGAATTTTGGAAAACAAATTAGAAAACAATGGTTATGTCCCAAGGGCATTTTCGTAAATTTTTCCCATAATAAAATGAGTTGGGAAAAGGTAAAAATATCGTGATAAACTACATAAAAAAGGGAATATCATGGTGTCAAAATATTTGATGAAAAAGTTGGTTTGATCGGAAAATTTTATTGGCAGTTAAAAAGGGGTAAAACCGTAATTTCACATTATCGGTGAACCGCGCATTGATGAAACCACCGTGATTCATCAAAATATGCTCAATAAGAATTTTTGGAAATGAAATATGAATTTTTAGAGTTCAATTTCATAGTTAGAAAAATTTACAGAAGCTTGAGGACATTTTGTCCAAAATCGTTATAATAGAGGGTAAAATGGTCATTTAACATGAAGGAGAACTGGTCAAATTAGTCAATAATAATAAAAAATTGACTGAAATAAATTAAATTTTATTTAAATAAAATTTATAAGTTGGAAAATAATAAAAATAATAGTAATGGTGTGATAAAGAAATAAATGGTGAAAAATGAAAATGGAATTTTATGGTGGTGACAAGTGGCCACTTGCCATTGGTTGGAAGAAGACAAATTTTCAGCAGAAATTTGAAGTTGCCGGCCACTATTCATTTTCTCCCTCAAACACTCTCACAACACCATTGACAAGAAAGAAAGAAAAGAAAATGAAAAATAAGAAAAATCATAGGAAAACATCAATATTTTGCTATAGCTATTTCTAGTAAAATTACTCTACTTCATTTTCTCTCTTCACTGGTACCCATATTTCATCATAAGAAGCAAAGCACAAGGAGAAAAGAGGGCTAGGAGGTTTCGGCCAAGGTATAGTTTTGCCAAATCTTGTGGTTTTAATTGATTTCAAAAATGGATTCTAGTTAATCTTAAGGTGTAGTTTCCATGTATGCCATTAGATTTATGTTTTATTGGCTAAATAAAATGTTGTTATTTTTATGGGTTTCAGTCATCTTGAGAACCTAGGGAATCCATGCATTTTGTTACATAAAAATGGTAGGAAATAAAAGCTTAAGAATAAAGATAAGAACAACAAATCATGGAAAATGGAAGAAAATCAAGAGATGCCATTAAAGGAAGTGTTCGGCAATAGCTAATTGGGCATGAAATTATGTTGAATTTTATGGTTTAATGGTAGAAAATTAATGTGGAAATCAAAAGAGGAAGGTTGGTGAAATTGGAACAGAAAAAAGTGCTAATACGGGAAAGTTTAGTTTTAATACCAGTGTAATTTATACTGGTTGTATATATACTGTATAATTAGTGGCTGCATTTTATGGACGTTAGTGGCTTAAAATTTAGAGGAAAATTATTAATAATATTTATAAAATTATTTTGCAGCTGGGAATTAAGGATTTCATCTGGCGTAATCGGAAAGCTCGGTTTTGTAAGACAAGTAAGGGAGAAGAGTGTGAGTTGTAGAGATATAATGAATGCATATTTTCTTGAGATGAATTTTATGAAAATGTTGGAAACATGATTTGGTTTGAAACATGCATGAATTGTGGTCCAAAAGTTGGTTTATATACTGTAATTTCGGTGCAGGAGAGTAGGAATCCGGCAGACGTTATGCTACCAGAAAATTTTTTGAAAATATTCTAAAATATTATAAATATTCTAGATGCTTGAACTTGAGTCAAATAAAATATTTGGAAACCATTTATATAAATTTTTCATAAAATGGAAATTATGAGAGAAATATGAAAATTAAATATTCATGTTAAAATTTTACATAAGTGAGAAATTAATTATGATTTAAATGATTTTAAATATTCAAAATGAATATTTATATATTCACCGAATATTTACCGACTGATTTATTGTATTTGAAAAGGGGAAAATAAATAACTTTTTGGAAATAATTATTTAAATAAATGATTTAATTTATGAAATTTCCTTAAAGGTATTTTATGATAAATAAATTGATTTTGAGACTTTAGGCCCCGAGATTCATGCTCACTTTTATATTTTTACTGTTCACGTGGCTGATCGACCTGCCAAATCATCAGTAGTCCCGGAGTCACTTGGCAAGTGTACCCGAGGATGCCCCTTAGACTATGACCATAGATCTAGACTGTTATTGTACTGTGTCCCTTAGTGGACGATACTGTGTCCCTAGTGAACGATTATAGCATGATACCATGTAGGGTGATGCCTAGTCTCAACTTACTGTTTATTGTACTGTAGTGTGAATTTACTGAATTACTGAACTGAAAGTACTGTTTACTATTTTATTGAAAGAAATGAGCACCATTGTTTGCTGGAGAAAAAAATTATGGAAATTATTTCTAAAATAGAAATAATTATTATACTGTTAAATCCATTATTTGGATATTTGGAAACTACCGCACTGGATATGATTACTACGGTTTCTATGGTTTTACATCTACTGTTACTATACTGCGGTATTTAAGTATTTATAAATTTAAAAGGTTCCAAAATGAACATTTTGTTATTCCTAAAATGAAAAAGGTTCACTAAAAACCTTTTTTTTTTCATTTACTGAAATGAATTTTACTGAATACTATCCTTCTGCACTGAACTACATTGTGAAATACGGTTTACTGAACTGAATTGTACTAAATAGTGTTTACCGAACTGAGATGAGAATTAGTGTTTATTGGGAAAGAAAACTATGAAAATTATTTCTAAAATAAAAATAATTATTGAACTGTTTATCCAATGATTTGGATTTTTATATAGGCTACTGAATCGAAAAGATATTTATTGTTTTTACAGTTTTAAAGTGACTGTTCATTGTAGTGTTGTTTCATCGTACTATCACGTGTTTTGAAAAGGATTACTGAGAAGAAATGTTAAATGGTTTATACCATTTATTACTTATGAGAAATGGAAGTTAATTTGTTTTAAAATAAAACAAATTATTTAATTTCTCCCTATAGTCGCTCTGGGTTTTCGGGACAAAACAGGTATTTCAAAATACCTTCCATGCTCCATCTGGATTTTCCGGCCGACTATAGTATCCTTCCTTGCAGTGCCTAGTACACTGTTCGAAAAATAAGTATTTTTGTTGCATATAGATTTCATTATATCAAGCAGCATACGACTCCTTTATTGAGCACGTGGTTTGCTCACTCTTTTATTTTCCAATATTTCAGATTAATTTCAAGGATGATTTGAGAGCTTCCTCAGATAATAGAGCTATGAATTCGCACACAAGGGTAAAGTGCATCATATTTTAAAGGTAAAGTCACATTTCTTTTATATTCAGACATATGTATATAGTACTACTTTATTGTAAAATAGAAACAAGGGATGTAAGGTGTTTGGAATATTGTAAAAATTTTATATTCCAAATTAATTAAATAAATAAATATTTATCATTTATTACTGTCTTGTGCAAGTGTTAAAAGCATCACAAACAGCTCGACCATAAAATTGTGTGTAAAATATGTTATTTACTGTACTGTGGACTATTACAAGAAATTACCAGGAGTCTACCGGTATACTTGGATTTAAAATCCAACGTAAAATGAAGAAGTTACGTTATACTACCAGTAGATATGGTACTGCAAAAATATTTGCAGTGTACAATGTGGCTACATATAGACATGAATAATAGCTTAAAATAAATAATTATTAAGCTAATAATTTTGGTGAAATTATTTGCAGCCCAGGAGTAAAGGATATCGAGTGGTGCATCCAAAGAGCTTGGTTATTTTATACAGGTAAGGGATGCGTGTGTGAATTTGTAGGGATATCCGAATGCATGGTTTTCATGCTATGAATTTTATAAGATTTATTGGATATTGAATTGTCTCGAAATGTTACAAAATTGTGGTTTTCTGGCTGTTAAAACTGTGTTTGCAAGTGTAGGAAGGCTAGGACTCTGGCAGTCGTTATGTTGTCAAAATTTACTAAAATATTTCTAAAAATATTATAAAATATTTTAGTGCATTATTGGTATTTTTTCTATCCTCAAAAGTGATAAATTAATTATTTTCATAAATGGTGAATTTACTGAAAAGTATTTATTAAATATTCATGATACTGAATTCGGTAAAGGTTAAAATACCGAAATTTCATTCCACGTGTTTTATAGAGAAATGTATTATTGGTGAAGTGAAATGGTGATTATTTTATAAAAGATTTTCAGAATAATATTCACTATTTTATTTTTATTTTTATTTTTCTTTATGGATTAAATAAATCTTATCACGTGTAATGATTTCCATAAAGACTTTATCACTGTGTAAATATTATTTTGAGACTGAAATGTCTCTGTAAGTGTTTTATAGTGAGAAATGGGTTGGTGGAATTATTATTAATTTTAGAAAATAAATATTATTATTTTTCCATAAAATATGAAAATATTTAAATTGATTTCCAAAAACTTTGAATTTCAAGTTTTGGAAAGAAAGCATGGAAGCACGTGTGTATGTGTTCTAAAGTGAAAAGGAACAGTTACAAAATTTTATTATAAACTGTTTTCACCATACGGAATATTATGATTTATACCTTTATGGATTTTTTGAAAATCATCATTGATCTTACTAAATTCCATAAAGGTGATGAGATTTCTTATATACTGTTTTGAGACTGTTAGGTCCCGTATCATGCTCACGTGTTCATGTGTACCCTCTCATGTGTGAAGCTGTTGACATTGATCCTGTCTTCAGCGTTCCGGTTGACACCTGATTAGTGTACGATCGAGGACACATATGGACTATGGCCATAGATCTCATGTGTTTATTATACTGTCCCCACAAGGATCTCACGTGTACCCTATTATTCCTTACGAGACTTATAGCATGATATCATCAGGGTGTTGCCTGGTCTCCACTATTATTCCGCGTGTTATTACTAGTTTTGGTGATGATTATCGAAATATACTGTTTATTATGGTGCTTTATCATTGATTTGTAAAATATGTGAACGGTGTATTTTACTACTGCACGTGTTTTAAAAGCAGTGATTTCAATGGCGGAAATCAAACAATTTTCAGTGTTTTTCACATGATTTAATAAACTATTTTATTTAAACATGTGATATTTTATATTGCAGTAAATATTTTAGTGAGTTTTATATTAAAATAAATTTCTACTCCATATAGTCACTCTGGGTTTTCGGGACAAGACAGGTATTTCAAAATACCTTCCATGCTATATCTGGATTTCTCTGCCGACTATAGTATCCTTTCCTTTTTAGTGTACCCAACATACTAATACAAAATTAAAGATTTTACTGCATATAGTCTTCGAGATATCAAAATTTGCATACAAATCTCTTACTAAGTCGTGGTTTGCTCACTTCTTTACTTTTATCATCACATATTTGATGTATAGAATAGCTGAAGTACCAAACCATGGATTAACTATGCTTGAGAAGCTCAAAGCGTCGTATATTGGATTCCCGAGGTATCATGTTTACCTTTGTATAATCAGACTCGTTTATACAGTACTACTAGTTGTAAATTTATTTCAAGCAGATGTAAACTAACTTTTACAGTCTATGAATATTAATTTACCATAAATAAATATGTCTAATTTGTTTACTGTTGTAAATGAACAATGTGTAAAGGCATCACAGACAGCCTAACAAAATCACGTGTGTAAAAATGTGTGAAAAAGTGTAATATACTGTGTACTTGGACTGTGACAATTCTACTGTATTACACATGTGATATGTAATTATTTATTTAGTGAAAATTAATGTGTGAAGTGATTACAAGTGATAGTGTATGTGGGCCTCACTTATTTTAATGTGTTTCTGTGGGCTTGAGACTGATAATACAATATACAATGGGTGTAATAAACATAAAATGAATGATTTTGAGGCTTAAAATCATTTAATTATATTATATGTAATACTTTGTTTTATTTTGTGAATTATGGGAAATAAATTGGAAAATGGTGGTTACGTCTTGAGGGTATTTTTGTAAATTGTGCCCAACCTAAAATGAATTGGGACAAAGTAAAAATACCATGATGTTCTACATTAAAAGAAGAATATGAGAGTGTCATTAGATTTATCAAATCGGTGGTTTGATAGGAAAATTTAGCTGGCGGTCCGCTAGCGGTAAAATCATAATTTCAAGCAATTGGTATACTGCACGTTAACAAAACCACTTCTAATAATCAAAATATGTTTAATATGATTATTTGGTGATGGAATCCAAAATTTTGGAGTACGACACATAGTTTTTATGATTACGGAAGTTTAAAGGCATTTTGTCCAAAATCTTTATAACCTAGGGCAAAATGGTCATTTATATGGGGGCTCATCAAGTTAGTCAGTAATGACCAAAAATTGACTTAAATAAATTAAATTTAATTAAAATAAAATTTTAGAATGATAAAAGAGCAAATTTTAGAAAATAAAAAGGAAATTTTATTATTGGTCCATATGGCAACTTCTAATAGGATGGAGTGTTGATAAAATGAGACTAAAACATGGCTTTCTTCAGACTTCTTCACCTAGCAGAATCGACCTTCCTTTCCCCTGTTTCCGTCCACTTTTGTCTCAATTTCTTTTATGCTTCCTCACGTTTGTTTACCCAATGCTATACTCCCTTCGTTAATCTATCCAGCTTCCTTCTTCAAGCTTTCTGCTCACATTTAAATTACCAAAAATTCAGAATTTGGAAGGTTGAAAAGGGAGAAAATAGAATCGATTGTTGGAAGATAGAGCGGTTCGATAGACTTAAGTGAGGTAGTTGGGTGATGTTTTGTTTGATTTTAATCATGGTATTTACTTCTTCTATGCATGGGTGACATGATTCAAGCATTGAATTAAATCAAATTAAAGTGTAGATGAACAGAACAGCTATGGAAGAAAAGAAAAATGATGAATGAAGAAATTGTGATGTTTTAATGTTTGGTGATTGAGAGCAAACTAGGAATTAGTAGTAGATTAGAAAAGAAACTTGAAGTAAGCTTGAATTAGGTGATGATTTGATAAACAGATTGAGATGGCGTGATGATGGTATGTTCAGTTATGGTGTTGGTTGTAAGTGACAATGTAATTTTTTGTATTGAAAGTGTTTGTTGTAAGTTCCAAATGAGTAGAAAGAATGTTAAACATAGGAGATGAGAAGAGAAGGAAAATCAAGTGAATAAGGCAATAGGAAACTAACGGCCGTGGCTGATTAGAAGGAAAAATTTGTGCATTTTCGACCATTGCTGTTTTTATAAAAAAAGTATAATTGTAAATATAAAATAGATATTTAATAAAATATTTAGAGAATGGAAATTGTTTCCTAAATTAAATTGGGAAGAAAACAAATGAAAGACCTTGAGAATGGATTCTCATGAAGTTGCTGACCATGGAAAATAAAGATAATTATGTTTTACTACCAGTGTAATTTACACTGGTTAGGCATAGACAATATCCTAGGTGGCTTCATTTATTGAAAGTTAATAGCTTATAAATAAGAGAAAAAATAATGATAACTTTTGGTGGAATTATTTTGCAACCAGGATACACGGATATCGAGTGGTGCTACTGAAACAATCTGTAATGCGAGATAGGTAAGGGATGAGTGTGTAAACCGTAGGGATATGGCAAATGCATGATTTTGATGAGTATAATTTTATTCGTATGGAATTTTGCAGCTTTGAAATGAGTGGTGCAACTTGGGTGCTATCGAGCTTTTCAGTAGAAACCAAGAAGTAAGGAATATGTGTAAAAGATGTAGCGATACTATGATTGCATTTTGGCATTGAAAATGAAATTATGGAATGATTTGGATTGAATTTGTGAAACTACCATCGAGTTATAAACTGTGTTTTCGTGCAGGAAGGTTAGGGTAAACTTAGCCATTATACTGCCGAAATTTCATAAAACGTATCTCGAATATTATATTCTTGGAAATGGATCTTTGAAGTGTTTTCAATAGATTTTGGAAAACCTATTAGGCTTAAATTTCATATAGTTAACTAGGAGCATGAAATTTACAATTTAGTTTTCGAGATTGATTTTGATAGCTTTCTCTGATTTTGTATTTTATATGAGTGATAGTTTGAACACTAAAATCTGAATTTAGAATATTTTATGAATTTTTTATTCTTGAACTACTATTATTATGTTATTGATAAATTTATAATTCGTTTGAAAAATTCTATTTTATTATTCTGAATATGGACATGTGTTTATACTAAATTATAAACTGTTTTGAGACTATTGGCCCTATAGTAACCTTTGGGCTTAATCATGCATTTTGAGTGAGTGATTGTATGCTATTAGACCTGTTAAGTCTTCAGTTCCCACAGATGTCATTGGGCAAGTGTAAACTGTGGACCCCTTTGACTATGGCCATATGTCATTACTAATCCTTCTTGGATTTTTTTTATACATGATACTGCTAGGTGTAGCCTAGTCTCCACTATCTTGCTACTGGATTGTTTTATATTTGTTTATTGAATCTGATCATACTTATGAAATTTGATTGATTGTTTTGATCCACTGAATGTTTGATTTCTGAATATGAATGACTGAATTTGATTTATGAGTGATTGTTTTTCTAAATTTGATTGATTAATTTGACTTATCGATAATTTTGATCGTTTAAATTCGATTATTTTCTAATTTAAATTTTGTATAGTTTTCTAAGTGATTTATAATATTTTTTGAGTGCTACATAAAATGTTAGATCGGACACTATACCTTTGAACTACTTATTTTACTAACAAAAAATTTACTCCCTATAGTCAGATTTAGGGACCAAGACAAGTAAGTTGCTCTAAAACATCCTTCCATACTCAGCCTGGTTACCTAACCGATTATAATATCCATCCTTTTATCGTGCTAGACCTTGATTTCTGCATTATATGTTATTTTCACAAAACTTTATGTCTTATAATGCATGTATTCATTCATAGTATCAATACTTTTCCTAGTATTTCTTACTGGGTTTTCTCCGAGCTCACCCTCTCTTTTCTCTTTAGATTATTTGCAGTGAATTTTCTAAGTTGGGAGGTCACTTTTGTTGTATCCCTCAGCCGGTTTATTTATCACCGTAGAGGTATAAGTTTTACTTTTTATATGTTAAAACTTTGTAATTATAGTGCTACGAAATGTAAATAATGTACAAGGGATGTAAAAATATTAGTAAACCGATTGTAATTTTTCGTATGTGTATATATGAATAATTTTTAGATTTTGAAGTTTTAATAGTAAATAAATTTTGAGTGTGTACTTGACAAATAGCCCAACCAAATATAAATTATGTGTTATGAGTGATATCTGGACCGTGACATCCAGCCACCCCCCCCCCCACCTAGAGGTGTTTATTGGGTCGGGTTGGCCCGACCCGGTTCGCAACCGGATCGGGTCAATCCGGCCCAAAATCCGAACCGGTACTGTACCGGTTCGGAACCGGCCCAGTCCGGTATGTTACCGGGCTGGGCCGGTTTTAAATTTTTAAAATCGGGCCCGGTAAGGGCCCGGCCCGTTAAGGACCTGGCCCGTTAAGTGCCCGGCTCATAACAGGACCGGTTCGAACCGGTTCGGATAAAAAAAATTAAAAAAAAAATAAAATAACTTTTTTTGAATGCAGTTGCACTACAGTGCAACTGCAGTCTGCAGCAGAGGCAAGTCACAGACTTGCCTCTGCATTTTGATGGTGGCCGTTGCCCATCAATCTTTTTTTTTTAATTTTTTAATTTTAATTAAATAAAAAAAAAGGCTTAGCTGCCACTGCGCAGTAGCCTAGCCCCAGCACTGCAGTTGCACTGCAGTGCAACTGCAGTATGCAGAGCAGAGGCAAGTCTTGCCTCTGCTCTGTGTTTGATGGGCAACGGCCAAATCAATCCTTTTTTTTTAAAATTTTTTTTATTTTTTTATTCTAATTTTTTTCCTATAAATACCTCTATAATCTTCTATTTTCATTTACATTTCTTCTATATTTTCTCTCAAATCTACTATCTATATTCATCTACTCTTATTCTCTTCACTCATATACTCTCTCAATATTCACTCAACCTCTCTCAAATTCACTTAAATTCCCTTATTCCAAATTTATAATATCATCATTTCCTTTCTAAATTTCATTTTTCTTTTTATTTTATAATTTTACAAATTTTACTTTTAATTTTCAAATTCTAAGATATTATATATATATTCCTTATTCCAATTTATAATATCATTATTTTCTTTATAAATTTCATTTTTCTTTTTATTTTATAATTTTGGAAATTTTACTTTTAATTTTCAAGTTTCAATTTTCAAATTCTAATATATTATATATATCATACATCTATTTTTTTAATTTTTAACATATATTTATTTTCAAAAAAATATAAAAATGTCAAATTTCTTTCGTCGTTCATGCTCTGTTTCTCGACCTTTTGGTTCTACTGAAATTCCTAATTTGGGTGACGAATCATTTAATGAAATCGAACCCGATATTCATCCGGAGGAGGAGCTTCCTTTGGCACCATCGTTTGGTCGTGGTCGTGGTCGTGGTCGTGGTCGTGGAGGAAGTCATGCTCAAACACAATCATCAGCTGCCACCACTGCTGCTACATCATCAAGACCGAAGTTTAGTCGAAAAAAAACAAGCAGGGTATGGGAGTATTTCGACATTGTAGCAAAAGAAGGAAAGACGAATAAATATTGTGCCATTTGTAAATTGTGCAAAGGCGTTTACTCTTATAACTCCGGTGGAGGTGGTGGCGGTACAGGTACGTATAAAAGGCATTTAATTACTATACATAAAATTAATCCTAATGCTGAAGAAAATGAAATTTTAGAAGGTAAACAATCTCAAATTAATACGCATGATGGTGGAAAAAATTTTAATTTTGATAATGTTTAAGCTAGACGTGGTTTAGTTAGATTTGTAGTTAGGACTGAACAACCATTCACAATTTGTGAAAAAACAGGATATTTAGAATTTCTTTGTAAATATTTACAACCCGCATATAAATCTGTTTCTAGACATACATTAAAAAGAGATTGCATGGATATGTTTAAAGAATATAGACAAGCTTTAATTGATAAACTTAGTAATATTTCATCTAGGGTTAGTTTAACTAGTGATATATGGACTAGTACTAATGGTATAAGTTATCTTGTTATAACTTGTCATTGGATAGATGAAGATTGGTCTATGCAAAAACGAATTTTATCTTTAGATGTAATAGAAGAAGCACATAATTCATATACTATTCATAAATATATTACTAAAGTTTGTAAATTATATGGACTAGAAAATAATAAAGTTTTTGCTATTACTTTTGATAATCCTTCAAGTAATACTGCAGCTATTCCTCATTTAATTAAAAGTTTAAACCCTGTTATGCAAGGCATATTTTTTCATGCAAGATGTGCATGTCATATTATAAATTTATGTGTTCAAAGTGGTTTTAGTGGTACTGGTACTGGTACTGGCATAGGTCCAATTGATAAAATTAAAATTTTAGCAAAATGGATTCGCACACCAAGTAATAAACTTGAATGGAAGCAAATTTGTATAACAAATAATATATCTGTTAAAGCATTTCCACTTCCCGTGGAAACAAGATGGAATTCACTTCATCGTTTGCTTTCTTCTATTTTACTTTATAAAGAACTTGTTACTCCTTTTTATAACAATTATACAAGTAGCACACATTTAGTACTTTTTGAAGAAGATTGGACTTTTATTGAATATTGTGTTGATTTATTATCTACTTTTAAAGATGCAACCGAAAGATTTTCAACTCAATTTGATCCAACTACACCGTATTTTGTTCCTATTATCTACACAATGTTTAACAAATTTGTAAAATTTAGGAATCATGAAACTTTAAGTTCTTTTGTATATGATATGGAGGAAAAATTTTAAAAATATTGGGAAATAATTCCTCCTATTTATTGTATTGCAACTTTACTAGATCCTAGTCAAGGTGAGGTGAATATAGAAATTTTTTTTTGATTGTTATAAAGAATTTCTTGGTCTTGATTCTATTGAGGATCAAAAGTCCTCAATTAACAATCTTTTTCGAGAATTGTTTAATGTTTATGAAACAGAAAGGGAGCAATTCAACTTTAATCGAGAAGAAGAAGATTCATACGAAGAAACCGAAAGTAGCAAAAAAGGAAAAGGAATTTTAAACGCAATTAAGGAAGCAGCAAAGAAGAGAATGAAGCTAAAAGGAAAAGCGAGCGGATCGGGATCGGGATCAATAACTCGACGAAGTTCTAGCTTCAATGAGCTAGGATTTTTCTTAAGTCAAGATTTTTCTGTAGATGATAACTTTGATATTCTCCAATGGTGGAAAGAAAACCAAAAACAATTTCCAGTTTTAGCTTCCATGGCCCGAGATGTTTTTGCGGTGCAAGTTTCTTCTGTTGCTTCGGAATCCGCATTCTCGACGTGTGGAAGAATTATTGAAGACCATCGAACCACTCTTAATCCGGATTCATTGTGCATGTTAACATGCCTTAAAGATTGGTTTGATGTAGAATCGTGCAATGTTGAACTTGGAATGGCCAATGAATTTGCTGATAATAATTCAGAAGAGGAGGAAGAAATTTCCAAGGCAATCCGTATAAATTATGAAGAGTAGAAAATAATCTTTTTTTTTGTAAATTGTATGTAAAATTGTAAATAAGTTTAGTCATAGTGAATATTTTTATGGACTACGGTCCCGTGGTTTTTACCCTTCTAACTTTCGAAGGGGTTTTCCACGTAAAAAATCTTTGGTCTCCTACTCTCTCCTTTTTCTCCTTTGTTGTTGTTATTATTATTATTATTATTACATACCAAATTAATTAATGTTATACTTATATATGTTTAAAATAAATAAATATTTAAAATACAAAATGAATTAATATTTTAAAAACATATTAAATAAATGAATAAATAAATAAATGAATAAATATTAAGTAAATGATATTTCAAATATAATAAATTATTTTAAATGCAAAATGAATATAATAAATGAATATAAATAAAGATATGCAAAATGAATATAATAATAATATTCATAATATCATTATTTGTATTTTGAATCAAATATCATTTTATCATAATATTATATTCATAATATAACTTTAATTTATTATAACAATAATTTTATTAGATAATTTTATAATAGTTTATTTTTACATTATTGTTACATTAATTAAATAAATTATAATATAACTTTATAATAAATTATTGTTAAATTAAACTATTAACATTATTTATTATAAAAATAAATTTACTACATTAAATTATTAATATATATTAATATATATTAAAATAAATTAATATAAATTTTTTAAAAATAAAAATTTTAAAAAGAAAAAAAATGGACCGAATCGGTTCCGATTTTGAGGCGAACCGGTCCTAGGAACCGGGCCGGTTCGCCTCTTATAATTGATAGAACCGGTCCGAATCGGACCTGTTTACTACCGGTTCGAACCGGTTCTCTTTTGGTTAGGATCGGAACCGGTGAAAACCGGCCCGATCCGGCCCGTAACCAGATCTACCCCCACCCCCTTGCTACGTTTAGCTACCCAAACAGCCTCTGTCTCCAGCAGCTCGGTCTTATCCCAAGTTGCCTTTGATCCGGCTCCTTTAACCTTTAAAGTTCCACAATTTTTGTTTTCAAATCAGTATTTGAAAACTTTGAATCCCCTTTTTGTACTCCAGCCCATTACCGCCCTCTTTTCTTCTTTTCTGTTTGTGAAAGTTGAACTCTTTCCTCGCTGGTTCTACTCTCTTCAGGTGGGGAAGGGTTGTTGGGTTTTGGCTCTTTTACCAAACACTTCACACGGTCAGAAAATGGCTCTAGAAGAACATCTCCCTCTCGCTCGATTGCCCTGTTTCGTTTCTCTTTCCCCTCTATGTTTTCTTTTCATTCATTTTTTTCATTTTTTTGATCAGCCCCTCTCTCACCTGATCCTTCTCCCCTGACCGGTCGGCATTCCTTTCTTTCTCTTGTTCCTTGTCGATTGACCAGCTTACCTTTATCCCCTTCCTCTTTTGGTTCAAGCAGCTCCTCTCCTTTATTTTACCCGCTGCCCCATGCCTTCTTGGTGAGATTTCTCACTGATTTCATTCACTCAAGCTTCTTTAAGAAGCTCCGGTGAATTCATAATTATTATTATTACCTCTTTATTCTTTAAATTTACAATTCCTCTAATACAAACCTCCCTAGTTTTCTCTTGATTGTTACTTTTGGGCTCCAGATATATAGTTTGACTTAACTAGGCCCTTACGAATTTTGTTAATCACACTATGGCCTATTTTAAATTTCTCCCCTGTAGTATCATCCTTAATTCACTAACACATCTTAATTTCTTTTCATAAACACCAATTTAAATTAAAATTGATTCCATGGAAATTTTTAATACAAATTAATCCATTTGATTTATCTATGTATTCCACTCAAATATAATCTTTCTTCCATTACCAACAATTCCTCATAATGTAGTTCAATTAATTTCATTTCCTATAAATTCACTTCCAATACCCACTTATGTAAGCCTCTATGTAACATCGCTTAGATTGCATAATTCTAATTTATATCAAGTGAGTTATTCCCAAATTTTAATTCTCCTAATTATCATATTTAATTACTTATCAAGAAAGGAAAATTCCTAAGTGTTACAAATAAAATTAAACTACTTATATTTTTTATTGACCTTATTTACGTAAAATGAATTACAGTAGATGTGTGAGAATCATATACATGATGCTCAAGAACTCATAGGGATTTATTTTTGATTTATTAAAACAAAAGTATGCAAATTAATCTCTCCAAAACAAACTGTGAAGACAGCCAATTTTTGATTTTGAACTTTTAAATTGGTGTGCAATCGAAGTAAATTAAATATTGAAGACGTAGTTAAAATTTTTAATCATTATGAAGTGATAAATCATGTATGAGCAATATAAGAATTTTTCAATTTTTAAATTTATGAGAATTATGGAGAATAGAGGAAATTAAGGATTTAAAATGGTGGATTAAAGCATTTTAATAAATTGTATTGGAATAATTTATTTAATTGGTGGGTAAAAAACAAATTCAAAGGAATCTAATTGTATTAAATATACAAGTATTCTTAAAGAAATAATACTAAAAAATATATATATAAAAGAAATAATATACTATATTAAATAGTATATAATTATAAAAGATATAATATAACATAATATAATAGAATATAAGAGATATAAAATTATATTATAATATATTATATTATTATTATATTATGTAAAAGATATAATATTACATAGATATATAATACAAATATATATCATATATAGTATCTAATATAACGTTATAATATAACGTTATAATATAATATAATAAAGAAAATGAGTGGGGGTGAGAAAACCCACTCATGTGATAAAAAAAAAACTAATATATATATATTAATATATATATATATATATATATATATATATATATTTGTCTCCTATCTATACTTGCTTGACACTTGTTCTATTTTTGTTTTGTTTTGTTTTTTTTTTTTCAAGTTTTTAGTTCTTCTCTTGCCCAGACTTGCTGACATGTGTCCAATT
Organism: Heritiera littoralis; assembly: GCA_031772115.1. Lineage (NCBI taxonomy): Eukaryota > Viridiplantae > Streptophyta > Magnoliopsida > Malvales > Malvaceae > Heritiera > Heritiera littoralis. The sequence goes on along the minus strand of JAPDPK010000154.1, from coordinate 1,479,152 downwards.
TTTTTTTCTTCAGTTTTCCTATTTTTTGGTTCTTCTACTTTTTGTTTTGTTTTTTTGGCATACTTTTATTTATAATATTTTTTAAGAAAAAAAAGTACCCCTACGTCACAGAGGCATTATTCTAGTGTGTGTATATATATACATATATATATATATTATATATATATATATATATATATATATATATATATATATATATATATATATATATACCCAATGAAGCTTGGGAAGCCTGTCTAAAACGTGCAGCAGCAGATGTGACTTATATAAAAATTAAAAAAATTATAATAAATAATAATATTTTGTAAAAACAAAGTGGACCAAACCCACCATTTAAGTCTGCCTAAGGCAGACGTGCCATGCTTTTGTCCCATTTTTATAAAATAATAAAAAAATGAGAATGTAATGTAAAGGAAAGAAAGAAAGATATAACAGGGGCGACAAATGAGAGAGAGAGAGAGCAAGGCAAAGAAAGGAAATTTAAGCAAAGACCAAGGTGAGTGAGATAGGTGACCGAGAGTCGAAGAGAAACTTGGAAGTAGTGTTTTATTTTGGTTGAATAGGGGCTGAACCCAGCAGAGTTGAAGGCAGGAAACGTGGGTTCATTGGGCGCCAAACAGGGGCTGCTGCCAAGGGTGATTCAAAACTGATTTGAGTGCTGAAATATTAGGTTTCAAGGCATTTTAAGGGCTGATCAGCAACTGATTTTGGGGCTAAAATGAAGCGGTTTTAAGTGTTGAAAATGGGGTGTTGGAGCTGAGTTGTGTGAGTTTTAGTGTAAAATGGGTAAGATAAATTAGTAGGCTTAGTAATATTTTTTTTAATGAAATTTTTATAGAATTTATTTAATTAATTTTGAGTATCTCTATAATGTTTGAAAGTGTAGCGAAAGCATAAGAGGCGAGTTCGGAAGAGTTGGATCAAGTGCTAGCTTGCGTGATCTCGGTAAGATACTTTTATAAGATTGCGTTAGTATTATATTGTCATAGATTGGATTTCTTTATGCTATTATAATATTACATTGGAAAGTTTTAAAATGTTATGAATGAACAATATTGGTTATAGCGAAATGTTGTTGAGTATAATGAGGATTGATAATGAAATAATGATGAAACAACGTTGGAGTATGATTAAAAGATTGTGTGAATAAGTTTGAATGATTGATAAAACATTTTGATGGTTGTTGTAATGTGTTGGGATATTGTGAAACATCGTTGGAATGATGTGGAATATTATAAGAAATAGTCTTACCATACTGTTGAAATACCTTTAGAATATGGTTAAATCAAATTGGATCTTACTGGAACTTGGGGAATAGTTGAATTGAACTATTGATTTAATATGTTTGTAATAAACATATATATATATATATATATATATATATATATATATATATATACAGGTAGATATTGCATGAATGTGAATTAAGACCATGCAACTATATGTATTGTTGAGGAAATAAGAAGGGGTGTGTGGTTATGAGATAGAAATGATAAATGTTTGACCTTATAGTGATATGAAATTGTGGGTGAAAATGAAATGATGGCAGAAAAGTTGAAAATTTACTATAGATGAACATAACTAATATTTGTGGAATGGGATGTGTTTATGGTGAGCTAGTCCCTTAAGAAAAAGTAGATTGTGGTACCTAAAGTAATTGGAGAAAAGAAATGTGACCTTGTTTAAAATGGATTATATGGATCAATTACTGAGGACAAGGCATTATTGATGTCTTAAAATCAATTTTGATATATAGGAATGCGTTATGAGTTCTAGAATACTATGGATTGTCTTAAGGTAACTTAAATGTTCTGAAAGTATTATAGGATATACAAGAAGGTTGATTTGTGGTAATTGAATATGTAATTGGATTTCTTCAAGCAAATGTAATATGTCGTGGTCTCGTGAAAGAAAAGTTACTTGATGTGTGAATTGTGAAAATGGACTGTAGTAGATTGTTTACTATGGTGATGTGACCTTGACTACAAACACGTAATTCTATTATCTTATGCATATTGTGGAAATTGATACCTTGATATAAAAGGGTGAATACATTGTGATTTTGATAGATTATAAACTTGAAATTTGTAATTTGATGTGTGAATGATGATTTATCTTACGACATGACATATTGATTTTGTAAACTGCGAAACGGATGTTAGGAACTAAGAAGTAAATTGATACTTGATTTGTGTGAAATGATATGTGATTATGAAAATGCATGCTACGCAAATATTGTAGCCTCGATAAGAGGAGGGTGATTTAGTAGATGTTGGATGTCATCAAACATATCAAGAATAAATGTATGTATATAAATACCGATCATGTGACTTTATTGGCTGATAAAAGCATAGTAGCCCATGTGGTATAATCTGTTGTGTTAATACTGTTGAGATGTGAGACCCGATTTTATTACACTATACATCATATTTGTACATGATTGATAGTGGAAATAAATATTCAATGTGGATTTCCACTTCCCATTTTTATTGGATTTAAATTCTATATGGTGTATGTGAAGTAGAATGAATATCTAAAAATTATAAGAATGGAAATTAAATATAACATGATGCCTAGAAGCCTATTGGAGGAAGCTTTGAAAATGAAGCATGAAAGAAAGTCAAGAAAAGAGGCTAGGAGTGGACTTCACGCCACTTTGCTTCTCCTTGTACCAATCGGGTTAGACACCAAATAACTTAACCAGATTACATGCAATGTGAAAGATAATTAATGGCAAAGAAATCAAAGTCAACATGGGAAAGTTTGTATTGGTTGAAGAATAGGACAAAGAAGAAAATAGGCCAATAGGCAGCAGAAAGTTTGCTGCTGCATGCTACTGCTGTTAAAAGGAAGAATTTCGGCACATCATCCTTTGACTGCAGCTTTTATCTACAAATTAATGAATGTAGAATATTGTTACCATGCCGTACCTTTGGCCACCACTTTTCTTCAACAATTAATGAGCAAGGAAAATAATGAGCAAAGAGATCGGAAGTTGCAAGACTTAATAGACGGCTATAAAGTTGATTTAGATAAATAAAATGTAATACAATTCTCTCTAAGATCGACATTACCGATTTCTCTTGCCTCATCTTAGTTCATTTCTTCCTCATTTACTTGACAAGAATTCCTCTCTTGCTACCTAAGCATCCAGCCTTCCTGTAGGTATTTTCCTTCACTCATAAAACCATCCAAGTAAATCAAGGAGAGGGGGACTGATGTGGGGAACAACAAAACAAACTGTGAGTTGTGTTGGCTCAAGCAAACAAGGTAAATAAAGTTCCAGCCAATGTTTATGTATTTAATCCTTGATTTATGATGATATTATGTTAATTAGGTGAGGTATGTGCATATTACTTGACATAAGAACATGTAGCAATTTACTATGATGGAACTATAGGTTGTTAATGGTGTTAAGGAATAAATAAAACATGAACAAATATGAAGATTTAAGTGCTGGAAACGTTGTAAAAGTGATGAGAAATAGGCGAGCTAAATGAAGCGTGGCAATGGGCGAGGTCGCCACATGTTAGTTTGACTCATAGGTGAACCCACCTCTGAATAAAAAGCCATATATAGCGAACTCATATGCATAGGCATGGCAAGTTGAATTGTGGGCGAGCTCCCACATATAAGCCAATATATGAATGGTGAGTTAAGTCTCGCCAAAGTATTGGAAAGATTCAAACAGAATACATTGATAATCTGGATAATTTATTTTGCAGCCGGGAATTGAGAATTGAAAAAGGCGAGCGGGAAGTCAGGCTTCGTAATACCAGGTAAGGGAAAAGTATATGAAGTAAATGCATGTCCTGTGGAGTAAAATATTATAAAAGCATTGAGAAAATGCTTTGGTTTGAAACATGCATAAATTTGATAAACTGTTTTCACAAACCATGATTTGGTCGAGCTATTAAGCAGACCCCTATGTTGTTTTCTAGGCGAATTGATAAAGGGTGGGCGAGCCAAAGATAGGCGACCCCTTTTATAAAATTCTGGGCGGGCCGATAGTGGGCGATCCCTTGTCGATTTTGAGAAATATTTTGTGGACGAACTCCAGTCAGCTCGGTGTGTTCGCCATAGTGGGCGATGTTAGTTCGCCACTATGGGCTAATGAAAGCAGGCAAGCTCAATCCACTACAATGGGCAAACGGTAATAGGCGAGCTGATAAATGGGGCGAGCCAGTTTAACTTGTTTTTAAATGGTGAGATTGCGGGCGGTTTGCAGGCGAGCACTAGTTAAGCTCAAATGCTAATGTTGGCAGGCGAACACTAGTTCACCGAAAAGGGTGAGCTGACCATGGGCGAGTAGGTTTTAAATTGTGTTTTTCTCACACGAAAATTTGAGAAAATAACTGGTTGTTTTTACTGCATTTTGTAAACAGAAAACATAATACCTTTTTGGAAAATAATCATTTTAAGGAAATGATGAAATATGGGAATTATTCCTTAAAGGTTCTTTACGAGATACAAATTGATTTTGAGACTTTAGGCCTTGAGTTTCATGCGTTATTATTCACGAGGCTGATTGACTCGCCAAGTTATCAGAGGTCTCGAGGTCACTTGGCAAGTGTACCTGAGGACCACCTATAGATTGTAGCTATAGATCTACTGTATCCCTATGGGGATGATTACTACGTTCCTGGGGGAACGATAATAGCATGATTTATTCGTTGGGTGATGCCTATCTCAACTTACTGATTTCTGTTTACTAAGAGGAATTATCGAATCATATTTACTGTTTACTACATTATATTGTAAATTGTTAATCAATGATTTGACTATCAAAGACTGTTTACTATATCCATTGTTTTCCCTGTTGGGTTTATTGTTAGGAAAAATAAACGTTTTGGGGGATATAGTTTTATTTGTACAAAGCAGCATACACCTTCCTTACTGAGCACGTCGTCGCTCACCCCTGATTTTTCACTCCACAGGTTATTGATTTAAAGTAAACAGTGTACCTTCCAGAGTTATTGACTGCTGGATTTAGCAGATATACGATATCGAAGGTACATTATATTCTTTTATATATTCAGTAAAATTGTACAGTACTACTTTGAGTAGAAGGGAATGTAAACAATCTTAAATAAATTAAATGTAATAATTATAATTCTATATAGTAATACAAATGGAAGTATTAGGAAATACTTAAAGGGTTGCGAGTTGTTAAGCATCACAGACAGCCCAACCGGTAAGTAAGTGGAATTTATAAGTAAATATTATGTTAATAGTGGATTTAGGATGTTATAGATTTAATGGTATCAGAGCAGGATTGGTCGGATGTCTAGTGATGCTTAAAACGAAAAGTGAATAGTAAACATTTTCTGTAGTACTGCATAATCTGAATATATAACTGATATACTAATGGTAAGTGATAAATAATCCCTGTGGTACAGATATGAGTGGAAGGAGGAGGATACGCTTAGTGAGAAGTATAGGCCGAGGTAGGGCGGCACAGATTCCAGAGCCGCAGACACCAGAAACCACCCCAAGGCCTATACGTCCTCTACAACCAGAGAGCACTGATGCTCGTGTGAGCCGAGTAGAGAGGTTAGTAGCCGATTTCATGGCTATGTATCAGGCGGATAGAGCCGCAGATAGGGCAGAAAGGGAGAGAGCAGCAGCTCCCGCAGCCCCAGAAGAGGCGCCAGCACCGCCACGGCTAGCACTAGCTGTACCCGAGCCTTAGCCTATTCCACCACCGGCCCCTCAGTCACAGGTAGCTCCACCACAGCCATTGATTCAGCCACCTAGAGATTTGAAGTCGTATTGTGATGTCACTTTGGTACAATCATTTAAGAAGTTGGATCCACCTAAGTTTAAAAGTACTAGGGATCCGTTGGCCGCAGAACAATGGGTTATTGCTATAGAGAAGTTATTGAGGATTATGAGGTGTACGGAGACTGAGAAGGCAGGTCTAGCGGTGTTTCAGTTGACAGCTGATGCGAAGCACTGGTGGAAGGCTACTCATATAGTATTGTTTTCCCAGCATCAGGATATTACATGGGAGATTTTTGTAGATGCCTTTAGACGAAGGTATATCCCCGACACTGCCCAACATAAATTACAGCAAGAGTTTATGGATTTAACTCAGGGAAGTATGGCAGTGGACAAGTATGAGGCTAAGTTTACCACCTTGAGCCGATTTGATTCACAGACCAGTTTAATGAGAGACATAAGATCGAGAGATTCAAGGCTGGTTTGAGACCCTCCATCAGATCGAAGCTAGCCCCATTTGATATCTTGACTTATGATGAGGTAGTACGACGAGCTCAGCTATGTGAGAGGGATTTTGAGCAGTACCATAAAGAGGTTGGTGGTAAGAGCAAGAGTAAAGGCAAAGATAAGGGTAAGAGATTTTTGGAGAATAGATACAATAGGGAGCAGCCTAAGAGGACTAGATCTTCGGGCTTACAGATTTCAGAGGGACGATTTAATAGATCAGCAGTTTCTACTCCTGCTAATGGCCCTACCACTACTCAGAGAAGTGTGGCAACTTTATGTAGACATTGTGGAAGGTCACATGGGTCACGTCCGTGTCCTTTAATGTCTAAGGCATGTTTTAATTGTGGACAGATGGGGCACTTTATCAGGAATTGCCTGATGCTCAGAGAATCAGCTGCTTCTACTATTCCTCCTATATTACCTCAGGTAGCGGCACCGGCAACTCCGAGTGAGCTGGAGAAGGTGACACCCTCACAACCTAGGTGGGCGACAGCCGCAAAGAAGGGTAAAAAGGTTGTGACTCAGGGTCGGGTGTACGCGATGGATCAGGAGACTGCCGACGCCTTTATCGATGTGATTAAAGGTAAAGTTTATCTCTTTGATATTCCCGTAATTGCCTTATTTGATCCGAGTTCTACCCATTCGTTCTTATCGCCTACATGTGTTAACAGGACCCCAGTAGAGCCGGAGTTGTTAGGGTATACTTTGCAAGTGAAAACCCCTTTTAAAGATTTCCAGAGGACAGATATTGTATATAGGAATTGTAAATTAACTATAGCAGAGAAGGTTATGATAGCTAACCTAATTTTGTTGAATATATATGATTTTGATATCATTTTGGGTATGGATTGGTTAGCTGCGAATCATGTTAGTTTGGATTGTAATACTAAGTTTATTACCTTCTCTTATCCCGAAAAGTACATTGTAAAGTTATTGTAAATTAATAAAAAGTATGTGAATATATGGTTGTGAGATGACATGTGTACTGAAATTGTGGTTATGTATGAATGTTTATGAAGGATATATTGCTAGTGTGGAGGATGTAGAGAGGAAACATCCAGAGATTCAAGAGATTCCTGTGGTCAAGGACTTCTCGAATGTATTTCCAGAGGATTTACCATGGTTACCACCGGATAGAGAGACAGAGTTTATGATCGAGTTAGTACCCGGTACGGAGCTGATTTCTCGACCCCCATATCGGATGGCACTGACTGAGTTAGATGAGCTTAAGAAGCAGCTCCAAGAGTTATTAGATAAGGGATTTATACGTCCTAGTGTGTCACCGTGAGGAGCTCCAGTATTTTTGTTCGGAAGAAGGATGGTAGTTTCCGGTTGTGTATAGATTACCAGATGTTGAATCGAGCTACCATTAAGAAAAAGTATCCACTACCCAGGATTGATGACCTATTTGATCAGCTCAGGGGTGCACAGGTATTTTCCAAGATAGACCTCCGATCAGGTTATCACCAGTTGAAAATTAAGGAGTCGGATGTGCATAAGACAGCATTTCAGACTCGCTATGGTCACTATGAGTTCTTAGTGATGCCTTTTGGGTTACCAAATGCCCCTGCAACTTTAATGAGTTTGATGAATGAGGTGTTTCATCCATTTTTGGATATGTTTGTCATAGTATTTATAGATGACATCCTGATTTATTCTAAGACTCCAGAGGAGCACGAGCAGCATTTGCAGATTGTTTTACAAAACCTCAGGGACCGAAAATTGTATGCTAAGCTTAGTAAATGCGAGTTCTGGCTTGACCATATTATATTTCTTAGACATGTAGTGTCGAAGGACGGGGTGTCAGTTGATCTGTCCAAAATAGAGGCCATTGTTCAGTGGGAGAGGCCTAGCACGATTATCGAGATACGGAGTTTCTTAGGTCTTGCCAGGTATTATCGTAAGTTCGTGGAGGGATTTTCCAAACTTGCTGTTCCATTGACACTACTCACACGTAAGGATGTGAAGTTTGAGTGGAACGATGCATGTGAGCATAGTTTTCTTGAGCTTAAGCGTAGATTGACTACTGCCCCCGTATTAGCCCTTCCCAGCGGATCAGATGGATTTATGGTGTATACTTATGCGTCTGCTCAAGGTTGAGGGTGTGTGCTCATGCAGCATGGTCGGGTTATAGCCTATGGTTCTCGGCAGTTGAAGGATCATGAGAGGAATTACCCGACACATGACTTGGAGTTAGCCGCAGTGGTGTTTGCATTGAAGATATGGCGGCATTATTTGTACGGGGAGAAATTTCAGATATATAAACCATAAGAGTCTGAAGTGTATATTCTCGCAGCGAGAGTTGAACTTGAGGCAGCGACGGTGGATGGAACTGTTAAAGGACTATGATTGTGAGATTTTGTATCACCCGGGTAAAGCTAATGTAGTAGCAGATGCACTGAGCCGTAAGCATGTTGGCATGATATCTTACATGATGATCAGGGAACATGATTTGATAGAGCAGTTCTCTAGCCTCAGTCTAACAGTTATTTCCTCTGACCAGTATGGATTTACGGCTAGTTTTCGTATAGAGCCGGATTTGATGGAACGGATTAGAGAAGCTCAGAGGAATGATGATTATTGCATTGGGGTAGCTAGTCAGATTCAGACGGGAGTTGAGTTGGATTTTGAGATTTGCACTGATGGGATACTGAGGTTTAGAGGTCGGATATGTGTTCCCGGTGATCAGCAGATTAGAGATTTGATTTTATCAGAGGCCCATACCTCTAGATATACGTTACATCCGGGTAGTACTAAGATGTATCAGAATCTCCGGAGAATATATTGGTGGCCTAAAATGAAGAATGACATCGCTGATTTTGTTGCTAGATGTCTAACATGCCAACAGATTAAGATTGAACATCAGAAGCCGGCAGGTATTCTTCGACCATTATCGATTCCTACGTGGAAATGGGAGCATGTTACCATGGATTTTATCATGGGATTACCACGGACCCGGAAGGGTTATGATGCAATTTGGGTAATAGTAGATAGATTGACTAAGTCTGCTCCTTTCTTGGCCATGAATCTACAGATTCAGTTAGTGCCTTAGCCGAATTATATGTCAAGGAGATACTGAGGTTACATGGTGTTCCAGTAAGTATTACTTCTGATAGGGATTCCCGCTTCACGTCTCATTTCTGGGAGAGATTTTAGGAAGCTATGGGATCCCAGCTGAATTTTAGCACCGCTTTTCATCCACAGATTGATGGACAGTCCGAGTGTATGATACAGACGCTCAAGGATATGTTGAGAGTGTGTGCATTGGATTTTAGAGGCTCATGGGATGATCACTTACCCCTGGCAGAGTTTGCTTATAATAATAGCTTTCATTCGAGTATTGGCATGGCACCTTATGAGGCCTTGTATGGCAGACGATGCAGATCCCCGATAGCATGGGAAGAAATGGGGGACCGTAAACTGTTAGCTCCCGATTTGGTTAAACAGGCTTCCTGTGATGTACGGATGATTTGTGAGAGGCTTAGAACGGCTCAGAGTTGGTAGAAGAGTTATGCAGATACTAGACGCTGACCATTAGAGTTTGTAGCGGGTGATTATGTATTCTTAAAGGTCTCACCGTCCAAAGGTATAATGAGATTCGGGAAGAGAGGAAAGTTGAGCCCCCGATACATTGGGTGAAGTAAACCGAAACAAACACGCAGCGGAATTTAAATCATTCGGCCTCCACCAGGATCGATTCGGAGAGTTGCCTGATTAGGGTTTCGAGATTTTACCTAACGTTTTCTCTGATTTTTTGTCGTTGGTCGAGTCACAAGCAACAACTTTTCGTTCCTGCCTCTATGGTATCCACACGAACGGATCTCACGACTCTTGAACATCTCACGATCAGAAGCCTTAAAGAGCATTTTTTTTATTTTAACCGAATTGCTAGCTTCGATTAAAAGAATATTTTGTTTTGTTTGAAAGAAGCTCTAAAACCACAGAGAACAGGTTTCTCTTTTCTGTTTAATTGTGCGGCTCTGTTTTAGAAAACACAAAACATCCTTTTATAGGCAGTAAATTTTACCCTAAAATTTACTGTCAAATAGAACTCTAATCCTACTTACGATAGGATTAGTTATATCCTTAATCCAATTCAGAATAGGATTAGTTATATCCTTAATCCAATTCAGAATAGGATTAATTAAGCTCCTCATTGATCCGTTCTAAGTGTGCGACCCAATAGGTTCTCAAAACAATGGCAATGACAAAATTGTCACAGGCAATGAGCGGTATCTAGCAACACATCATTGCTACCCATGTAACGAGAATGTCAATGACTCGACATAACCTTACTCATGATAGATGTTACCGTGTAGTCTAATCCCTTTATCCTTTGATGTCTTGATTAGACACAAGTCATGGAATGTGTCACACTTGTATAGTCTAATCAGCGTTTCTTGATTCCTGAGTAGACTAATTAAACAAATAAAATCAATATCTCATATTGACTTATTCGAGCACGGCCATGCATTTCTTAGTCTCACTCTATCAAAGGGCCCAAGACATCACTCTTGTTATATAAGAGGGATAAATCCTATCTTGATCACTCAACATCCCTCTACATAGATCAGGGCATACCCAATTACTACCTTTATAGTCCATTCTGTTACGAATGACATCTAGCAGCATTAAAGTATGCAATTCTCTATGTTGGGATCTCTGATGATCTCAAGTCAAAGGATCACATACACCATCATCACTATGAGAATCGCTTATGACACTCATATAACAATCCATGTAGCGTTCTCATGGAGGGTCGATCCAGTACATAGTTCTCTAACATGTACCTATGTGATGACTTGATATCCTATATCCATGACAATGGTCATCAGTCAACCACATACTAGTCTTATCGTATCATTGTTATCCTTGTTTACAATAATACTTGACTAGGGATATTTTAAGAATAGTGTGTTATTACTATTCTAAGGACATTATCATATAAGATTACATTACGCAGTTATAAGACAAATATAATAATGAACTATAATAAATAAAATGTCATGATACATAAAAAAATGCCAAAGTCAATCATCTAATGAATGGTTCTAAGGGCATAATCCAACATTGGGCCTTATGAGATCTTAGATCACGTGGGAGATGTGGCATATCGGTTAGTACTACCACCAGAGTTGTCATGAGTGCATAATGTATTCCATGTCTTGATGTTGAGAAAGTACCATCCAGATCCTTCTCATGTGATTTGACATGAGCCACTGGAGATCAGAGAGGACATGAGTTACGTTGAGAAATCGGTACGGATCCTGGATAGGAAGGATAAAGTATTGCGATCTAAGACAATTCCTTTGGTTAAGGTGCTCTGGCAGTATCATAACGAGGAGGAGGCTACTTGGGAATTAGATAGCCGTATGCGTGAGAGGTATCCAGAGCTTTTTCAGTGATAGGTCCAAGTGAAATTTGGAGGACCAAATTTCTTAAGGTGGGGAGAAATGTGAGACCTGATTTTATTACACTATACACCATATTTGTACATGATTGATAGTGGAAATAAATATTGAATGTGGATTTCTACTTCCCATTTTTATTGGATTTAAATTCCATATGGTGTATGTGAAGTAGAATGAATATCTAAAAATTATAAGAATGGAAATTAAAAATAACATGATGCCTAAAAGCCTGTTGGAGGAAGCTTTGAAAATGAAGCATGAAAGAAAGTCAAGAAAAGAGGCTAGGAGTGGACTTCACTCCACTTTGCTTCTCCTTGTACCAATCGGGTTAGACACCAAATAACTTAACCAGATTACAAGCAATGTGAAAGATAATTAATGGCAAAGAAATCAAAGTCAACATGGGAAAGTTTGTATTGGTTGAAGAATAGGACAAGGAAGAAAATAGGCCAATAGGTAGCAGAAAGTTTGCTGCTGCACGCCATGCTGTTAGAAGGAAGAATTTTGGCACATCATCCTTTGACTGCAGCTTTTATCTACAAATTAATGAATGTAGAATATTGTTACTATGTCGTACCTTTGGCCACCACTTTTCTTCAACAATTAATGAGCAAGGAAAGTAATGAGCAAAGAGATCAGAAGTTGCAAGACTTAATAGACGGCTATAAAGTTGATTTAGCTAAACAAAATGTAATACAATTCTCTCCAAGATTGACATTACCGATTTCACTTGCCTTATCTTAGTTCATTTCTTCCTCATTTACTTGACAAGAATTCCTCTCTTGCTACCTAAGCATCCAGCCTTCCTTTAGGTATTTTCCTTCACTCATAAAACCATCCAAGTAAATCAAGGAGAGGGGGATTGACATGGGGAATAACAAAACAAACTGTGAGTTGTGTTGGCTCAAGCAAACAAGGTAAATAAAGTTCCAGCCAATGTTCATGTATTTAATCCTTGATTTATGATGATATTATGTTAATTAGGTGAGGTATGTGCATATTACTTGACATAAGAACATGTAGCAATTTACTATGATGGAACTATAGGTTGTTAATGGTGTCAAGGAATAAATAAAACATGAACAAATATGAAGATTTAAGTGCTGGAAACGTTGTAAAAGTGATGAGAAATAGGCGAGCTAAATGAAGCGTGGTAATGGGCGAGGTCGCCACATGTTAGTTTGACTCATAGGTGAACCTACCTCTGAATAAAAAGCCGTGTATGGCGAACTCACATGCATAGGCATGGCGAGTTGAATTGTGGGCAAGCTCCCACATATAAGCCAATATATGAATGGCGAGTTACATTGGGCGAGCTAGAGGATTAGCCTCAAGTCTCACCAAAGTATTGGAAAGATTCAAACAGAATACATTGATAATCTGGATAATTTATTTTGCAGCCGGGAATTGAGAATTGAAAAAGGCGAGCGGGAAGCTAGGCTTCGTAATACCAGGTAAGGGAGAAGTATGTGAAGTAAATGCATGTCCTGTGGAGTAAAATATTATAAAAGTATTGAGAAAATGCTTTGGTTTGAGACATGCATAAATTTGATAAACTGTTTTCACATACCATGATTTGGGCGAGCTATTAAGCAGACCCCTATGTTGTTTTTTGGGCGAACTGATAAAGGGCGGGCGAGCCAAAGATAGGTGACCCCTTTTATAAAATTCTGGGCGAGCCGACAGTGGGCGATCCCTTGTTGTTTTTGAGAAATATTTCGTGGGCGAACCCTAGTCAGCTCGGTGTGTTCTCCACAGTGGGCGATGTTAGTTCGCCACTATGGGCGAATGAAAGCAGGCGAGCTCAATCCACTGCAATGGGTGAACGGTAATGGGCGAGCTGATAAATGGGGCGAGCCAGTTTAACTTGTTTTTAAATGATGAGATTGCAGGCTATTTGCAGGCGAGCACTAGTTAAGCTCAAATGCTAATGTTGGCGGGCGAACACTAGTTCATCGAAAAGGGAGAGCTGACCATGGGCGAGCCGACCATGGGCGAGCCATAATAGGCGAGCTGACCATGGGCGAGCAGGTTTTAAATTGTGTTTTTCTCACACGAAAATTTGAGAAAATAACTGGTTGTTTTTACTGCATTTTGTAAACAGAAAACATAATACCTTTTTGGAAAATAATCATTTTAAGGAAATGATGAAATATGGGAATTATTCCTTAAAGGTTCTTTACGAGATACAAATTGATTTTGAGACTTTAGGTCCCGAGTTTCATGCGTTATTATTCACGAGGCTGATTGACCCGCCAAGTCATCAGAGGTCTCGAGGTCACCTAGCAAGTGTATCGAGGACCACCTATAGATTGTGGCCATAGATCAACTGTATCCCTGTGGGGATGATTACTACGTTCCTGGGGGAATGATGATAACATGATTTATTCGTAGGGTGATGCCTAGTCTCAACTTACTGATTTCTGTTTACTGAGAGGAATTATCGAATCCTATTTATTGTTTACTACATTATATTGTAAACTGCTAATCAATGATTTGACTATCAAAGACTGTTTACTATATCCATTGTTTTCCTTGTTGGGTTTATTGTTAGGAAAAATAAACGTTTTAGGGGATATAGTTTTATTTGTACAAAGCAGCATACACCTTCCTTACTGAGCACGTCGTCGCTCACCCCTGATTTTCCACTCCACAGGTTATTGATTTGAAGTAAACCGTTTACCTTCCAGAGTTATCGGCTGCTAGATTCAGCAGATATACGATATCGAAGGTACATTATATTCTTTTATATATTCAGTAAAATTGTACAGTACTACTTTGAGTAGAAGGGAATGTAAACAATCTTAAATAAATTAAATGTAATAATTATAATTCTATATACTAATACAAATGGAAGTATTAGGAAATACTTAAAGGGTTGCGAGTTGTTAAGCATCACAGACAGCCCAATCGGTAAGTGGAATTTATAAGTAAAAATTATGTTAATAGTGGATTTGGGATGTTACATGAGGATTGATGTATATGTATAATTGCATAATGAATGATGGATTACATCTGTATTATGAATGTCTAAATAATGAATTGAGACTACGATGGATGTATCTTAGCCTAAATGTCTACAGTGTGCACAATATCTAATTGAATGACAACTGAGGTACCTCTTGATGTACTTAAGACTCACTCATGCATAGCATATGATTTCGAACTATCGGGATCATGTTATCATTTTAAAAGAGAAAGTATTGTTTTAAAAAGGAATTCATCAAATTCTCTTAAATGAAAGCAAATGCTTGAAATGTTTACGATAGCCACAAAACTTAATGTTTTAACTCATACTTTGTTGTTCATGCACGACATGTATAAAATGAATACATGGTTTAATTATATGTTGATCTGAGAAAAGATTACAATTGTAAATGTTTTATTTTGTGAGTTGTCTTAAAGGATTTAAAATGAAACTTGAAAAAGGAGATTTTGATTTACAGATGACAAGTACCCTATGGAATGCCTGTGTGGCATATGCCTTTATGGCATAGAGTGTATATATATATATATATATTGTGGTTCTGCCTGTATGGCATGGAACCCCAGTTATATATATGTGATATGTACATGTAAATGTTGCCTGATGAGACCATTCCAGGTTGTCCGACAATAGTTGTAGACACATTCCTCAGTTTCTAGCTGATCAATGGGACTGGGACAATCTATGATCATAGATAGATGCCCCTCGAGGGAAACTATCCCATCGATAGCTACAATGGGCTAGAGATGATATGATATTGAGCATAGGGATCCTTGCCTAGTCTCTCACTAAATGTTAAATGCTGTTTAGAGTATGATTTACTATATGTGAACTCTAGACATGATATGTTTTTACAATATATTTGATACGACTGAGACTGAAAATGATTTACACATGGTTTTATACCATACATGATATGATTTGATATTGTATATGCTTTGAAATGTGTTTTAAAGCAGATGTTAAATAATTCTAAACAACATGACTTTTGTACATGATTATGTACTACATGAAACATGATTTTAAATGGATGTTTTATATAGTAAAATTTTTATATGTTACATATTGAATCCTGTGATGACGGTACATGTATTAATGCATGATTTGTAGAGATACAAGAATACTTAGTATCATTAGGGCATGATCGAATAAATATTCAAAGAATATTGACTTCTAAATGATATTGGGAGATATACTTACAGGATTTCATGCATTGCATCAGGGATGATATAGTCCTAATTCAATTATTATATTAGTAACTTACTGAGCCGTAGATTTGCTCACCCCCTTAATTTCATATCTTTTCAGACTATTTGAGTTAAACTCTGTCATGAGAGCTTTTAAGTGGGCCTTCGGAGACGGTATCTAGGCTTGGTATTGCCTTTGTCCTCCGAACCTACTTTGCTACTTTTGAGGTATACGGTTTTTCATATATGCTTTTATTTTTAGGCAAATTTTGTACAGTTCTATAGGATGAGATGTAAACTAGGATAATGATTGGTTGATATAATACTTCGATATTATATGATGCGTATGTGGTCATTAATTGTGGATATTAGAATTACTGAGATGATGCTTATGTGGTAAATATAATCTGGATCGTAGACAAATATGTTGCATTGTGATATTTGCAAATAGTTAACTAGGAAAATCTCAAAATATAAGGGGGTATTTTCAATTTGTTTTTAGAAAATAGTAATTTATGGACTATACATGATCCTACTCTATCTTAGAGAATACTTTAAATCATAATTGAATTAAAGAATGAATGGAAATTGTTTAGTGACTACACTGACACCGAATACAAACCGTAAAATGGAAAGGAAAAATTTAGTTCGTAATTTTACTAAGTGGAATAAATGTAAGTGTTAAGTGAATGTCATGGTTTTTGGGTCGTGACATATTTAATGATATCAGAGCAAAGTTTGTCTAGTACGTGTCAGTGTAGACAAGATAGAATTGGTCTTACATCCCATAGTACTGTATACGCCTGATTATAAAATGATGAATAGAGTTTAAAGGATTGTCCTAAATATGAGTGGTTGTAATGTAGAAATCGAACACTAAAGATGGAGGGAGAAAGTGGGCAATCCTTATGAGCGAGTCAAGCTCAATCGCCCCCACCATCACCTCCTCTGCAACCTCCAAGCCCAAACACCCGATTTGAGTGCTTGTAGCAAAGTGTGGCCAACCTTGCTACCCTAGTAGTGAGTCAGTTTGGCAACAATTGGGGCTCTTTGCAACCACAGACGTCCTAATAGTCACAGGCTACTTTGCCATCGCCGATCCCTTAGTTGCCTCAAATTTCTTATCAATATCAACCTCTTCATCAGCCGCAGGCTATACCACAACCACAAGCCGAGGATGTGCTAGACAAAAGTATAGCTTTAATTAAAAGATTCCAGAAAAGGAACCCTCCGATGTTTAAGGGGACCAAAAACCTTATTATGGCTGAGTGGTGGATTATGAAAATTGGGAAACTTTTAGAGAGTATGGAGTGTAGTAGTGAAGAAAAGGTAATATTGGCTACATTTATGTTGGAAGACAAGGCTGAACACTGGTGGGAATCTTCCTACACCACTTTGATTGCTCGAAATCCTAGGATAACTTGGGATGTCTTTGTAGAATCTTTCAATGAACGATATATCTCTAAGAATAGCTCCAAGAAAGAGGCTAAGGATGAGAGGGTTGATAAAAAGAAGGTTGATCAAAGCAAGACTCAAAGTAAAAGTCAGAAAATGGATCCACCTCACATACCAGCTTATGAGTCTAAGACTGAGCAGACATGCAACAGATGTTGCCAAAATCATGGTACTAGGCCCTGCTATTTGGATATCGAAGCTTGCTTTAAGTGTGGGAAAATTAGGCATAAGATGAAGGATTGCTCAGAATTGGAAACTTTTGAGAGATAGCCTAAGACAAGGAGCAACAAGAGGAGGAGGTCAACAGGGAAAGGGAAGGTGCTTGTAGATCAAGACAGTGAGACTGTCGTAGATTAAGAGACGATTGATACATTTGCCTTATCAACCATTAAAGGTAAACTTTTGATTTTTAAGGTTGAAGCCTTCACAATAATTCATTCAGGCTTTATACAATTGTTCATCTCATCTTAGGTGTTAGGAAGTTAAACTTAGAACCAAAATCTTTAGGATATCCACTACATAAGAGGACCCTCTAAAGTAAATTTTAGATAATCGATCCATAGTATAAAGCTTATAGACTCTTCTACTTTCCCTAGATACAACAAAGACTGAACAAAACATGCTATCATAAGTGAATCTCTAAATGAATATTGGAGACTCTTTGGACATAAGAAGTTGATGGGGAAACGAAGATTTTACAAGATAAGACCTCGAGAGCGTCTTATTATGATAGCTAACTTTAACTCAATATATAAACCTCTAAATTGTTAAGGAGGTGTGTTGCGAAATGAGAAATAATGAAACGCATTGAGTAATTGAGCTTTGAGGGTAATATGAAGTAAGTGCGACCTTAAGAAGAAGTCATAATATGCAAATTGGAATTTCAAAATTATCAAATCTTGGATTATATGAATATAAAGAATGTAATAAGAGAAGCATTCTCACACTTTAAGATAACTCAAATAAATTTGGAGGACCAAATTTTCTAAGTTGGGGAGGATGTGAACACTGCCAATTTTTGATTCTGAACTTTTAAATTGGTGTGCAATCGAAGTAAATTAAATATTGAAGACATAGTTAAAATTTTTAATCATTATGAAGTGATAAATCATGCATGAGCAATATAAGAATTTTTCAACTTTTAAATTTATGAGAGTTATGGAGAATAGAGGAAATTAAGGATTTAAAATGGTGGATTAAAGCATTTTAATAAATTGTATTGGAATAATTTATTTAATTGGTGGGTAAAAAAAATTCAAGAAACCTAATTGTATTAAATATACAAGTATTCTTAAAGAAATTATACTAAAGAATATATATATATATAAAAGAAATAATATACTATATTAAATAGTATATAATTATAAAAGATATAATATAACATAATATAATAGAATATAAGAGATATAAAATTATATTATAATATATTATATTATGTAAAAGATATAATATTACATAGATATGTAATACAAATATATATCATATATAATATCTAATATAACGTTATAATATATATAATATAATAAAGAAAATGAGGCGGGGTGAGAAAACCCACTCATGTGATAAAAAAAAACTAATATATATATATATTTATATACACACAAGCTTCCCAAGGAAGCTTGGGAAGCCTATCTAAAATGTCGGCTGCTGCAAGCAATAGACGTGACTCATATAAAAATAAAAAAAAAGTTTATAAAAACAAAGTGGACCAAACCCACCATTTAAGTCTGCCTAAGGCAGACGTGCCATGCTTTTATCCCATTTTAATAAAATAATAAAAAAATGAGAATGTAATGTAAAGGAAAGAAAGAAAGCTATAACAGGGGCGGCGAATGTGAGAGAGAGAGAGAGAGAGCAAGGCAAAGAAAAGAAATTTAAGCAAAGACCAAGGTGAGGGAGATAGGTGAGCTGAGAGTTGAAGAGAAACTTGGTAGCAATGTTTTATTTTGGGTGAATAGGGGCTGAACCTAGCAGAGTTGAAGGCAGGAAACGTGGGTTTATTGGGCGCCAAACAGGGGGTTGCTGCCAAGGGTGATTCAAAACTGATTTAAGCGCTGAAATATTGGGTTTCAAGGCGTTTTAAGGGCTGATTAGTAGCTGATTTTGGGGCTGAAATGCAGTGGTTTTAAGTGCTGAAAATGGGGTGTTGGAGCTGAGTTGTGTGAGTTTTATTGTAAAATGAGTAAGATAAATTAGTAGGCTTAGTAATATTTTTTTTAATGAAATTTTTATAGAATTTATTTAATTAATTTTGAGTATCTTGATAATGTTTGAATGTGTAGCGAAAGCATAAGAGGCGAGTTAGGAAGAGTTGGATCAAGTGCTAGCTTGCGCGATCTCAGTAAGATACTTTTATAAGATTGCATTAGTATTATATTGTCATAGGTTGGATTTCTTTATGCTATTATGGTATTACATTGGAAAATTTTAAAATGTTATGAATGAACAATATTGGTTATAGCGAAATGTTGTTGAGTATAATGAGGATTGACAATGAAATAATGATGAAACAATGTTAGAGTATGATCAAAAGATTGTGTGAATAAGTTTGAATGATTGATAAAACATTTTGATGGTTGTTGTAATGTGTTGGGATATTGTGAAACATCGTTGGGATGATGTGGAATATTGTGAGAAATAGTCTTATCATACTGTTGAAATACCCTTAGAATATGGTTAAATCAAATTAGATCTTACTGGAACTAGGGGAATAGTTGAATTGAACTGTTGATTGTATATGTTTGTAGTAAATATATATATATATATATATATATATATATATATACAGGTAGATATTGCATGAAGGTGAATTGAGACCATGCAACTATATGTATTCTTGAGGAAATAAGAAGGGGTGTGTGGTTATGAGATAGAAATGATAAATGTTTGACCTTATAGTGATATGAAATTGTGGGTGAAAATGAAATGATGGTAGAAAAGTTGAAAATTTACTATAGATGAACATACTGAATATTTGTGGAATGGGATGTGTCTATGGTGAGCTAGTCCCTTAAGAAAAAGTAGATTGTGATACCTAAAGTAATTGGAGAAAAAAAAATGTGACCTTGTTTGAAATGGATTATATGGATCAATTACTGAGGACAAGGCATCATTGATGTCTTAAAATCAATTTTGATATATAGGAATGCGTTATGAGTTCTAGAATACTATGGATTGTCTTAAGGTAACTTAAATGTTTTGAAAGTATTATAGGATATACAAGAAGGTTGATTTGTGGTACTTGAACATGTAATTGGATTTCTTCAAGCAAATGTAATATGTCATGGTCTCGAGAAAGAAAAGTTACTTGATGTGCGAATTGTGAAAATGGATTGTAGTAGATTGTTTGCTATGATGATGTGACCTTGACTACAAACACGTAATTTTGTTATCTTATGCATATAGTGGAAATTGATACCTTGATATAAAAGGGTGAATACATTGTGATTTTGATAGATTATAAACTTGAAATTTGTAATTTGATGTGTGAATGATGATTTATCTTACGACATGACATATTGATTTTGTAAATTGCGAAACGGATGTTGGGAACTGAGAAGTGAATTGATACTTGATTTGTGTGAAATGATATATGATTATGAAAATGCATGCTACGCAAATATTGTAGCCTCGATAAGAGGAGTGTGATTTAGTAGATGTTGGATGTCATCAAACATATCAAGAATAAATGTATGTATATAAATACCGATCATGTGACCTTATTGGCTAACAAGAGTATAGTAGCCCATGTGGTATAATCTGTTGTGTTAATACTATTGAGGATTGATGGATATGTATAATTGCATAATGAATGATGGATTACATCTGTATGACGAATGTCTAAATAAGGAATTGAGACTACGATGGATGCATCTTAGCCTAAATGTCTACAGTGTGCACAATATCTAATTGAATGACAACTAAGATACCTTTTGATGTACTTAAGACTCACTCATGCATAGCATATGATTTCGAATTATCGGGATCATGTAATCATTTTAAAAGAGAAAGTATTATTTTAAAAAGGAATGCATCAAATTCTCTTAAATGAAAGCAAATGCTTGAAATGTTTACGACAGCCACAAAACTTAATGTTTTAACTCATACTTTGTTGTTCATGCACAACATGTATAAAATGAATACATGGTTTAATTATATGTTGATTTGAGAAAAGATTACAATTGTAAATGTTTTATTTTGTGAGCTGTCTTAAAGGATTTAAAAAGTAATTTGAAAGAAGAGATTTCAATTTAGAAATGACAGGTACCCTATGGAATGTCTGTGTGGCATATGCCTTTGTGGCATAAAGTGTGTGTGTGTATATATATATATATATATTATGGTTCTGCCTGTGTGGCATGGAGCCCCATTTATATATACGTGATATGTACATGTAAATGTTGTCGATGAGACCATTCCAGGCTGTTCGACAATAGTCGTGGACACATTTCTCAGTTTCCAGCTAATCAGTGGGACTGGGACGATTTATGATCATAGATAGATGCCCTTTGAGGGAAACTATCCCATTGATAGCTACAATGGGTTAGAGATGATATGATATTGAGCATAGGGATCCTTGCCAATGCTCTCACTAAATGTTAAATGCTGTTTAGAGTATGATTTACTATATGTGAACTCTAGACATGATAAGTTTTTACAATATATTTGATACTACTGAGACTGAAAATGCTTTACACATGGTTTTATACCATACATGATATGATTTGAGATTGTATATGCTTTGAAATGTGTTTAAAGCATATGTTAAATGATTCTAAACTACATGACTTTCGTACATGATTATGTACTACATGAAACATGATTTTAAATGGATGTTTTATATAGTAAAATTTTTATATGTTACATATTGAATCCTGTGATAACAGTACACGTATTAATGCATGATTTGCAGAGATACAAGAATACTTAGTATCATTAGGGCATGATCAAATAAATATTTAGAGAATATTGACTTCTAAATGATACTGGAGATACACTTGCAGGATTTCATGCATTGCATTAAGGATGATATAGTCCTAATTCAATTATTATATTAGTAACTTACTGAGTCGTGGATTTGCTCACCCCCTTAATTTCATTTCTTTTCAGACTATTTGAGTTAAACTCCACCATAAGATCTTTTGAGTGGGCCTTCGGAGACGGTATCTAGGCTTGGTATTGCCCTTGTCCTCCGAACCTACTTTGCTACTTTTGAGGTATACACTTTTTCGTATATGCTTTTATTTTTAGGCAAATTTTGTACAGTACTATAGGATGGGATGTAAAGTAGGATAATGATTGGTTGATATAATACTTCGATATTATATGATGCGTATGTGGTGATTAATTGTGGATATTAGAATTACTGAGATGATGCTTATGTGGTAAATATAATCTGGATCGTAGACAAATGTGTTGCATTATGATATTTACAGGTAGTTAACTGGGAAAATCTCAAAATATAAGGGGGTTATTTTCAATTCGTTTTTAGAAAAAAAGTAAGTTATGGACTATACATGATCCTACTCTATCTTAGAAAGTAATTTAAATAATAATTGAATTAAAGAATGAATGGAAATTGTTTAGTGACTACACTGACACCGAATACAAAACGTAAAATGGAAAGGAAAAATTTAGTTCGTAATTTTACTAAGTTGAATAAATGTAAGTGTTAAGTGAATGTCATGATTTTTGGGTCATGACACAAACTCTTAACTCATATTTTCACAAAAAAAAATCCAAACAATGCTCTAATTTGTAAAAAAAAAAATTAATTCTAAAGGAAATTCATTTAATATATAGGTATAGATTTTTTTTGTTAATTAATAAGTATATATATTATTCTTTCTTATTTTTATCTTTTTCATTTCAAAAATATTGTTTTTCAATTCATAAAAGAATCAAATTCATTCTAAATTATATTATTTTTAATGTAAAAATTTAAAAAAAAAAAACAAAAAATCAGGAATGAAATAGAAGATAAGCAAAAAAAAAAAAATTACACAAAACTCGTAACATTTTTAACTTACAAAAGTCAAGGCGATTCATTCCATAAAGAGCTATACGTGTCAATCAGTAACCCCACAAGAGATTTTTTTTAATATATTGTATAGATTTCATTTTTGTTTCTTTATTTTTCTAAAATTGGTACATAAACCCAGTCCGCATAGTTGACATAAATCCAATCCGTTAAGTAAGTTAAGAAAGTAACGACAAGTTGACTGATCTCGAGTTGTTTGGATCATAAAAATTATTTTTTTTACTTGGAAAAAAACGAAAGCCTTGTTTTCAAATTCAAAAAGTCTTTTTATTTTAATTAAAGTGGGAGAAGATTTTAATTGTGATGAGAATTTTATCACAAATTAATTTTTGTTTTCTTATTTTTTTCTGAAAATTACATAAACCTAACTTGTAAAGTCAATCAAGCAAGTAATGACAAGTTGACTGATTTCAAGTTAATTTAGATGGACAATGCAATTAGTTCCATTGTGATAGAAAACAAAAGTGACAGTGAGATGAGTTACTATAATGATGAGATTCAGTACTGTAACAGTAAGATTAAAATCAGTAGTAGAATATGTGTTTGAATAACAATGTAGCAGCGGTAGTGTGGTGAAGTGTGGTATAAAGAGAATGACTACTAAGGACATTATATTAAATTTTATATATAATAAAATTTATAGCATGTATATTTCATATTTGTGAAATTAGTAAATAATTAAAAAATATATTAAATTTTCTATATGAGATAATATATTTTTAATAAATTAAAAAATATTGAAATGATTTTTATATGAAATAATATTTTTATTATTAAATATTAAAAATTATATATATTTATATATATATGTACATATGCTGTAGACACTTCATTGTGATGGGTAATTTTTAATCCGTGTTTGAAACTAAATCAATTTTCACATGAGTTCAATTTTTTTTTATAATAAAATCTTGAGATTTTATTCAAAATTTATCTAAACTATCCATTTAGATTTTTTGTTTGAATATATATATATATATATATATATATATATATATATATATTTGACTTGGGTTTTATTTTCATTTTGGATTTCAATTACAATTTTAGGTTTAGGATTAGTTTTGAACATGGTTTGATAATTAAAAGATGAATTTAACTTTTTTTTTTTAATTTTATTTTATATTATATTTAGGAAAGAATAAAAAACGAAAATCAATAAAAAAAAGAAAAAAGGAAAATTCAAAATAAAAGTTAGAATTCAAAAAACTGGAAAATGGGCTTCGATTTCTTGGGGTGTTTAGGTTATCGCTTGAGAGAATTAAAGAAGACAAGAAAGACATAGGCCGGCAAAGCTAGTGGCGCTGGCTCCACGGTGGTGAGCGGGGTGGAAGGACGGCTGGACTGGTGGAAGAAAGAAAATTAAAGACAGGTGATTGTCGACAGGTTTACTGCTTTTTGATTTTTATCCATTTGTTTATTGGTTTATCAATTTACTATTTATTTGATTTGGATGGTGTTGCCAACTTATTTCTCGTACATGTAAATATCTTTATGTTTTAGTTTCACTTGACATTGTCATTACCGATTTTGGGATGGTTTTTAATTATTTATTATATTTTGTAGGATTAATAAACAATTCAAAGTTATTCGACTTGTAGAAAATAAATTAATAAGATTAAACTCACTAAGTTCATTTGTAAAATCAAAATATGCTATAAATTGGTCTAATTCATTAATTTTTTGGATATATACATGTTATTTTTTTATTTTATGATGAAATTATATTAACTTATATTTTGTTGGCAATTTATAAAAATAATATTATATTAAATAAACCTAATTGTGAAACATATAAATTATTAGAACATAGATTTATAGTTCATTCATTTTGAATACAAAAATGTATATATGCCACTATATATATATATATATAAATATATAATATATATATATATATATATATATATATATAATATAAACTTTTTTTAAAACTACACCATTGATAAAAACTCATAAACGTAAATTATTAATATAGAAAATTTTCAACTTGAATTAGTTATAGTAAAAATATTTAAGATATATTTGTTAGGATAAAAACATTTTGAGACAAACGAGTTACTAGCAAAAATAAATTAAGATTCTAAAATAGATACAAATTTAATAACTACACACACATTCAATACAAATGCAAAACGAAATTAAATTATTTAACTGGAAAGACCACGGTTAAAATTTTGAAACGTTGTTTATCATTATAAAAAGGACCACAATTTTAAATTAAAAAACGTAGCCTAATTAAAATAAAGGACTACGGTTTTTTGTGACCATAGTCTAATACTGATAATATTCGACGATGAAGTTGTAGTCTAATATATGGTATTAGAAATCGTAGTCTATGTACATGAGAAAAAATTATGTCAAAATAGGCTATGGTTGAAAAAAACATAATCTTTTGTCATAGATTACGGTTTTTAAACATAATCTATAAGCCTTTTTCCCAGTAGTGAGTGTTGAGAAAAAAGATGTTTTGGAAGTATAAAATAAGTTTTAGAATGAAAAATAATAAGTGGTACATATTGACTTAAACATATGTACATATCAAGGGCATTCGAATACCATGAGATAAGAGTTCGAATACCCTTGAAGGTATTGAGTTTGTACATATAATTGGTGTGTATGTACATAGTGTTTAATTCAAATGTGCTTAATGTTTTGTTAATGAGTACAAACTAAGGGTATTTGAATGCCTAAAAAACCTTAATTGAATACCTAAGAGAGATATTAGAAGACCTAAGAAGGTTATTCAACTACCCTAAAGCTTTGAAATGAGGGTTATATTTTATGTAAAGAAAATGTACATTCTGCCTTAAGTGGATGTACACTCCATCCTGCCTTAAGTTTATGTACAATGCCTATTCAAATACCTTAAAAGGATATTTGAATATCCTGCAAGATTTTATATTCTGTGTAATTTTTTTTTTAACTTAAGGTATTTGAATACCTTAAAAGGCATATTCGAATA
This sequence comes from Heritiera littoralis, assembly GCA_031772115.1. Lineage (NCBI taxonomy): Eukaryota > Viridiplantae > Streptophyta > Magnoliopsida > Malvales > Malvaceae > Heritiera > Heritiera littoralis. The sequence continues at coordinate 1,452,880 of JAPDPK010000154.1, read as the reverse complement.
CCTTCAGATACAGACATTCTGTTTGAATTTTAGCTTAAGGAATTCGAATAACCTTTTCTAGAAGTCAAAAAATAAGATCATGGGACATATCATTTTATTCCAAAAGTGGTGATTTTCAACAAAGTTGTATTAAATCATTAGGGTACATTTCTTACACTTATTGGGGTTCTAATATCATTCATCTATCATATCCTTACAAATTTTTACATCACTTCAATCTAGAATTCAGATTAATTCTTCTTACACTCTTTTTTTTTTATGTAGTTTCTTGGATTTTTCTAAAAAGTAGGTATTATATACTGAGAACAATGTTTCTTGAATCATTTGCACTAGTGTTATTCTTGAAAAAGCTTCCTAGAGAGGCCTTGTCTAAAAAAGTTCTTCAAGTATTCTTCAACTTTGATTGCATGAGCCAACCACACTCAAATTTTATACAACAATTATATAGGGTTTTTATAGTTGTAAAAATCATTTACTTTAATGAAATTAAATTATGGCTAAGCAAAAAAGTAAAATAAAGTAAAAGGTAATGAATATAGAGCTACAAGGGTGAGATAATGAAATGAAATTAAATGTTTCCAAACATATGCTACATCTAATCTAGTTATAGTTCGCTTGTCAATTCATGTTCACAACCATGAACCTCAATAGATGTTTCAAGAGGAAGTTGATAAAAAAGCTTGGGAGGCAGTTGAAGGAGCTCATCATTAGTTTCAAGCATCTTCAAGATTTACTCATTGAAGGACAATCGGTAGGCATCATTTATATACACCAAAAGGCTATCACCAACATTTTCTTCACCATTATTTTTTCGACATTAGTAATGTCTCCTAGCTCTATGTCCTCTCCTTGATCCAACCGATCATAAATCCATGATGGAAAATATATTTGACTGGTGTGGTCAGCAAATGCATTCAGATTCTTCCTCTTACCTATCATTTCCACTAGTAACATTCCAAAACTATAAACATCAGCCTTGTATGAGATACCTCCAATACTTTTGTAAACCAATTTAGGAGCAATATATCCTATTGTTCCTCTTGCTGCAGTGAGAGAGACAATGCTATCGTCTACTGAATACAATTTAGCAAGACCAAAATCTGAAACTTTTGGATTAAAGTTCTCATCCAAATGAATATTGTGTGGCTTGATATCAGAATGTAAAATTTGCATGTCACATTCGTGATGTAAGTAGTCAATTCCTTGAGCCACCCCAAGCACAATATCAAACATTTTTTTCCATCCTAAAATGTTCTTATTTTCTTCTATAAATATGATTTTCTCTAAGGATCCATTTACCATGAAGTCATAAATGAGAGTTTGCTTTGATCCCTCTACACAAAATCCAACAAGTTTCACCACATTAACATGATGAATTCTCCCAATAGAAGCAACTTCATTTATGAAATCTTGTCCGTTAGCCTTTGACTTGCCCAATAATGCCCACTGCGAAGTTTTCCTTTAAACATCGAGCCATAACCACCTTCACCTAACTTATCTTTGAAACCTTTAGTCATTTTTTTTAATCTCTCTAAAAGAATACCTAATGGGCACTAAATTGTTTTGGCTTTGAAGGAACTTTTCAATGGTGTCATCCATAGATAAATGTCTCCTTCTCCATTTGTATATAACAAGAGCAAGCAAGCAAAGTATCCCAATCAAAGTCCTTAGTAAGATGACACCTTTCAAGAAAAACATATTGGAGCACATTAGTACTAGTACTTGTGAAATCAATGGAATAATGTATTACCTATATTCTCAAAAAGTCTATACATTGACACTTGCATGCTCCCTTAAAATTAACTAGAATTTGGAATAAAGACATAGTTCACTTTTTAGTGCATTCAAAATATATTTTCTTTCTAAGATCTCTATGTATAAACTTTAATATTAGAAAATTATTACTAATTAATTTGTGCAATTAATTAAGTTTGAAATAGAAACTTAATTGATTGATCACATCAACAATGTCTTATTTTTCTTTTCCTATATGATAAACATTACTCTAATATACTCTTTCACTTCAAAATCCTTAAAGTGCTTATATAGATTAAAAAAAAGTTATAAATCAAGGTAAATATTAAGGTGTTGATAAAATGTAATAAGATCTTTTAATTATTTTTAATTAAACTTGACTTTTCTTTTTTCTGTTGCTCAATAATTTTCCCTCTGAAATTGAGACCAAAAGCATGTCTATTCTATATCTTTATATATGCTTTCGTTATAGTAAATAGTATTGTTTCAAAGGGCCAATTAACAGGTGTCTATAAACACAAGTGAATGATTATTTAATCACTATTTTAGGAAATAATTTCATATTTAGGGTCCGCTTGATGGACAGTGAGATTACTTTTGATTAGATTAAAAATAGTAGTAGAGGTGAAATTAGTTACTACAGCAATGAGATTGTGTACTGTAACGCTATAATTAAAACAGTGGTGGCATACTGGCATATGTGTTTGGATGCACACGCAATGGTGGCAATGAGATAAAATGTAGTGAGAAGAGAAAATGACTATTAAAGACGTTAGACTAAAGTTTTTATATAGCTTTTTTTTTACGAAATTAATAAATAATTAAGATTTATTAAATTTATTTTTATCAAATAATAAAATTTATTACTTATATGATTTTAATAATTTATTAATTAATTTTTATATAATAATAAAATTTTATTTATTATATTAAATTAATTATCATTTTAAAATAAAAAAACCAAAGTAAAAAGCAAATTAAGTTGCAAGGACATTTTTGTCTATTCACTAAGTTTTAAAGGAAAAAAATACAATAAAAATTAAAGGTAAATGAGGATTTTTTGAAAAGCTTTTATTGATAGGATTAGAGTGTATCTCCTACCGGACCCAATTGGACCTTTAAGGGTTTAAGGGTCTAATGGGATACAAAAGGTGCAACACAGTGGAAATGCTTCCATCGCGTTGCACCTTGGTCTACCAAAAGGCACTATGGCATGATTGGATTTTGTCTATAGTGTTGGATTCCATCGCACCAAAATCCAAGTAAAGCCATAAGGTTAGTTTGGATAGGTGGTGAAATTTGCCTCTAGTGAGATTGAAAACAATTTGGCTCTAGTGAGATTACTTTTGATTAGATTAAAAATAGTAGTAGAGGTGAGATCAGTTACTATAGCAATGAGATTGTGTACTGTAACGATATAATTAAAATAGTGGTGGCATACTGGCATATGTGTTTGGCTGCACACACAATGGTGGCGATGAGATAAACTGTAGTGACAAAAGAAATTAACAATTAAAGATGTTAGACTAAAGTTTTTATATAGCTTTTTTTTTACAAAATTAATAAATAATTAAGATTTATTAAATTTATTTTTATCAAATAATAAAATTTATTACCTATATGATTTTAATAATTTATTAATTAATTTTTATATAATAATAAAATTTTATTTATTATATTAAGTTAATAGTCATTTTAAAATAAAAACCAAAGTAAAAAGCAAATTAAGTTGCAAGGACATTTTTGTCTATTCACTAAGTTTTAAAGGAAAAAAATACAATAAAAATTAAAGTAAATGAGGATTTTTTTTAAAAGCTTTTATTGATAGGGTTAGACTGTATCTCCTATCGAACCTAATTAGACCCTTAAGGGTTTAAGGGTTTAATGGGATACGAAAGGTGCAACACAGTGGAAATGCTTCCATCGCATTGCACCTTGGTCTGCTAAACGGCACTACGGCACGATAGGATTTTGTCCATAGTGTTGGATTCCATCGCACCAAAATCCAAGTAAAGCCTTAAGGTTAGTTTGTATAGGTGGTGAAATTTGGCTCTAGTGAGATTGAAAACAATTGGTGAGGTGAAATTAATTACTATAGTGGTGAGATTGATTATTAGAAGTGATATTGAAATCAGTGGTGGAATATGTGTTTGTATGTGAACGTAGCGGTGGTAATGAGATAAAATGTAGTAAATTGAGAAAATAATCATGAATGACACAAGATGAAAATTTATGTATAATTTTGCAAAATTAGTAATAAAATTGAAAATTATTAAAATTATTTATATAAAAAATTTATTAAATTTTACTAAAATTATTTTTCTTACCAAATAACACTTTTATTATTAATCATATTTATATATATTTTTAATGTTATTTAATATTTAGAGTCATTGTAATTTTTATTTAATATAATGAAGAAAAGAGTTCATGTGAAATATATTGAACTAATTAAGGATATGTATAGAGATGAAAGGACACATGTGAGGACATGTGAAGCGCAAACAAGTGAGTTTCCTATCATAGTGGAATTACTCTAAAGGTCACCATTAAGTCCACTCTTGTTTGCAGTAGTGTGACGACCAGTATCATGTGGGGCCGGTCGCACTCAACCGTATTGTCCGCTTTGAATTCTAGAGGTGGCCCCCGCCAGTTCAGCTGACGTGGCACTTAGGTCCTCACGGATTTCTTTCGCGTCCCGTCGTGCTCGAACCCTTGATCACAATCAAGTGTCGAGACACGACTACCATTGGACCTAGGTCCAATGGTAGCCGTGTCTCGACACTTGATTGTGATCAAGGGTTCGAGCACGACGGGACGCGAAAGAAATCCGTGAGGACCTAAGTGCCACGTCAGCTGAACTGGCGGGGGCCACCTCTAGAATCCAAAGCGGACAATACGGTTGAGTGCGACCGGCCCCACATGATACTGGTCGTCACAAAAAAATGCGCGTTTTATTGTGAGGCCCGTATCCTAGTGGCCCATACCTCACTCAACCGTATTGTCTGCTTTGGGAGTATCACGTGGGGCCCCCTCACGGATTTCTTTCACGTCCGCCGCTACTCGAACCCCTTACCACTTGTAAGTGTCGAGTAACGACTAACCATTGGACCTAGTTCTAATGGTAGTCGTGTCTCGACACTTGATTGTGATCAAGGGTTCGAGCATGACAGGACGCGAAAGAAATCCGTGATGACCTAAGTGCCACGTCAGCTGAACTGGCGGGGGCCACCTCTAGAATCCAAAGCGGACAATACGGTTGAGTGCGACCGGCCTCACATGATACTGGTCGTCACAAAAAAAAGCGCGTTTTATTGTGAGGCCCGTATCCTAGTGGCCCATACCTCACTCATCCGTATTGTCCGCTTTGGGAGTATCATGTGGGGCCCCCTCACGGATTTCTTTCGCGTCCGCCGTTACTCGAACCCCTTACCACTTGTAAGCGTCGAGTAACGACTAACCATTGGACCTAGTCCAATGGTTAGTCGTTATTCGACGCTTACAAGTGGTAAGGGGTTCGAGTAACGGCGGACGCGAAAGAAATCCGTGAGGGGGCCCCACATGATACTCCCAAAGCGGACAATACGAATGAGTGAGGTATGGGCCACTAGGATACGGGCCTCACAAGTAGTAATTGATGAACTGACAAAATCCATCCAAGATAAGATGACTTGGTGTATAATGTTCGCATATGATATTGTACTGTGTGCAGAGACTAGAGTAGAGATCAACACGAAGTTGGAACTATAGAGATAGATGCTAGAATCAAGCGGGTTGAAACTAAGTAGATTGAAGACTGAATACATGGAATGTAATTTCAGTTCAAACAAAGATGAAGAGCAGAATGTAGTAATGTTAGATCGGACGACGATACCTAAGCAAGAACATTTTCGATATCTAAGATTGATAGAACAGATGGATATAGAGATTGATAGTGATGTGACCCACAAGATTGAAGCTGGATGGAATAAGTGGAAAAGTGCCACAGGTGTACTATGCGATAAAAGAATTCTTAAATGATTGAAAGGCAAGTTTTATAAAATAATTGTTAGACCAACATTGCTATCTAGTAGTGAATGTTTGGCGACTACGAGACTGCATACACAAAATATGGGTGTAGCAGAAATGTGAATGTTATGGTGGATGTGTGGATATACAAGAAATGATAGAATGAGAAATGAAGATATTTGCAAAATGGTTAGAGTGATACCTACCGGAGACAAAATGTGTAAGAATTGTTTACATTAGTTTGGACACGTATAACGAAGACCTGTAGATATTCTAGTTAGAAGGGTGGAGGCTATGAATGATGAAAGAAAGGTCAAGACTAGAGGAAGACAGAAAGATACTTGGGAGGAAGTACTTTGGAAAGATATTGAAGTATTTGAGTTGGATGAAGGCATTGCTTTAGATAGGAATGTGTGAAGGAGGAGAATTCATATAGACGATTTAACATGATTTCAGATATTGGTTTATTTAGTCTACTTCAATCTATTGAGATGAATGCTCTGATGATGATGATGATGATTTAAGATATAGTGGTACACTATATTAAGTGTCATAATTTGTCAAGTCCTAAAACCTAACTCGCTAAACTTAAAATCAAGAGTCGTCACCAACCATACAAATTTAAGGTGTGATTGATCACCTATTAAACTAAGATAAGGCATCAATCTATAGGGAAGGATTAGCACCACACATTGTCCAACCTAAAATGGTATTAACTAATTTTGTGATATTTTAAAGAAATCTTAACTAAATGGTTTTATTATTAAATTCAAATATTTAAATATTGGACAATTTCGAAGTAAACTCTCCATCATTTTGGTAGAATTTCTTAAAGATATATCCTCACTTTAATAGTATCCAAGAAATCTCACTCATCTTTTTCAAAGAGGCTCCATCTTTGAATTCATTAAATTTCTTATGAATGATTCTTAAATTTATTTCTATGTTTTTTTTCCCATTTATATATTTTTATCTTTATTTTATAATGTCTTTATTTTCTATTTATTTTCCCAATTTTTATTATTTTTATCTATTTTTATTTTCTAAGTTTTATTTTAATCTTATATATTTTTAAAATAAATGTCAATTATTCTTATTAAAAATTTTCATGAAATTTAAAGAAATATTTTCACATAATAATTTTAAAAGTGTCAACTGTTTATGACATTTTATAATTTCATCATTGGGATAATTTTATTTATTCTCAACTAAATTTTTTTTTTACTTTCAATAATATGTCATTATTAATATTTATTTTATATTTTACAAAATGAATATTGATTATTTATATTTATATTTATATTTTCAGGAATAAATATTGTGGCTGACGGTTAGAGCGCGGAAGAGCTGGTGCTCCAAAGGGAATGGGGTGAAGATGCAGCAGGCCGAACGCTGGACAGGAGTGAGCAGTGGATGTTGCGTGAACAGAGCAGGGAGCAGTGAGAGAGCTCGGTTTCAACGTTAAAGAAGTTGTCTGGTGGTGCAAGTGTGCAAGGCGCGATGAAGAAGATGCAACTGTTTTACTGGACAGTGGTGAGCAGCAACAATAGCGATTGATGCAGGGATGCTAGGGTTAGGGAAGATGATGTCTTAACAGAGTAGCAGCATGAAAGGCAGGGATCGATGATGGATAATGTTGCTGGGCAATAAGCGATGAAGCTGATGGGGTGATAAGGTGGTGAATGATCAGCTACGTGAGAGCTAGGCAGGGCTCTATCTTAACTGATCTCCTCTCCTAGACTACGGGGTTTACTTTAGCCCTTTTATAGTCAAAGGTTAGTCTTTAACTACAATTAAACTACTTTATTTTTTCTTTTTTTTAATCTTAATAATGATCAAATATCAATTCTAATGCTAACTCTAACTCTAATTTAAAAAACTAAAAATTAGTAAATTAATAAATCGTAACTTATAATTATTCTATTCTAAAATTATAATTTATTTTCTTTTCTTTATTTATTTTTCCTAAATTAAAAAATCTTAATTTAATTCTAAATTAATTCCAATGTTTATCCTAATTAAAATAACTCCCCTAGCCTAAAGTTAATTACAAGACCACCTAATTAATCAAGTTAGTTATTTTTATTTTTACAAATTAGTACTCAAACAAAATAGGGTACCTACATTTAAGATTTTAAGTAATAAAAAATTTAATAATTATATATTATAAATATAAAATAATAATTTATATATGAATTTATATTTAAATAAAAAATCTCAAAAATAAAATAAAAATGAAACATCAAGAGTAAAAAAATTAAGAAAGATAATAAAAAATGCTTTAATAATTTTTAATCAAAAAATTAATTTAACAAAATAAAAAAAATTTTAAACTAATAAAAAAATGACAAAGGCGGAATCCCAACCCCCTCCACCATGGAGACTAGTGATCCCATCCCACTAGACTTCGGCCTCTTCTACGGAAAATTGAAGGGGCAGTGCAGTTGATTGGTACCGACTGCATCGTCACATGGGATGCCAAACTGCACTTTTGTTCGTAGGTTCTCATCTCACCGGAGTGTGATAAGAAACGAACAGCATTATATAAATATATCTATAAATATATATATATATATAGATATATATATATATATATATATATATATATATTACCTTAACCAATGCTGTTAGGTACTGGTTGATATTTCATTGTTCCAAAGGCTCATTCTATTTTGTATTAGTTGCATTATAAATTTTTAGGTTCTAAATATTTAACCTTTATTAAAATATTTTATATTTAATGCACTAACAATGTATAAATTTTATATACTATCAATCAATAATGTGATACCACATTATTAATGAACAAGCTCAAAAGTTAAAAGGATTTATATTTTATACACTTTAGTGTATAAATCTTATACATTATTAGTAAGGGTGTTCTTATTACACTAACCAAACAAACCAAATTTAATTTAATTAATCGGTCAGCTATTGAAATATTTCAGTCAATTTATGAAAATTATTTTGAAGGAATATCTATTTTCAGTTAATTCTATTAATTAACCAAATTAACCAAAATTTTAGTTGAAATATAAAAAATTTAAAAATAAAACTTAAAAAATATGAAAACCAAAAATATATTTAATATTTGAAATATATATGATGTTTTAAGTTTAATGTCATTAGAGGTTTTAAATTAATATTTGAAATTTAGATTATATTATTTAGTTTGTTTTAAATATGAGAAATTAAAATTAAAAATATAATTTGACTTAAATGTGTTTTATTATTTTGATTAATTTGGTTAATTAACCAAATTTAATTTAATTAGTTTATTTTTGAAATTAGAAGTTTTGTTTTGATCAACAAAAAAAAAATTAACTAATTCAATTAACTTTAATTTTGACCAATTTAGTTCGAGATTAACCAAACCGGTCGAATGAATATTCTTAATTGTCAATTAGTCATGACATTACTTATAAATTCATAAATTTTTAAAAATGAATAATCATTCAAATAATATTATTAAATTTTCTAATTAATGAAGTGACATGATATGAATAAATACCAATACTAATTCATGCACATGATATGATAACCCAAGTTCAAAGCCATTAAAATAAATATTTTATTAATTTTAATTATTTAATTAGGCAAAACTCATCAATAACCGTAATCAGTAATAACTACCCAACCTCTGTATTGGCCGCCGATTTGCTGTTAAGTGCCAACTATCAATGGCATCTAACAGTTTTTTTTTTCTGGTAATTATAACCAATTTTTGCAATTTATTTCCATTAATTTAGTTAGTTGAACATGTTAAGTGAAGTCTTGTTTATTTTGCTTTCTGCCAATCTGTATCTATAAGAGAAGAAAAATGCATTCCACATCCCAAATCCTTATTCGTAGATTTTTCAGTTTTCCAATGAAATTAAATAAAAACTTGTAATATATAACAATCTAATAGGTTCGTTTATTTTTTTTTTCTTAGAATTGAGAACTTGGGTTTTGCTCGTATTTCAGCGTATGAAAATGCAAAAAATGCTAAAACTTAAATATACCAGTTATTCCAAGATACAAAATATATGTCACTTCAAAAAAAAAAAATCAACAAAGGAACAAAAATAGCAAAACCAAGAAGAACGAATACTAATGAAGTTTGGGAACCATACTTCTACCGTAGTAATGCATTCCGCGATTTAAAAAGAAATCCAGATTGCACTCTAAATAGACGGGCAAGGCATATACCAAATTTGACAATCTGGAATATTCAACAAACCAAGTTAAAATTTATAAAGGTAATGTAAAAGAAAAAGACGGTTTGAAGTAATCAAGTCACTACTTTTATTTTCTTAGCTTCATTATCAACCTATTTCCTATCAAGTGGCACTTACCGATCTCAATTTGTTAGGTAGAATATTTTCTAGATAACATTTCATTTACAGCTAAAAAGAAAAATTTTTGTTACTTATCAATCTGTTAACTAATGTGATACTTGACACTAACTTTGTGTATTTGAGTGTGATGAGGTGCATGAACACTAGAGCTATAAGATGATGACATTTGAATTAAAATAACACGTGATATGTCACATGAAATTATTGACTGATCACATGATATGCAACGTGTCATACTAAAAAATAAAAATAAAATTTTTATTTTTATTTTTTTTCCTTCTCTTTTTTTCTCATCCCCATCCCAATTCCCCCACTCTCGTCCCCATTTATGGTCGAGTTGGGGCATATTCGATTGTATCTAGTTAGATGAAGTTGAATCCGATCTTGGCTTGGTCGACCAACCTCTAAAGAGATTGAAAACAATTTGAACAAGTCAAGATCCATGAGTTAGATCCCAAAAGATACATGATCCATGATATCTTCTATCGACGTATTCTTTGTTAGGAATGCACTATATATAGTGTAATATATATATATATATATATATATATATATATATATATATATTACATTACAAGATACACGACATTTGGAAGGAAAAATTTAATGTTATGCTGCAATTATAGAATAAATGTATTACAAAAATATTGCAACAATTCTTTTACATATTTTTGTTGTAAAAAAATTTAACTTTTTATGTTGCAAGAGTATTTTGTAACTGTTGAAGGGTTCTACAACAATTACACTATTTTGCTTATCCAAAAAATATTATACCTAAAAGTAATTTCTGTGTATACAAAAGAGAAACAAAATAAAAGTAAAATAATAAAATTTCGAGACATTGAAAAAAGAATAAAGTAAATACTGCTAAGTTGTTTACAATTTCTTAGAACTGGCAAATCTAGATACGACACGGGTGACACGACACGAAAACGATACGAAAAAATCGTGTACGTGTTTGGAAAATTCGTGTTTCGTGTTTATCCGTGTCGACACGAATTTAGACACGGCAATTTTCGTGTTTAGCCGTGTCTGACACGGCAAAACACGTGTAAGACACGGAAATACGTTTAAGAATTTCGTGTTACACGAATACACGATTAACACGTACACGACACGAAAACACGTTTAAAGAAAATCGTGTTACACGGATACACGAATACACGGATACACGTATAAGACACGATAATCATATATGTTTTTAGTGGGAATTGAATCTTGACCAAAAGTAAAATACATAAGTGTTTTACCAAATGAACAATTGTAATATATTAGTATAATGTGTTATGAAAATTAATTTATGGTTAAGATAATAAAATTTTATAAATTTTGAAAATAAAGTATTAAGAACTTAAGTTAAGAACTTAAATACAATACTATAATGTATAAATATACATGATATTTTTTATTATAATGTATAAAATATAAATATTGTATTATACTAATAAAAGATTGTATAATTAATTAATTATTTTATGTCACGGACACTAACTGTATCACATAATATTCATAAGAAATTAAGAGTTTACACTTTACAAAATTACATTATTCAGTATACTAAGAGATTTTATAGTTTATTAATTTACTCTATATCAATTATCACATTATAGAAAATAAAATAACATAATATTAACATACAAATTATTATAGTAAGAATAATATTAATATACTTATTAATGATTTATTGATTTATTTTATATACTTAATCTTAAATCATAGTCATATGATGACAATGAATTGATGAATGTTAGTCATATTATGGATTGTATGGATTGAAAATATTATTATTTTGTTATATTTGTTATTAATATTTGAATGTTAATTAATATAGATGTAAAAAATGTAAAAATATTTTTTTATCATTTTTATTATATTTTATTTTTAATCGTGTCATTCGTGTCTATTCGTGTCGTGTCTATTCGTGTCGTGTCAATTTCGTGTTATTTTATCTAAATCGTGTCGTTTCGTGTTAATCGTGTCGTGTGACACGATTAATTATCACGTATCAATCGTGTCGTGTCACGTGTTGCACGTATAAAAAAAGTGTCGTGTTTCGTGTTTACTATTCAGACACGTTTTATAATTCGTGTCGTGTTCGTGTTTTGATAATTCGTGTCGTGTCGTGTCATGACACGGAGACACGGATTGCCAGGTCTACAATTTCTTTTGAGCGGAAAGCCATTATGAATTTTCGACAGGTAAACTAAAGAGATAATAGTAAAGTTGTTTTTTTTTTTGTTACAAGAGGAATATTAAATAACTGAGAATGAGGGTGCTTGGATTTGAATTCAAAACTTATAATATATCACAACTCATCCTTAACCACTAGGTCAAGAGATTGTTAGCATAGTAAAGTTGTTTTTATAAAGGCTTTTTGCTCTATCAGAGAGTCAAAAGCTAATTCCAAAAATCAATCTAACCAAAGAAGTGGGTCAAATAAGAGCTAGGTAAATCGGTAAATAAAGTTTATTTTCTTGTCAATCATTTAATTTTTATGATAAAAATATTTTAAAAATAAAAGTTTAAATATATCATAAAAAATATATATTCTTTTTTTCGAGTAGTTCATTTTCATTTAAAGTTACAATCATAATCAGAATATTGCATTTTATGAACCGGTAACTTGATAAATTCGTAAATACAAATAATAATAACAAACTAAATAAATAACAAATAAACTAACTTAAATTTACACTCAGTGAGACTCGAACCTGAGACCTCAAAATCTTAAAGCCTCCACCTTACCACTAATATATATATATATTATATATTCTTATATTCATTTAAAGGCGTCTATAATATTCTATAATCTATTATAACTGTAATTCAAGTAATCACTTCTGAGTCCGGATTGCACGCTTCAATTTTCATCTATTTTTTGCACCATGTGTCAATTGTTCGTTGGCTGTCCAAATTTTTTCAGTTCAATATTTGATTTTAGTTTAATCCCTTCAACTTCTTTTTTTCATTATGTCTTCTGTTTAATTTTTCTTTTTGCAATTAAGCTCTCCTTTTTTAAAATTCAGTTCTCTAATATATATATATATTTAAAATTATGTCCTCGAACCTAATTTTAAGTTTTCAATTTTTTAGTTAATTCCTTTAATTTTTTTATTTTTAACATTTTTTCTCAATTATGCTTTCTCTTCAATTTTTAGCTTGAATTTTTTTTATTAGGCACTTAAATTTGTTTATTTAAATCGCATTCAAATTCTTTTTCCAGCAACAATATGCATAAATTAAAAAAAATTCAAAACGAAACAAAAATTAGAAGGCTTAAAAAAACTACACTATAAAAAATAAGTGGGTTTATGTATGATGCACTATTAGTATATAGTCTTTATACACTGTTAATGCATCAAAAGTTGATATCTTATTAACAAGCAAACTAAAAAAAATCAAGCTCTTAAAAATAAATACGAATAATTTTTTTAATTTACTCATAAATACTTATTAATGAGGTGTCAACTTCGGATGCATTAACAGTGTATAAAGACTATATACTGTCATTACATCATATACAAATATAAATATAAATATAAATATAAATATATTTTTAATCAAGTAAAAAAGAAAATAAACAACACAAAAATTGATATGGATATTTTTTTTAATTAAGAAAGTTTATATCTAATTTTTTCTAAAATTATAATTTTTTAAATTAGATCTTCACCAACAAACATAAAATTGTTTTTCTTACAATTTTCAAAAAATTTACTAGCTATATAAAAACAAAATAAAAAAGGATTATTTGACTATCACATTCGAGCCTAATAATTTTTTAAAAAATTTTCATTAATGTTTGCTAATCATGATAATAAATTTAAGAAAATAAAAAATAATCTTCAAAGATATTGACACAAGACCAATACTACATATTTAAGTAATGTAGCAAGTACATATAAATTACATATTTTTAAAAAATTCATATGAATTACACTGGAAGTGTTTTTGTATTATGAAATCTATAAACGATTAATTTCTATACATTTGATTTAGATAATTGAAAAAATAAATATTTTAATATTAAATATATATACTAAAACACAAAAAATATTTAAAAGTAAATTTTAATATTAGTCAAATTAAAAAATTGTCATAACTCTTGTGAACATTAAAATAAGAAACCATACATCATATTATAATATTATAAAAGATAAAGCAGCAATAAACAAAACAAAATACAATTCAATGATCTAATTAATTATACAAACTCAGCCTAAGAAAATGAAACTGAAGTCGTTGAAGAAACTTACAAATCTTGGAATGAAATTTTGTTGCTGCTGCACGGGGGTTATGGGACCATGACATCCAAAAACAGTTTGATAGCTTCACGTAGATATCCGTGGCAGACATCCCTGAGATATTATTAGCAGTAATTGGAACCTGGGCTACGACTGTGCAAGATTGATCGAAATCAGATGGCTGGGTATTTCCATCTAAAAAATAAAAATAGGAACTTGGAGGGAAAGAGCTGTTGGGTTTGGTGGTACAGCGAGAGGCGTCAACATAGAGAGAAGCTTTCGTTGGTTTTGTGCAATTTACAAGATACATAAAGCTATGCTCTGCTTCATCAAGACAATACAGATTCTCACAGTCATTAAAATTCAAGGAACTGAGAGGAAGGGAGTTGCAATATCTCCGTCGAGGCTCGCATCGACGACTCGCATCCTCCAGTTTTCATAAGAGATTTCTTGGACGGAGAATTTCCCGTTTTTCATAACCAATGTAGTACGGTTGTTTTTCTCACACTCCAATTCAAGCCTATGGTTACCACAGTTGCCAGGTTGGGTTTTTAATCGGAATGGATAACTGATATTCAAGTTTCCGCAGAAAGCAGAGCCGCAGTCCTCGTTTCGATGCCTAGTGAGACAAGCACCGGCGAATAGAATTAGAAATAAAGCAGAAGAGGCCATGAGGCCAAACAGTGGAAGTTTTGCATTTAATTTTGGCATGTTAAAATTTTGGTTAGAGAAGAAGAGCGAGAATGGGGCTGCTAACTAGTCAAGGAGCAATATATGTTAACAATCAAAGGTTGGCAGCTTTTGCCAAAGTGGGGAGATTTTAACCAATTAATTAGTCAAGCTTTAGGAAAATTTTAAGCTTAATAGTTAAATATGCTTTTAACTTTTACTATAAAATAGATTAAAACTTTTAACATTTTATCTTCTAAAAATAAATTCATAAATTTTTATTTTACTGTAAATTAAATTAAAACATTTTAAAATTACATAATCAAGAGAAATTTTAAATATATCTTTATTTTTTATCTTTACATCACACTTATAAATTAACTTCAAAAACTACTAAATATAACTCCTTAAAATTACAAATTTTACTTTGCTTTCTTCTGTTTCTCCATCATCTTCATTTTCTTCATCTCAAGCTCTTCTAATCGATATTCTTAGAGGACTACTATGATGATCATGTTGATGCTTTATTTTGGACTTGATGTGAGCACGTTTATTATCAAAATCAACAAAGCGAGGGACATCGCTAGTATCATTCTCAAGCATCCACTTTAGGTTTTTAAAGTAATCAGGACCAATTGCTTCAATGTCATGATGAGTAACTTTGACCCCTAAGATATGCTTTTAGAAACATCGAGTAAAGTGGACATCCAAGTGTTGCCCACCAACAACTCGCCCAACAAATTTGATGTATGAAAAATGTTCGGTTTGATAGACAGAATTGGGGTTAGGATGGAACGATGACTCATTGCCCACTCTAGTGCCTTTGTCAAGTATAACTCTCGACAAGACAAGCTCTCCGCTCAATGTCATACCTCGTGCTCCTGCCCGCTAAGCCGTGCTGTCTGCCAAGTTATTTTGTGCGGGATTATGCTCCCATGCATCTTAGCTTATGCATGCAACAAAAGTTTCGAAAATTTTTTTGAGTAAATTTCATTTAACATTTTAGGTTTGCACCTAATTTAACTTTTACTTTATCAGCAAAAGTTCTGAATTTTTTTTCTTTTTTTTTTGAAGCTTACTTTCAGTTTGGTATTTTTCCAATTTTTCTATGCTATAATAGTAATTATTTTTGTTCAAAATTTTCATTTTTTTTTTAAATTTGAGAGAGCAATAAAAAAATTTTAGGTTTTGGGGGAGAAGAAGAACAGGAATAAAATGAAGAAGAACGGGAAGGAAGAAGGTAAACTTGTTATGTTGAAAAATTTTGTTAGGACAAAAATATCTTTTCATACAAGGATATTTTTTATTGTAATGAATATTGAAGTGTAAAGAGAAAAATGTGAAGTTGACATAGAAGCTTTCTAAGTATAATTATTTAAATGGCAATAATAGATTTTTGTTTGCAAAACTGAGGTCCTACCTGACACGTTGACGTGCACAAAATTTGTTCACATGACTTGGAATGTCTTTTTTTTAATAAATTTTATTTTTTTAAAAAAATAAAGAATAAAGAATAAAAAAATTGATAATAGGTGAGAAAGGGAGAGAGGGGGAAGGGAGACTAGTGTCATAGGCGATTAGTGTGCATTTCAGATGAGCTAAAAAAATGTGATCACGTATAACCAAAAAAAAATGTGATCACGTATTTGTTAGAGTATGCCCTACAATTAATTGGATTTGGATTAAGTAATTTTAAAAGGCCCAAAAGACCCAATTTAGTTGGACTAAGGCTAAGGCCTTTTTAGGGTTTTGTTAAGAGGCACTATAAAAACAACATTAAGTCTAAAAGTTAGACATAAGAAGAACAGAATATTTTTATAGCCGTTCTGTGTCTTGGAGCTAGCACTCTCATAAAAACAATTCTCTTCCTCCTCCCTTTGCTTCTGATCACATCTTGTCTCAGGCAAAGGTCTTGTTTTGCGTCCTACTCGTGTGGATACCGTTAGAGGGCTTCTCTCAGCTAGGAGTCTCGAGTTAATGATAAATCAAGGGCTGTTCGTGGGTTGCCATATTCAGAAGTCGAACATTCCTACACGAGTACACCAAAAGGTTAGATTTTATCCTGAAATTAATCTTGTTGCATGATCCTGGTGATTTTGGTTTTGTTGATTTTTAATCCGCTGCTTATTTTCGTGTATGACATGATAAACCGAGACAACGAAACCTTACAGTGGTATCCGAGCCAGTGTGCAAACGGCTTTCGGGATAGCGAATTCGATTCGTGGTGATGCTGTTTTATTGTAAGTTGTTACAGATTTGATTTTAATTTTCAAAATTCGTTTGGGTGACCTAAAATAATTGTAAGACAATTATATATAAAAAAAAATTAATACTTGTTATTATTTTATTTAAAATATATAAAATAAATTAGGATAAAAGTTATCCTGATAAGAGTTTCAAATTAAATATATTTTAAAGAAAGATATTTTTTAAAAATAAAATTGGATAAGAGTTATCCAATGGTTTTTGAGATTTTAATAAGATTAAAATTTCTAAAACATTATCTTGATAAAATTGTTTTAAATAAAATATATCCTTTATTAAATTGGATAAGAGTTATCCAATAGTTTTGAGATTTTAATAAGATTAAAATTTCAAAAACATTATCTTGATAAAATTGTTTTAAAATAAAATATATATCCTGTATTAAATTGGATAAGAGTTATCCAATAATTTTGAGATTTTAATGAGATTAAAATTTCAAAAGGAATTATCTTGATAAAATTTGTTTTAAATAATAAATATTTCTATCTTAAATTGGATAAGAGTTATCCAATACTTTTGAGATTTTAATGAGATTAAAATTTCAAAAGGAGTTATCTTTATAAATTTTTGTTTTAAAATAAAATATTTTAAAATGGATAAGAGTTATCCAATGGTTTTGAGATTTTAATAAGATTAAAATTTCAATTAAGCCCAAATTGAATTTTGAGAATTAAAATTAAATTAAAACAGCCTTGATACCCATAATTAATTAAAATTTGATTAATTAAAATTAGATTTTAATTAGGAAGCATGCAAATTAATATGTGATATTACTGTGTATGCTTGATGCTTGATTCTTATGTGATATGGATGATTGCATGGTGCATGGTTATGGGCCTAGGTTTACATGGTTGTAATTTATTTAAATAAATTTAAATTGGGCCTGTGAGCCTTGATTTATTTGTAATTTATTTATGTAATAGTTATATAGATAAATTAGGATTATCTTGTAAAATGTACAACATTTGGAGCCAAGATGATTCGGAGCCAAGGCGAACCGAGGTGACGCTTGAAGGGAAATCGAGGAGAAGGCATTTAGAAAAATAATGTATCCCTAGGTTCTTTTGTAATAGAAAGGCCATAACCATGTCACGTTTAATTTTACGCTTTTACTTATATATGTTGATATATATGTTAGAAAAGCATGCTAGGTGAGACGGTAAAATTAAAAATCCCTCAAAATAAATATTAAGTCAAAGATAACAAATAAAGATGCCTTCCAATACGATGCATGTGAAAGAGACTTTGTTCGGTATTGTGCTACTTTGGCTCAGTCAAGGCCATACCTACCTTAGGAATTCACATTGCATGAGATAATAGTTATCTCCAAGTGTATTGGGTCAGACTTAACTAAATTAAATTAGGGCATTGGCTCAGTCAAACCTAATAAGATTTAGAGGCATAGGTTGGGCTTTAACCCATATGATGAGTTAGAACAAGAGTTGTTCACCCAACTATCCAGGAGTTGTATGAGATGCAATTGACAAGAGTTGTCTACCTAAATAATCTCATTGGACGCATTAGCTCAGCTAAAGTCATAATGGGACCAAATATGGATCCTGGCCCACTAGGAAGTCTAGGCGAAAAGGCTTCCCGAGTTGATAGTGAGGGCTATTAGCTTGAGGAAAATAGTGGGAGTAATTCATTTAATTAAAAGACCATAATTAATGATTTTAATCACAATGTTACTTACTTGCATATTTTATGATTGTAGAATTATCATGGCAAACAACAATTTATCCCTTCGTTCTATCCTTGAGAAGGATAACAAGTTGGTTGGGGCAAACTTCTTAGACTGGTACAGAAATTTGAGGATAGTCCTCACGCAAGAAAAGAAGTTATATGTTCTAGAGCATGCGATCCCTGCTCAACCCCGACAGAATGCTTCCGCTACTGATAAGCAAGCTTATCAAAAGCATTTGGATGATGCCATTGACGTACAGTGCCTGATGTTAGCTTCCATGAGTTCTGAACTCCAGAAGCAACATGAGAATATGAAACCGTTTGATATGATAACATCTCAAGGAAATGTTCCAAGAGCAAGCACGGCACGAACGTTATGAGGTGTCTAAGGCGCTCTTCCAGAGCAAGATGGCTGAGGGAGCTCCGGTGCACACTCATGTACTTAATATGATTAGGTACATTGAGAGGCTGGAAGCACTGGGCTTCACCATGCATAAAGAGTTGTCAGTTGATCTCATCCTCCAATCCTTACCGGATAGCTATAGTTCGTTTGTGTTGCACTACAACATGAACAGTATGGATAAGACACTGGCAGAATTGCTCAATATGTTGAGAACTGCTGAGCAGGACTTGAAGAAGTCAAGGCCTACTTCTGTTATGGTGATTGACAAGACCAAATCCAAAGGCAAAGGCAAGCTTAAGGGTAAGCCCAAGCCCAATGGTAACAAGAAGGAAAAGGCCAAGAAACTCAAGCCATCTGGTGGAGTTGCTAAGACAGGAAAATGCTTCCATTGCAGTAAGACTGGTCATTGGAAGCGAAATTGCACTGTGTACCTTGAGGAGCTGAAGAAAAAGAAAGGAAGTGAGACTTCCATCTCAGGTATATATGTGATTGAGATAAATTTGTCTACTTCTTCATCTTGGGTATTAGATACTGGATGTGGTTCTCACATTTGCATGAATGTGCAGGGACTAACAAGGAGTAGAAAACTTGCCAAGGGCAAGGTGGTCCTACGAGTTGGAAATGGAGCAACGGTTGCTGCGTTAGCTGTAGGAACATTTAATTTATCGTTGCCTTCGGGCCTAATTCTAGAACTTGATAATTGTTATTATGTTCCAGCAATTGCCAAGAACATTATTTCTGTTTCTTGTTTGGACAAGAAAGGTTTTTCTTTTAAAATAATGAACAATAGTTGTTCAATTTACTTTAATGATATTTTCTATGGCAATGCTTCCATTATGAATGGATTGTATGTTCTAGATTTAGATAATCACATATACAGTGTTGATTCCAAGAGGTCAAAGGGTAATGAGATTAACCCTACATTCCTCTGGCATTGTAGACTTGGTCACATAAACGAGAAACGCATATCTAGGCTCCACAAAGAGGGACACTTAGATTCATTTGATTTTGAATCATATGATGTATGCGAATCTTGTTTGCTTGGTAAAATGACCAAGGCCCCTTTTACAGGAATAAGTGAAAGGGCTAGTGGTTTATTAGAGCTCATACATACAGATGTATGTGGTCCATTAACCATACAAGCTAGAGGAGGGTTCCAATACTTCATCACATTTACTAATGACTACAGTAGATATGGCTATGTTTATTTAATGAGACATAAGTCAGAATCCTTTGAAAAGTTCAAAGAATTCAAGAATGAAGTACAAAACCAGCTAGGCAAGAATATCAAGACACTCCGATCAGATCGCGGTGGAGAGTATTTGAGCCTAGAATTTATAGATCATCTAAAGGAGTGTGGAATAGTTCCACAACTCACTCCACCTGGTACACCTGAATGGAACGGTGTATTTGAGAGGAGGAATCGGACCTTGTTGGACATGGTTCGATCCATGATGAGTCTATCTGACCTCCCTGTCTTCTTTTGGGGTTATGCTTTAGAGACAGCAGCATTCACACTAAATCGTGTTCCTACTAAAGCTGTTGAAAAGACACCACATGAGATGTGGACTGAAAAAAAAGCCTAATCTGTCTTTTCTAAAGATTTGGGGTTGTGAGGCTTATGTCAAAAGACAAGTCTCAGACAAATTAGGACCCAAATCTGATAAATGCATATTTGTGGGGTATCCTAAAGAGACAAAAGGATACTATTTCTATAATCCCACAGAGCACAAAGTGTTTGTGGCTCATACGTGTTTTTCTAGAAAAGGACTTCCTTTTAGAAGAACTAGTGGGAAGAAAATAGAGCTTGAAGAGGTTCAAGAACCACAAAATGTCACTGAACCTTTAGTGGAACAGGAGCAAGTCCCACAAGATGTTGTGGAACAGGAAATAGCTCCAGAAACACAAGGCCCGCGTAGGTCTAATAGGATACGTCGAGAGCTTGAGAAGCAAGCTTCTGGAGCTGAAACATTCGTTTTGATGAGATAGTCAAAGAGTTTGGCTTCATCAAGAACGAAGATGAACCTTGTGTTTACAAAAAGGTTAGTGGAGTGCTGTCATATTCCTAGTGTTATATGTGGATGACATACTACTCATAGGAAATGACATTCCTGCCCTACAATCTGTCAAAACTTGGCTAGGGAATTCTTCTCCATGAAAGACTTAGGAGAAGCAGCCTATATCGTTGGAATAAAGATCTATAGAGATAGATCGAGTAGGCTGCTAGGTTTAAGTCAAAGTACATATATTGACAAAGTGTTGAAAAGGTTCAACATGGAAGAATCTAAGAAAGAATTCTTACCTATGTCTCATGGCATTTATCTCTCAAAGGACACGTGTCCTAAAACCTAAGATGAGAGAGCTAAAATGGCTAAGATTCCATATAATTCGGCTATTGGATCTATAATGTACGCCATGTTATGTACGAGGCTTGATGTCTCCTATGCTTTAAGCATAGCGAGTAGGTATCAAGTTAACCCAGGTGAGCGTCACTGGATAACAGTTAAGAACATCCTTAAGTACTTGAGAAGGACTAAGGATGCTTTCTTAGTCTATGGAGGAGAGAATGAGCTCATTGTAAATGGTTACACTAATGGCAGTTTCTAGTCAGATAAGGATGACTTTAAGTCACAATCTGGCTATATGTTTTGCCTAAATGATGGCACTGTTAAGTTGGAAAGATTCTAAACAAGAGACAGTGGCCAATTCTACGATCGAGGCTGAGTATATAGTGGCTTCAGATGCAGCTAAGGAAGCTGTTTGGATCAAAAAGTTCGTCACAGAACTTGGAGTAGTCCCTAGCATTGCTGATCCAATGGCATTCTATTGTGACAACAATGGAGCCATTGCACAAGCTAAGAAATCTTGGTCTCACCAATGGTCCAAACAAATACTCAAGCCCTTCCATGATCGATTGGCTGTAGAGCAAGTGGGAGAATGTTAGTGTATGCGCTATAAGCCAATCGGATTTGGACTTATAGTACACTTAAGACATTGTGATTAAGTATGTTATTTAATAATACATGGCAGGTATTTATCATTATTGACTATATTTAATTTGATCAAGTCATAATCAAATGATAAAGTCCCTAGAATAGTGGATTCGTATCAAAGGAATCAAAGTAGTGACTTTGATAATGAGATCCTTATGATACAAAGAATACTATTCTTAAATATCCTTAGTCATAGTATCACTGAGAAGGGACATCAGTGATACGGTAAGACTAACATGTGTTAGATTCCTTTAGGTGACTGATCTCATAAGTCATGGATATGGTGATATCCAGATCAACACATGGGTGATCATTGTGAATGAATACACTGGATTGACCCATCTTGAGAACTCTATGTGGAGCGTTACATTGAGTGTCATTAGATGTTCTCAAATGGCAATGGTATATGTGATCCTTAGACTTGAGATCACCATGGTATCCTATGTGTGGATTGGTGTACTTTGATGTTGGTAAACGTAGCTCAATAAGGGTTGCAAGTAAGACAGTAATTGGGTACATCATGAATCATATGAGGGTTGTGAGTGATCAAGATAGGATTTGTCCCTCTTGGTAACAAGAGTCTATATCTCGAGGACTCTCAATAGAGATTAATGATTGAAAATCTGTGGCCACAGTACAAATGAGATTTAAGATGAGATCTTGAATTCATTTGATTAAATCTTTTATCTTAAGATTGAGAAACAATGGAGTTGAACTTTAATAGAGATGACACGTTCCATACTCTATGTTCAACTGAGATATTAGGTGACAAAAGGATCGAATTATACGGTAATTGCTCATTGAAAGGTTGTCGTCAACTCACCGACATTTTCATTACTTGGGTAGCCATGATGCCAATCTTGGCTTGTGATTTATAAATGAGATTCTGAATCACTGCCAACGTAATGGAAACCTAAAGGGTCACACACAATAAAGGTATGACCAAGACAAAGTAATTGGAGTTGGATTCATGTGATGAATCCTAGTACAAGAAGGATTCCTAGTGAGACTAGAATCCTGTTCCAACTACAATTCGGGATTTAATTAGTAGTAATTTTAGCCCGAGATTACTAAAGGGTATTTTGGTCTTTTCAATTATAATGAGATTATAATTATGAATTATTAATATAATAATTCATGGGCAAACCAAATTATTAATCCAAATGCATAACCAATTGGTTGTAGTGCAAGTGGGAGATTGTTAGAGTATGCCCTACAATTAATTGGATTTGGATTAAGTAATTTTAAAAGGCCCAAAAGACCCAATTTAGTTGGACTAAGGCTAAGGCCTTTTTAGGGTTTTGTTAAGAGGCACTATAAAAACAACATTAAGTCTAAAAGTTAGACATAAGAAGAACAGAATATTTTTATAGCCGTTCTGTGTCTTGGAGCTAGCACTCTCATAAAAACAATTCTCTTCCTCCTCCCTTTGCTTCTGATCACATCTTGTCTCAGGCAAAGGTCTTGTTTTGCGTCCTACTCGTGTGGATACCGTTAGAGGGCTTCTCTCAGCTAAGAGTCTCGAGTTAACGATAAATCAAGGGCTGTTCGTGGGTTGCCATATTCAGAAGTCGAACATTCCTACACGAGTACACCAAAAGGTTAGATTTTATCTCGAAATTAATCTTGTTGCATGATCCTGGTGATTTTGGTTTTGTTGATTTTTAATCCGCTGCTTATTTTCGTGTATGACATGATAAACCGAGACAACGAAACCTTACAGTATTGAACGAGGTGGAAAACGGAATTTAAGGGCAGCCAGTCATTAGGGGAGACCTGGGTTATGTGTGACCAATGTGCATTTTAGACAAGCCATAAAGACAAGTGATCACGTATTGAGAAGGTGGCGAGCAAGAAGGTGGAAAGCATAATTTAAGACTATTAGAGGGCTGGCAAGATTTTTTAATTTTTTAATTCTTTTTAAAATACAAAAGGCTAATATGTTAGGCCACGTTAACTTTTTACATGTCATGTAAGATACAACTTATGCAAAATAAACGCCTATTAGTGGATTCAACGGATTTAGATTTAATTAAGTGAATTTAAAAATTTATAATTTAATTTATAGTAAAATAAAAGTTTATGAATTGATTTTTATGTAATAAAATGTTAAGGATCTATATCAATTATATGCTAAGGGTAGAGGATATATTTACTTATTAAGTTAATTTTTTACAATTTTTTTTAGAAGACCACTACATACCAATTATTTTGTTATTATCAATAATGATCGACTAACAAATAATAATTAATCGGTTAATTTTTTATTATAATTCTATTAAGACTCGAGAGTGTCACTGTAGCTAAAAATAAGGATTGATAAAATCAAAATGACGAGCAACCAAGCACCGACCATATATTTATTTAAAGAAGAGTGGTGAAAGGCCCTTTTTTTTTTTTAATGCGGATGCCATCTTAACTTTTTTAATGAAGGATAGTTTTCATTTGATTAAAAATTTTTTTTTATCATGGCATTAATGCATATCCATATCTACATGTATACGTGCATAATAGAAAGGGAAGAGGTCATTTTATCAAATGAGTCATTATGAGACGGCACCATTTAAATATTAACTCATATATTAATAAATTGTGTCAGTCTAATATTAAATTTTTTAATAGATCATGCTGGCACGACCAATGAACGTTAAGCATATGACTAGAGGTGTCAAAGGAGTTATATTGGGCTAGTACAAGCCATTTAAATACTAACTCATGTGTTAATGGCTCTTGCTAGTTTAGCTCTATTTTTTTTATGAGTTGTGCTAGCACGGCTCATAAAATTAAATGCATGATCCAGCAAGATGCATGATATTTATATATATATATATATATATATATATATATATATATATATATATATATAACTTTTGGATTGTACCGTGCCAAACATTGTACTACATTACGGGTCAAGTTGTGCCAAACACAATCCATTAGTATATTTTTTTAGATTTTTATAAAGTTTTTATTAATTTTTTTATTATTTTAAATAACATGCAATATAAACAAAAAAATAAGATAAAAAAGACATAATTTATATGGTTCAAGAACATGGTTACATTCATAATGAAACATAATAGAATCTAACTATTAAATAAAGTATTGAAATTTACATTCATAATATTTAAAAAGATTGCCTACACACATCCACGGAAAATCTAATAGAATCTACTAAATAAATATATATTGAATTTGTATCTATGTTGGAATCTTACTTTATTTTTGCTAATCACTAGTTTGTTTCAAAATTATTTATCCTATTAAAGACATCTTAGATATTACTAAATCAAGTGTTTTACTGCAACTAAATCAAGTGTCAATTTTTTTATCTTAATAATTTATTTTTTATGAGTTTTTATTAGTTGTGTAGTTTTAAAAAAAGTGTGTATGAATTGGCATATCAAACATTTTGTTTTCAAAATAAAAAAATTAAAAATTTATGTACCAATAATTTAAATATTTCACTATTAGATTTATTTAATATAATATTACTTTATAAATTGTCAATAAAACATCAAAAGTAAATATAATTTCATCATAAGATAAAATTAACATGAATATATCTAAAAGACTAACGATTTGAACCCATTTATAAAAGTTATGCATTACTACAATGTGGAACCTAGGCTTATGTATTATGCATGCTAGCCCTCACGTCATATATTAGCACTAACCCTTCATGAATTGTGCCATACTAACCCTTGTATCTAAAAGCTTCTATCCCGACACAATCCATTTGACATCTTTACGTATGACCCAACATAGACATATGATCCGTAATCATCATGGGTTGTGCCAACCCAAGCATGATACTTTTTTCGTTTGGCAATCCATTAATAATTTTTAATTTCTTTATTATTTCTTAAAAATCATTATTAAAATAACATGTGAGATAAATAAAAATAAAATGAATAAAAAAGAACAAATAATTTACGCAATTTGACAAAAATATATACATGCACGAAAGTGATAACAAAATCTACTAAATAAAAATATTGAAATTTATAACTTTTTTTACTTAAAAACAAAAAAAGACTCACACATACATACGAAAGATGTTATAAGACAATATTTTTATTTCATTTCTCTTTCTCATTATCTAATGATTTACCTATATAATGTGTTTTGTCTCTTTGCTCAGGCTCCCTTTTCTAATTAATTTATAAGTAATAAGTAGATTTATTTAATATAAGTTTATTTTTAGTAAATTATCAATAAAAGAAAAGGCAAATATAATTTCAGTACATGATTTAAAAAATAAAAAATGAATACAGCTCAAAGTTCGATGGGCTGAATCTAATTATAACTATTATGGATAGCTATGGGTAGATGTGATGTGGCACATTTAGGCTTGTGGTCATGCCGTGTTAGTACATGTATCACATGCTGTGTTACAGTCCACATGTACATGTATCACATATAGTATTGTACACTTTTTCACACATATCACAAGAGTTGGGCTGTTTGTAATGCCTTTATTTTTCATTTTCATTACACAGTAAACATTTTCAAACTATGATTTATAATTAAATAAGAATATTTACACATCGTAACTCATTTATCATTTACATTCCCTATTTATAATATAACACAGTAGTACTATAAAATAAATCTGAACATATAAGGTAAATGATTATACCTCCAGGATCTGTACTATGCTGCCTTGGGGTACTCGAAATGCAGCTGAATCCATGGAAAGATAATCATGCAGTCATTGGAAATACTCTGGAGAGATGAAAATAAAGGAGTGAGCAAATCACGGCTCAGTAAAGGAATAGTATGCAATTCTTGATACTATGAAATCTACATGCCATAAAATCTTTTAATTCCTATAAGTGTACTAGGGACCGTAATAG
Organism: Heritiera littoralis; assembly: GCA_031772115.1. Taxonomy (NCBI): domain Eukaryota; kingdom Viridiplantae; phylum Streptophyta; class Magnoliopsida; order Malvales; family Malvaceae; genus Heritiera; species Heritiera littoralis. The sequence goes on along the minus strand of JAPDPK010000154.1, from coordinate 1,425,664 downwards.
GAAGGATACTATAGTCGGCTAGAGATCCGGATGGAATAAGGAAAGTGTTTTGAAATACTTATCTTGTCCCGGAACCTAGAAGAGACTATAGAGAGTAAGGCCTCGTTTGGCATCGTTTTTGTTTCCTGTTTTCTGTTTTTGTTTTCAGTTTTTTTGGAAACAGAAACAGAAAACGCGTTTGGTAACATGTTTTCATTTTCAAAAAACGAAAACGAAAACAAAAAACAAGAATTTCCAAAATTGTTGGAAACAAGAATTTCTTGTTTTCATTGTTTTTGAAAACATGTTTTCATTTCTGTTACTGTTCATAAGTAAGTGAACAGAGTTTATATATTAATATAATATTAATATTTTTTATAATAAAAATATAAATAAAATTAATTAATTTTTTAAATAAAATAATATTAAATTTTAATATAAATATTATTTAATATTTTAAAATTAATATATTTATTTTAATATAGAAAAGTTGAAAACGTAAAAAGCAATTAAATATATATTACATTGAATTATAATATTATAATATTATTTAATTTAAACTTTTATAATAATTTATTGAATATATTAAATATTTTAAATAATATCAATTATTATAATTTTGATATGCTAATAATTAATATTATTATATAATATAATTAAATTTTATTTTACTAAACAATATTATTATCTAATATTATATTCTATCTTAAATTTAAAATATATCACTGCTACTATTAAATAATTTAATATTATTAAATAAGTAAATACTTAACATTAAATAATATTATTTATATTAAATATAATATATTTTAATAACTATATAATTTATTATAAATTAATTAGTTAAATATTTTATTTAATAATGTAATATTATTATTACAATTAAATAAAATTATTATTAAATATAATTTATGATTATTACAATTAAATTCAATAATATTATTTTATTTAATATTATATTTAATTATAACATTATTTAAATTATACTAAATTTTTATATGATTAAATAAAAATATTTAATATTAGTATTAAATAATATAAAATAATAATATTTAATATTATCTACATATTATTATTTAATAAATATATTATTTTTATTTAATTTTTAAAATTTTTTTGTGAATTGAATTATTATATCTAAATCATTTTAAATATTTGTTTTCAAAACATAACAGTATGAAACAAACATGTTTTCTGTTTTCAGAAATTGAAAACAAAACAAAATAAAACAAAAACAGAATTTTCAAAAACAGAAAACATAAAACAGAAAACAGGAAACGATACCAAACGACCCCTAAGTATTTATTTTCGAAAATAATACATGTCGTAACGGCTTCGCGCTCGACGATTTTGAAAAACATTTAAAAACAAGAAAGGGAGTCGCCACCAATCTTTTTGTAAGGTGTGATTGGTCACCTAATATATTTATCTTTTTAACAAAATCTCAAAATTAATTAAGTTTTATTAAAAAGATAATTTTTTGGTCTGCGAAAACAAAATCGGGTTCGGGAGTACGGTTACGCGTGGGGAAGGATTAGCACCCCCACGACGCCTGTTAAAAAACGGTACCATAATAATCATGTGTTATCCTTTAATTTTAATAAAATGATCTTAATTTAATATTTAAAATTAATTCCTTTTTATTCCATTCTTTTTATTCAAAATCATTTTTATTTGTATATTTATTTTTTTTATTTTAAAAGGTTAAACTTTATTTTTTGAAAGTAAATGTGAACCATTTTATATTGAATAATTAAATCGAATACTCCAATACTTTTGGCAGCATTCGAAATAATTTTCCTTACCTAAAGATTTCTTAAGAATCACTACTTGTGACTTCTACAAAATCTCATCTTCGGAAGGGCTCACATCTATTCCGAAAAATTATCATGAATGCATATGATGCAAACAAATAAAAATAATGCAAATGATTTTTTTTTAATTTTGAATTTCATTATTTATTTGTTGATCTATTTATATTTCTTTGTTTTAAAAAACTTATTCATTTTCATTTTTTTAATAAAATTTAAATTATTGAAGAATCGTACTAAATATTCCAATACTTTTGGCAACATTTAGTAGGATTTCTCTCACCTAGGGATCAGCTAGGAATCACTACTTGTGACTTCCGTAGCATCCCATCATCGGAATTTCATTTAATTGAATTATAATTTTTATTATTATTTCCTTTTTCTATTTTCTTTTAAAAAATTATTTATTTTTATGTTTCACGAAAAATTAAATTATTGAAAAATCATACTAAATATTCCAATACTTTTGGCAACATTTAGTATAACTCCTCTCACATAGGGATCAGCTAGGAATCACTACTTGTGAGTTCCGTAACATCCCATCATCGGACAAATATTTAATTAAATTTAGATTTTATTATTATTTTTCTTTTTCTATTTTCTTTCTAAAAAATTATTTATTTTTATTATTAATAAAAAATTAAATTATTGAAAAATCATACTAAATATTCCAATATTTTTGGCAACATCTAGTACAACTCTACTCACCTAGGGATCAGTTAGGAATCACTATTTGTGACTTCCGTAACATCCCATCATCGGACAAATATTTAATTAAATTTAGATTTTATTATTATTTTTCTTTTTCTATTTTCTTTCTAAAAAATTATTTATTTTTATTTTAAATAAAAAATTAAATTATTGAAAAATCATACTAAATATTCCAATACTTTTGGCAACATCTAGTACAACTCTTCTCACCTAGGGATCAGTTAGGAATCACTACTTGTGACTTCTGTAACATCCCATCATCGGAAATTTGTTTACTTAAATTTAAAATTTATTCAAAATTTAAATATCATTTTTTTAAATACGTTTTCTAATCAATAATAATTAATGAAAATACAAGTAAAAGAAAATTTTTCAATTTCTTATTTTACAACATGTAATAATAATAATAAAGATAATAAAAACAATAATAAAAGCACAATAATAATAGTAATAACAGTAATAATAACAACAACATTAATAATAACACAATAATAATAATAATAATAATAATAATAATAATAATAATAATAATAATAATAATAATAATAATAAACACAATAACAATAATAATAATAATCATAATAATAAAACAAAAAAAATATAAAACCCAATAATAATAATAATAATAATAATAATAATAATAATAATAATAATAATAATAATAATAATAATAATAATAATAATAATAATAAACAAAAGGCTAAAAAAAATATACCCAAATTAATTGGGTTTAAACCCAATAGCAAGGAGGCCCAATTAACAGCCCAAGCTCAAGGCCCAATCTGCCAGCAGGTCGGAGGCCTGCAGTTGAGGCCCAAAATTGGTAGGCCGGATCGGGTCAAGTGCGATCAGGTCGGCACGGATCGGGTCGGTTCAGGCGAAGCGGGTCGCTCCTCTGGCAACCGGTTAGGCGTGCGGATCCTGGACCCGAGTCGGGTCCAGGCGCGGATCTTGCCTCTTTCCTTTTTTTTTCTTTTTTTTAACTGTAAAAGATCCTTTTTTTTATTTCACCATTTTTCTCTTTTCTTCTTCAAAAAAAATCCAGAGCCTTTGAGCTCTTTGCCGGGGCGATTCCCGGCCGCCGCCTGCGCCACCACCGGCCGCCGTCGACCGCCGTCTCCGATGGTCGAAAACCAAAAAGGAAACCCTTTTTCAGAAGCTCTCCACTCCCTCTTTCCGTTTCTGACCTTCGTTTTTTTAAAAAAATGGCCCTAACCCCACAGATCTGAGGCCCCTGAAAAGCCTTTTCCCTTTTTTTTTTGATGATTTGTTTTGTTTATTTCTGGTGGGTGTTTGGTTGTCCTTGGCTAGGGTTTGTTGTGATTTTTCTTGCAGGTATTTGAAGATCGGTTTTGGGTTAAGGTTTTAGGTTTTGAGTTTTGGGGTTCTCGGTTCTGGGTTTCCAGATCTGGGTTAGGTTTCGGTGATGATGGTGGTTAGCTGGGTTTTTGGGTAGTGGTGAAGATGAGGGAAAAAGGGGTTCGGGTCCCGTTGGTGAAGATGATGCCCTCTGATGGTGAGCCGAGGATAGAGGGATTGTTTCTTGGAGAGGGTAGTGAGGATGATGTTAGGGGTTTCGGGTTGGCTTCTGGGTAGGGGTGAGGATAGTGTTGGGTTTCTGTTTTTGACTGGTGATGGGGGGTCTCGACAGAGGCAGAGGTGGTGAGGGTCATGGTGGCTAAGGCTAGAGGGTTTTCTGTTCGGGGTCCTCCGAGTAGTGAAGATGAGTCTGGCTTTTAGAGGGATCTGGCCTAGGGTTTGGTGTGATGTGATGGGGTAGAGTAGCTGGTGGTGGCAGTAGCTGAGGGTGGCCGGTGGTGGCAGTAGCTGAGGGTGGCCGGTGGTGGCAGTGGCTGATGGACAGGATGATTGACAGATTGGACCAAAAAAACAAGAAAGAAAATAAATAATAATAATAATAATAATAATAACAAAAATAAGAATAAAAATAAAATAAAAGATAAGAATAAAGAAAATAAAAATAAAAATAAATACAATATATATAAAAATAAAAATAAATATAATAATAACAATAATAATAATAACTATAATAATAATAACAAAAATGGGATAAAATTAGGTGTCAACAGCTGCCCCTCTTTGCTCATTGCTAAGGATCAGGAATAGAGCAAAGACAATAGACACACTAATTTTGTCCGGCTTATAACCTAATCTCTTTTTTTCTTTCCTTCTTTTCTTCCCTCTTTTTTTTTTATTTTCATTCTTTTTTTCTTTTTTTTTTGGAATGTGCTCCTCTTGCAACAGAGGCCTTGAAACTTTATATATATATATTTTTGAAATGTGCTCCTCTTGTAGCAGAGGCAATGAAACTTTAAATTCCTTTTTGTTTTGTTTTTTTTTTCTTTTTTCGAGAAAGCTCCTCTTGCAGCAGAGGCAATGAAACTTTAAATTCTTCTTGAAATGTGCTCCTCTTGCAGCAGAGGCCTTGAAACTTTAAAAAAATTTGCCCGGAGGACTTAGAATTTGTGCCCGGAGGACTTATAATTTATGCCCGGAGGACTTAAGTTCTTTTTCTGAAAAGTGCTCCTCTTGCAGCAGAGGCATTGAAACTTTAAAAATTTTGCCCGAAGGACTTAGAATTTGTGCCCGGAGGACTTATAATTTATGCCCGGAGGACTTAAGTTTTTTTTTTCTGAAAAATACTCCTCTTGCAGCATAGGTATTGAAACTTTAAAAAATTTTGCCCGGAGGACTTAGAATTGGTGCCCGGAGGACTTAAATTCCTTTTCTGAAAAGTGCTCCTCTTGCAGCAGAGGCATTGAAACCTTAAAAAATTTGCCCGGAGGACTTAAAATTGGTGCCCGGAGGACTTATGATTTGTGCTCGGAAGATTTAAATTTGTGCCCAGAGGACTTATAATTTTCTTGAAAAGTTTAAAATTGATGCCCGGAGGACTTACACTTGGTGCCCGGAGATCTTGAAATTTTATCTGAAGAATTTAAAATTAGTGCCCGGAGGACTTAGAATTGGTGCCCGGAGGACTTATGATTTGTGCCCGGAGGACTTAAAATTCTTTTTCTGAAAAGTGCTCCTCTTGCAGCAGAGGCATAAAAACTTTAAAAATTTTGCCCGGAGGACTTAGAATTGGTGCCCGGAGGACTTATGATTTGTGCCCGGAGGACTTAAAATTCTTTTTCTGAGAAGTGCTCCTCTTGCAGCAGAGGCATTGAAACTTTAAAAATTTTGCCCGGAGGACTTAGAATTGGTGCCCGGAGGACTTATGATTTGTGCCCGGAGGACTTATAATTTTCTTGAAAAGTTTAAAATTGATGCCCGGAGGACTTACACTTGGTGCCCGGAGGTCTTGAAATTTTATCTGAAGAATTTAAAATTAGTGCCCGGAGGACTTAGAATTGGTGCCAGGAGGACTTAAGATTTATGTCCGGAGGTCTTAAATTTGTGCCCAGAGGACTTATATTGTGCCCGGAGGACTTATGATTTGTGCCTGGAGGACTTAAGATTTTGCCCGGAGGACTTAAGATTTTGCCTGGAGGTTTTATGATTTGTGCCCGGAGGACTTAAATTCTTTTTCTGGAAAGTGCTCCTCTTGCAGCAGAGGCATTGAAACTTTTAAAAATTTTGCCCAGAGGACTTGAGATTTTACTTATCTTCTGAAAATCAATCTTCAATCTTGATTAAACATGGCACTGGTTAAACTAGACTTGAAATTTTCTTTATCATGAGCAACGTTCCCTTTTGTTTTGAAAAAAAGGTTGCATAACCTTCAAAATCTTGATTGGATGGTGTCAGGCCTTCAACTCGAAAAACATGTTTTAATTTCAAAATTTCACTAAAACTTTCAATATTGATGTTGTATGATTTTATGTTGTATGATATTGTACATGTATGCATGAATGCATGGCACTCAATCCTGTACATTTCCTAACTTCAAAACTCTTTCCTATCTTACCAAAAAGGCACGTCATTTGCCTTTTTTGTCTTCTTTACCCCCAACATGATCATGAAAGCTCCTTTCTGTTTCCCATTTTTGCAAATTTCTTGTACTCACGTTATAACCTTTTAACAAAAAGCACCAAAAATTTTTCTCATAAGTATTTTCCAAGAGAAATGAATCCAATTTTCACAAATGATACTTGATCCTTTCGAGAATTAGTGATTACTTTTCAAGATGAGTGACATAAATCCTATTCGGATCTTTCCAACTGAACAAATGAAAGTTTGGTGCACCAGGATGTTTTGTTTGAGGAATACTTTGCCACTTATCCAAAACAAAAAAGCAATGGTTTCTTTCTTGGCTCAAAATGGTTTTCTTAAAATACCATCACTTTTTCTCCCTTTCTTCTTTGTTTTTTTTTTTGAATAAAATTTTGAATGAGAAAAGAAACAAAATATCTACAACTTGGTTTGACAATCTCTTAAATTTTCGAATAATGGCGTTCCACAAATGCCAAGATGAGATATGAATAACTGAAGCCTTTTCTGTTTAGGAAGAGTATGTACAGGAAAAAAGGCTCAAACCTTTTCAGAAAAATGTCGGGCAATCAAGTGACATCAAAATCTTTGGATATCTTGAGGATTTCTCAAGGCTTGTTATTTCTTTTTCCACATTTTCAATTCATGTCACTGCTTGACTTGGTTGTATGAAAAGTTCATTGTTCGCTCTAGACTGCCCTTTTCGGGTTTTCACCCTAGAGCTTCATTCTTTCTTTTGTTTTCTTTTCTTTTCTCCTTTTTTTTGATTGATTGATTGTTCCACCATGCATTCAAGAATTCAAATTTCATTCAAACTAAAGAATGGTGAGAATCTTCCAAAGAAGAGCTCTTCGATACAAGCATCCATACTTGATCAAAATAGACTTTTAAGTACGTAATGTAGGCCATGGTTCAAGGTTCTGAAAGAATAGATAAACAGGCCCAAAATGTGTTTGAAGGTGATCAATCCAAGGATCATTTCTTCTCATATAGACATCTATCATTTACATGCTTCGAAGCACCTTTTCTCCTTATACTTTTCTATGTATTTCTTCTTTTTCTTCTTTTTTTTTCTCTTTTCTCCTCTCTCTCTCTCTTTTTTAAAACACCTTTCTTTGTGTATCTTCACATGTATCCTTTCTTCTTTTTTCATTGATTCACATCTAAGATTTCAAAAACATAGTAAATCTTATTTGATCGAAAACTGGTGCTTAATCATTTATTTTCTTCGAAAAGATACTTTTTGCACATGCCCCCCAGTGTGGAGGGTGATCCTTGGAGGAGGTTTATTATGAAAGAAATTATCAGGCTCAAAAAGGGCAGCAAAAGGATAATGTTTGTATTTGTGAATGGGATGTGAAAGATGGTCATTCATCATCTCAAATTAAGATACTTCTATTGAAAAGCAATCCTTAGGATAAGTTTTTCTTTTATCTTTTGAAATCATCTGAATATTATGTTTGCATGGTGTCACGATCAATTTCATTTTTTTTCTTCCTTTTCTTTTTTGTTTTTTTTTTGTAATGCAACACTTTAATATGACAGAGCTTGACCTCACACAGCACATCGTCGTTTAAGGAAAAAGGTGATGCGTAACCCAAGGTATTGTATAGATGGACAACAGTGAAAAATCCTCAACTTTGGTTTTTTTTTTTTTGCTATCTTGCCCCAAATCATGGGCGAAAGGCATCTTGGGAGTACAAGATTGAAGAGTTTGGGATTTGTACAAGAATTTAGGTGGAAAGGTATTTCAAAATGATCTTGTCAAGTGTAACATTACCAATATCAAGAATATTTAGAGATTGTCATTGATTTCCAAATTATTCTCAAAAGGTTTTGCAAATCGATTATTTCTTTGAAAATTATTTACAATGAAACCCTGTCATGACCAAAGTGAAAACAAAATAGAACTTTCAAAATCTTATGCCCCAATTTAGCTTTTTTAGCTCTCGACTAACTTAGATTTTATGGAGACATGATCCAAGAATGATTTAAGACATTCATCTTTGATAATAATCACTGATTTTCTTTGAATCATTTTATCATTATTGTGAAGAAGAGAAACATTCTTGTCATATGCCATTGAAAAACAAATTATGCAAAACGTTGTGCTCATACAATTGTCACCTAGGCCAACGGAAATGACAAGCATTTTCCAACAAAATACAGACTTCAAAATCTTAAAATCTTCATTTCCATCCAGATTGATCTGTCAAAATGCCATAACTCTACGCCAAAGTGGACTTCCACTGTTCCATAAGTTCCGGAGTCAAGATTCCACCATTGATGAGCTCTTCAACCCTTTCCTTCAACTGTCTGCATTTTTCTGTTGCATGCCCAATTGCTCCCATGTGATAGTCACATATGCTATTCGGATCATAGCTCTTGGCCAACGGGTTTGGTGCTGTTCTCAAAGGTGTAGGGGTCAAATATCGATTTTTCACCAAAAAGGGCAAAAGATCGGAGATTGGAATTGGGATTTTTCCTTGATTGCTTCTCGATCTTTTTCTGTTGTTTATTGATGGTTGAGAAGGTTGAGCTACTGGCCTAGGCACAAAGATAGGCGCATGAGCAACCGTTGGAGGATAAGAGTTTGCTTGGAATCCTGGTTGCGGGATTGGTGAATAAAGATAAGGATCACAGGAAGCATTGTTCGAGGTTGGACGGTATGATGGGTGAGACAAATAGGGATTATATGGAATGGAATTTCTGGGAAATTGTCCCTCAAATGTCGCAGCTTGCACTTCTTCTTCCGTTCTTTCAAGTCTATTATCGGCCATATCACCTATCTTGATCTTGCCCCTCTTAATTGCATTCTCAATCATCTTTCCGGAGGCCACCATGTCGGCAAAATTCTTAGTAACATTCCCAATCATTCGATCATAATATGGTGCCTGGAGTGTACTAAGAAACAGAGTTGCAGTCTCTTTTTTCGTGAGGGGAGGCTAGACCTGGGTGGCAACATTCTTCCATCGCTGGGCGTATTCTCTGAAGCCTTCAGTAGCTTTCTTCTCCATGGTTTGCAAAGATAAACGATCTGGGGCCAAATCCACAATATGCTTATATTGGGCGACAAATGCCCTTGCCAAATCTTCCCATGAGTGAACATCGCCCTTGCCCAATTGTGTGTACCACCTAGCAGCAGATCCTTTAAGGCTATCTTGGAAAACATGGATCAACAACTTGTCATCATGCACATGTGCTGCCATCTTTCTACAGTACATAGTGATATGGACCTTTGGACAAGTGGTCCCATCGTATTTCTCAAATTCTGGAGCTTTAAACTTTAAAGGAATGACCACATCAGGTACTAGAGATAATTTGGCTGCATCTAAAGATCCATGAAAATCCATTCCTTCAACAATCCGAAGTCTTTCCTCTATAAGCTCTATCTTCTGTTGGGAACTTGAGCCTTCTTTCACTTGTGGCATCCCTTGCTCTTTGTAACTATCCAAATTAGCAATATGAGTTGGTTCGAAGGGGTTCATAGTGGGATTTGCATGCCCATGAAATTGACTAGGGTCGACTGCAGATGGCATATTAGGGCATACATAACCCTTGGTGGGCATTGCTTGTGGCTCTTGAGATGATTGGGTTTCTTGTGAGCCAATGTTAACTGGACAAAAAGAATCCTCAGCATTTCGTAACCGATGCCCCCTTGAGTAGCTAATTGTCCCATTTTTCCATTGTTCAGCTTCTCTAACAAACCTGCCATCTGTGACAATTGCTCTCTCATCTCTTGTTGATCTTTTTCCATCCTTTCCATTCGACTCGTTTCTGTCCCTTCCATGGTCCAAGACTATCTCCGAAGCTTTTCAATGATCAAGCTATATCTACACCAAATCCGTCACAACCTAAAATTAGATGTCATGCTTGCCATGCTATGTGAAGCTTGTATTGTATTGAAATTGTATATCTACATGTAAAAGAAATTTCAAACTTATTATTTTACAATATCACAAGTCACACACCAAAAGGGAAAATATATATATATATATATATATATATTATGAACTAAAATTGTTTTTTTTTTCTTTTTTTGCTTTGATCATTTGTTTTTTGCTTCTTTTTTTTTAAAGAATTATTATTAACCTTATTATCTTCTATTAAAATCGTATCATGCACATATGAATGAAGTGAATGCAAACCTATAAAAAATCTTGTAACCACCTCCCTTATATCGGGGAATTTTTATCAATCAGTCCTTTCTCCTTATATGAAAAGTCTTGCTCTCCACTTGCTGATGATTCAACATGTAGTCGTTCTGGAAACAACAGTGATCCTTGAGAATGAACCAATTTAGCCTCTCAAACTTTCAGGCCTCTCCATTATCTTAGCTAGCTTCCCCTTCACCTCCCGTGTATCATGTCAGCAAAATTCTTCTTGATTATTCTCCAAAGTAGTAAGTCTAGCTTCAAATTGATCTCCGATATCTTTGACTTTCTTTAATCCAAAAAGATAAATACCCTCCTTATTATGTGATGTGAATGCATTAATGTAATGAGATATGCTATGCTAAAATTTAAGAATAAAAGAATCAAAATTTTTTCTCATTTAAATTCAATGAATTCTTTCTTTCTTGCTTTTTTCATTTTAGAATTTGATGATTTTTCCTCTTTTTTTTTCTTTTAAGAATAAATTTTCTTTTTTTTCTCTCTCTTTTTAAAAAATCTTTATTTTCACACCACAATTTATTTTCTTTAATTTCCTTTTTTTATTTAATCTATTTTTAAAAGAATGTGACAATGCACTTACCTTTTATTTTCTCATCAAAATTCCTCTTTCTTTTTAATGTCTATGCATTAGTTTTAAAAATATAAGAAATAAAAAAAATAAAAAACATCATGGTTATTTTTCAAATATTATTAAAGAATGAATGGATGTTTTCTTGTTATTTTTGACAAAGAAGATAAACCGAATAAGTCTTTGTTTTATTCTATAAAATTGTAAGAATGTGAAATTTTATTTGAAAACAAATATCTTTTGATTTTATGAGAGCATGAATTTGAAAAATCGTTAGAGTTATGATATGAAGAGAAAAGTAGTAAAATGTTCCCTTATGTGTCCTAATTTCGGGATAATTTCTACAAAAATTGGACATGGCTCTAGCTAGGATCGGCTTCTTAAGGCCTTTTACATGCTGGGTTGGGACTTGTAAAGATCTAAAGGTTCTCAAATTATAACTCACTGTCATCCACACTGGACTAGTAAGATTTGATTTGAGTGGGAGTATTTCGATTGCCATTACGGAGGTGATTACCTCACGAGAGCAAAGGTACTCTACTCCCTCCTAAGAAGGACGGAACCCGGGTATAGAGCTCATGTTATGCAAATGCACGTGCAAGTGTGTGTATGAGAGAACATTTATCAAACCATAACTCTCATTCTAGATGCCCAACAATTTATTAGCAATAACATATATACAAAAAAAGAATGGCATAAAATAAACATAATAGCTAAAACACAAATGCAACAAATTATTTAAAATTAAAGAAATTAAATTTAAATATTAGTTAAGACCATTAAATTAAAACTTAGGATAACACATGATTATTAAATGGCTCGACTCTCAAAAACACTCCCCAGTGGAGTCGCCAAGCTGTCGTAAAGGCTTCGCGCTCGACGATTTTGAAAAACATTTAAAAACAAGAAAGGGAGTCGCCACCAATCTTTTTGTAAGGTGTGATTGGTCACCTAAAATATTTATCTTTTTAACAAAATCTCAAAATTAATTAAGTTTTATTAAAAAGATAATTTTTTGGTCTGCGAAAACAAAATCGGGTCCGAGAGTACGGTTACGCGTGGGGAAGGATTAGCACCCCCACGACGCCCGTTAAAAAACGGTACCATAATAATCATGTGTTTTCCTTTAATTTTAATAAAATGGTCTTAATTTAATATTTAAAATTAATTCATTTTTATTCCATTCTTTTTATTCAAAATCATTTTTATTTGTAAATTTATTTTGTTTTATTTTAAAAGATTAAACTTTATTTTTCGAAAGTAAATGTGAACCATTTTGTATTGAATAATTAAATCGAATACTCCAATACTTTTGGCAGCATTCGAAATAATTTTCCTCACCTAAAGATTTCTTAAGAATCACTACTTATGACTTCTACAGAATCTCATCTTCGGAAGGACTCACATCTATTTCGAAAAATTATCATGAATGCATATGATGTAAATAGATAAAAATGATGCAAATGAATTTTTTTTTTAATTTTGAATTTCATTATTTATTTGTTGATCTATTTATATTTCTTTGTTTTAAAAAACTTATTCATTTTCATTTTTTTTAATAAAATTTAAATTATTGAAAAATCGTACTAAATATTCCAATACTTTTGGCAACATTTAGTAGGATTTCTCTCACCTAGGGATCAGCTAGGAATCACTAATTGTGACTTCCGTAGCATCCCATCATCGGAATTTCATTTAATTGAATTATAATTTTTATTATTATTTCCTTTTTCTATTTTCTTTTAAAAAATTATTTATTTTTATGTTTAACGAAAAATTAAATTATTGAAAAATCATACTAAATATTCCAATACTTTTGGCAACATTTAGTATAACTCTTCTCACCTAGGGATCAGCTAGGAATCACTACTTGTGACTTCCGTAACATCCCATCATTAGACAAATATTTAATTAAATTTAGATTTTATTATTATTTTTCTTTTTCTATTTTCTTTCTAAAAAATTATTTATTTTTATTTTTAATAAAAAATTAAATTATTGAAAAATCATACTAAATATTCCAATACTTTTGGCAACATCTAGTACAACTCTTCTCACCTAGGGATCAGTTAGGAATCACTACTTGTGACTTCCGTAACATCCCATCATCGAACAAATATTTAATTAAATTTAGATTTTATTATTATTTTTCTTTTTCTATTTTCTTTCTAAAAAATTATTTATTTTTATTTTTAATAAAAAATTAAATTATTAAAAAATCATACTAAATATTCCAATACTTTTGGCAACATCTAGTACAACTCTTCTCACCTAGGGATCAGTTAGGGATCAGTTAGGAATCACTACTTGTGACTTCCGTAACATCCCTTCATCGGAAATTTGTTTACTTAAATTTAAAATTTATTCAAAATTTAAATATCATTTTTTTAAATACGTTTTCCAATCAATAATAATTAATGAAAATACAAGTAAAAGAAAATATTTCAATTTCTTATTTTACAACATGTAAAAATAATAATAAAGATAATAAAAACAATAATAAAAGCACAATAATAATAGTAATAACAGTAATAATAACAACAACATTAATAATAATAATAATAATAATAATAATAATAATAATAATAATAAACAAAATAATAATAATAATAATAATAATAATAATAATAATAATAATAATAATAATAATAATAATAATAATAATAATAATAATAATAATAATAATAATAATAATAATAATAATAATAATAATAATAAAAACAAAAGGCTAAAAAAAATATACCCAAATTAATTGGGTTTAAACACAATAGCAAGGAGGCCCAATTAACAGCCCAAGCTCAAGGCCCAATCTGCCAGCGGGTCGGAGGCCTGCAGTTGAGGCCCAAAATTGGTAGGCCGGATCGGGTCGGGCGCGATCAGGTCGGCACGAATCGGGTCGGTTCAGGCGAAGCGGGTCGCTCCTCTGGCAGCTGGTTGGGCGTGCGGATCCTGGACCCGAGTCGGGTCCAGGCGCGGATCTTGCCTCTTTCCTTTTTTTTTTCTTTTTTTTAACTATAAAAGATCCCTTTTTTTTTATTTCACCATTTTTCTCTTTTCTTCTTCAAAAAAAATCCAGAGCCTTTGAGCTCTCTGCCGGGGCGATTCCTGGCCATCGCCTGCGCCACCGCCAGCCGCCTTCTCCGGTGGTCGAAAACCAAAAAGGAAACCCTTTTTCAGAAGCTCTCCACTCCCTCTTTCCGTTTCTGACCTTCGTTTTCCAAAAAAATGGCTCTAACCCCACGGATCTGAGGCCCCCGAAAAAGCCTTTTCCCCTTTTTTTTTGATGATTTGTTTTGTTTATTTCTGGTGGGTGTTTGGTTGTCCTTGGCTAGGGTTTGTTGTGATTTTTCTTGCAGGTATTTGAAGACCGGTTTTGGGTTAAGGTTTTAGGTTTTGAGTTTTGGGGTTCTCGGTTCTGGGTTTCTAGATCTGGGTTAGGTTTCGGTGATGATGGTGGTTAGCTGGGTTTTTGGGTAGTGGTGAAGATGAGGGAAAAAGGGGTTCGAGTCCCGTTGGTGAAGATGATGCCCTCTGATGGTGAGCCGAGGATGGAGGGATTGTTTCTTGGAGAGGGTAGTGAGGATGATGTTAGGGGTTTCGGGTTGGCTTCTGGGTAGGGGTGAGGATAGTGTTGGGTTTCTGTTTTTGACTGGTGATGGGGGGTCTCAACAGAGGCAGAGGTGGTGAGGGTCACGGTGGCTAGGGCTAGAGGATTTTCTGTTCGGGGTCCTCCGGGTAGTGAAGATGAGTCTGGCTTTTAGAGGGATCTGGCATGGGGTTTGGTGTGATGGGATGGGGTAGAGTAGCTGGTGGTGGCAGTAGCTGAGGGTGGCCGGTGGTGGCAGTGGCTGATGGACAGGATGATTGACAGATTGGACCAAAAAAACAAGAAAGAAAATAAAAAAAAAAATAATAATAATAATAATAATAATAATAAAAATAAAAAAAAGATAAGAATAAAGAAAATAAAAATAATATAAATAATAATAAAAAATAAAAATAAAAATAAATACAAAATATATATAAAAATAAATATAATAATAATAATAATAATAATAATAACTATAATAATAATAACAAAAATGTGATAAAATTAGGTGTCAACAATACACATTTCCATAACATTTCATACCAATTTCAAATCAATACTTCCATAATATAAATCATTTAAAATCAAATAATGTAATATTCAAAATAAATCATAAAAAGAATATTAAATTAATAAATCATTATTTCCATTTGAACACATTTCACATATGTCCCTGAAAATTTCGTAAACAGTATAGTACTCACTTTAGTGTAATAAACTGTTTAGAAATCATCATCTATCTCATTGAAGACATATGAATAATCATTTTTCATTTAATATCATCATCCATTTAAACATCATTTTCATTTCATAAAAATGGTGGAGACTAAGGCATCACCCAAAATATATCATGCTATAACCCCCGTGGGGTAAAATAATCATCTCATGAGATATATGGTCATATTCTATAATTATCCTCAGCTTTACACTGATCAGGTGTCAACCAGGACAGTTTTACATATCACATATTACATATCGACATGATAAGGAGCCTATCAGTCTCAAAACAATATTCTCATCATTGTATTACCTTTATGGAATTCAAGAAAAATGGTTAAAATCTCCAGTTAGTCCATAAAGGTTTTAAATATTCATGTAGTAAATATTTACTGAAAATAATTTATAAAATATTCACTTCTCAACATTTTCCTTTATAAACCACTTTATATGCTATAAAACATTTAGAAGAAATTTTCAGTAACTTTACTTTCAGTAAAGTCGATAACATGAAAATTTAAATAATAGTTTTCGATATATTCATATTTTATGAAAAATACTAAATATATTATTTCCAAGGCTAGGAAATCCTTCACACATGCACTAAAATATTTGATGACATTTTTAGAAAATTTTCTAGGAAATTTCAACAGCATAATATCTGCTATTACCCTAGCCTTCCTGCAAATTTAAACATAGTTCAAAACCAACCAACAGCCACAATTTCATAGTTTCTAAGGCATTTCATTTCTAAAATATTCTTATAAAAGTAATTGCATCGAAATCATGCATTTAAGATATCCTCACATATCACATACACATCCCTTACCTGTCTGACGTATCCGATCTCTTTGAGTGCACCACTCGTAAACCGTTACTCCCGGGCTACAGATAATTTCACCAAAAATATTAGCTCATTTAATACTTATTTTTAAGCTATTATTCATATCTAATTGCAGCCACATTGTACACTGCTATTTTTGCAATATAATTTCTATTGATACTAAAACACAACTTCTTCGTTTTAAGTCAGATTTTAAATCCGTGCATACTGGCAGACTCCTTGTAATTTCTATAGTCTAAATGTAACCTAAAATCATCAAAATGCAGCACCAAACCCTCTCCCCTTCATGAGGCTGAATGCACCATTAGCCAAAATTATTGGTTTTTCAACAATCTAACTTCACATTCTTGTTTAGCCATGTTTGTCTTCTAATTTGGCATAATTTTTAAGCATGAAACACAATGAATTCCCATAGTTCGAAGCTTGGCCGAATACCATTTTAAAGAACAAAATTTTTTTTTGTTCAATTTAATTGAAACCAAGGCTAAAAACGTGGTTGGCATACTTGATTTAATCTTTCTACACCATTGAATTCCAAAGAAACATAAGGCACAGTAAATCACATACCTTGACCGAATCTTTGAAGCTTCCTATCTCCTTGTTTTCTTATTTATTCTATGATCTATTGGTATAGTTAGATAGAGGAAAGAGTGTAGAATAATTTTGTAGTTATAAGTTTGATGAAATTTTGGTTAGTTTGGAAGGTATGAAAGTTTTTCTTTTCTTTTTCTTTTCTTCCCCTTATGGTGGCTTGGGGAGCTTTGGAGAAGACAATGAATAGTGCCAGTCAGAAGCTGATGGAGTTTTAAAGACCCTTCTAGAAATAGGCAAAATGACGAAAATGCCCTAGTTATGTAAATTTCGGACAATTTTGCCCTTAGGTTTCTATAGTCGTAAAAACTAGGCTTCTATAGTCGTAAAAACTATGTAATCGCACTCCAAAATTTCAGATTCCATTACTAATTGATCTTATTAAATGTATTTTGATGATTAGAAGTGGTTTCGTTGATGCGCGGTGTACCGATAGTGAGAAATCACGAATTTACCCCTAGCGAACTGCTAGTGAAATTTTTAGATTTTTCCACCGATTCAAGAAATCTATTGACACTGCGTTAAACTACTTTTTCATGTAGAATATCATGATATTTTTACTTCATCCCAATTCATTTTAGTTTGGGCACAATTTACGAAAATACCTTCAGGATGTAACTGTCATTTTCTAATTTGTTTGCCATACTTCCAAAAGTAATGCAAATAAGGTATTTTGGCCTCCAAATTTCCATAATATCATTATTACACTATCCATACACTGTTTCTTCAGTCATATATACATCTGGGCTCAAAATTTCAAGTGGGGCCCACATCATTATTCACTTGTAATTTACAAAAATATACTCAAAATAAATTAATAATTACATATATACACATGTACAGTACAAAATAATCGGTTCTCACATACTGCTACTAGCCATTAAAAGGTAATGTGGAGTTGATCTATGTGCTCAAAAACTTGTAACTTAACATGAGACACCTATATATATTGTGCCGAACATGATCCACATCGTGTTGAATAATATTGTGTCATGGACCATCTAACTCATTTGCCTTTTCTAGGGAAGAGTTTAATTTAGTACTTTGACATCTAAGATGACAATTAAAGCTTGGATTTTGGTAAATAAATTTATGAATGATAATTTTTTATTAAAGAAAATTTTTAAATTTACCCATAAAATGTGCTAAATTTTAAATTACTAATCAATCTTGTTTACCCTAGCACATTAATTAACAACTTTTTGTTCCTTCTTTTCAATGGAGGTCCAGTAATTCTAACAATTAATTATAGACCGAAGACATACTATGGTGACTAAACAATATTTATTTTTATTGTAATAGTAGACGCCTTATTTTATTTAAGATTGTTTTAATATTTATTTTGATATTATTTAATTGAAAAAATAAAAAATAAAAATAAGAGATCCTATTTTGCTTAAATTAAAACTCATTATTATTATTTCTTATTTAAACTCTTACTGCTTTAGGAATAAAACTTTTGCTTGATCAAAATTCTATTGATTTAAGGATTAAAATGTTTACTTGATCTTGGATTAATCTCTAAAAACAAAACGTTCTGGTCAGTCACTAAAACACACAATCAAGAAGCAATTCAGCAATTTTCAACAAGAAAGCCCTTAGGAGCATTGCTATTCAAATATTTCTATTTTTTTATTTCTTTTACTCTTGTTTAGACTAGGATGTCAATACTTTAATTTCAGATACATTCTCTTTTCATGTTTGTTCACGTCTTGGGTTTTAACATTTCCACAGTGAGAAGAGCCATAGTCCTTACGAATTCCACGTTTACCGACGCAAGCGTCAGGGATTATTAGAGTTAAAGAAAGGGCAGCCAAGAGCTGAAACAATGACGGTTGTGCTTTTACCATTCTAAAGTTTTGGTGATAAGGAAGAAATTGATTGAGGCTAACATGTTTTTAAGTCGAGAGGAATATGGAAGCATAGAAACGTATTTTTCTTACTTAGAAGAGAAAATCCTGTTTAAAATTCAGAAGTCCTTTTTTTTTAGGTAAAGTGCGTCGGAGAAGACTTTAATGAGCTAAGAAAATTTTATGACAAAATTGTTTTTTCTTATTTCTCAGAAAACTCGTACATAAACCCAACCATCAAGTCAATCATGCAAGTAAAGAGAAACAAGTTTTTTTTTTAAGTACATATATTTTTATTCGTTTTAAGTTCTGAAATTAATTTTATTCAGGTCGAAAGTGATAAATAGTAAAACTTTTTCAATAGTGACGACTTCAGTATTCGAATCATATTCAAATGCTTGGAAAACAAATGATTTATTAAAAAATCATTTCCTTTCTTTCTTTACAGGCTCCAGTCAAATTAAAGTGCCACGCACCTAATCTTCGGAGACAAGTGGAGAACCAGTTATTAGAAAACCATCTTAATCAACTCATACTTAACTTTTATACCTAACTTGATCACAAACATCTTATAAAATCAATGATAGACAGCAAAAATATAGATATATGTCTTGAAGAAAAAGTAAACTGAGACTTAAAACTTTCAATTGTCTTTACTGGTAAAACTTGCTTGATCTTAATAGAATGCATAGATCTAAATCAGATGGGACGAAGCAGGCTGGGCCTGATTGCACGGATGTATGCTGAAAGGAGCTTGCTCCATTTCAATCCGTCTCTAAACAAATCATAAAATGCAACGTAGTCTATAAGCTTTTTTACTAGTAGTGTTCATTGAGAAAATTGATATTTTGAAAGTATAAAATAAGTTTTTAGAATGAAAAATAATAAGTTGTATATTGACTAAAACATATGTACATATCACGGGCATTCGAATACTAAGATATGGAAATTCGAATACCTTTCAAGGTATTAAGGTTGTACATATAGTTGGTCTATATGTATATAGCATTTAATTCATATGTACTTAAAAATGAGTACAAACTAAGAGTATTTGAATACCTATAAAGGGCATTTGAATATCTAAGATGGATATTGGAATAACTAAGAGGCATATTCAAATACCCTAAAGCTTTGGAAAGAGGAAAAAATAAGGATACATTCTATGTAAAGCAAATGTATATTTTGCCAAAAGCGTATGTACATCTTGCCTTATGTACAATATAGGGTTTTCGAATGCCTTGCAGGATTTTATATTTTGTGTAAGATTTTTTTACTTAGGGTATTCAAATACTTTGAGAGGGGTATTCAAATACTTACAGAGATGGACACTCTGTTTGAATTTGGTGTAGACACCCAATTTTGTCCAAATCGATAATTTTATATTTAAATAAAATTATCTTTGTTGGAAATGAATAGGGCCCAAACCCAATATATTGGGCCACAAGCATTGCAATAAATTTAATTGGGCTTTTCAAAATCCAAATCAATAGATTGAGTTTTAAGGCCCATTAAAATGGGTTGGATTTGGATTTTATTATTATTTTATTTTTATTTTTATTTTTATTTCACTATTTATTTTTATTATTATTTTTCTTATTTTTGTTTTATTTTATTTTTTATCGTTTATGTATTTTATTTTTATTTTTATTGTTATTATTATTTGTATTATTTGTTTTTTATTTTTATTATTATTATTATTATTATTATTATTATTATTATTATCTGTTTATTATTATTATTATTATTATTATTATTATTATTATTATTATTATTATTATTATTTCTATTACTTTTATATTATCTGTTTTTTTTATTATTATTATTATTATTATTATTATTATTGTTCATCACATTTAATAGGAAGAGACTTTCACATCGCCGGCTACACTTTTTAAAGCCAAAATATATGCCTCCAACCGCCGGTGCCTCCAGCCCTTCCCCCCAGGTCTCGAATTCCAGTGAAATTTCACCTTTCCCATGCTGTCAATCCCATCCCTGACCTGTGTCTATGGTAACCGGGAGATAGTAGCAAGAACCTAAGATTGATTCTGAAATGCTAGGGGGTTCCTAAATCTATTTAAAAGAACCCAGGCAGAAGGATCTCAAGGGGCTCTCTTTTTCAGACTCGGAAACACTAAAACAGATCGACAAAAACTTTAAGCCACCACTCATCATCATCACCGTAAGCCACCACTTATTCACCACCACCGAAACCAACCAAGACCCTAGGAACCAAAACCACGAAAAAAAAAGGAGAAAATAGAAAACCAGATATGGAAACCGAAGATCCCAAATCTTAGATCTGATATCTAAATCCCAACCACCTACAAAATAGAAAACAAACCAAATAACAGCAACCACAAATATTTCCCAAACCATCAAACACACAAAAAAAAGAAGGAGAAAGGAAAGGGGAAGATGGTTTCGGTCGAGCTTAGATCCATGGCGTTAGGGATATTTTCTAGTGAAACGAAGGCTAGATCGGAGTAGAGGAGGACGGATAGAGTGTTTTTAAGGTTTCGGGGAGACCACCGGCGATTGGAGTGCGGCAGCGCACGACGATGCACGGTGGCCGGTTCCATTCGACAGGGCTGAGGGAGTGGAGAGAATTTTTGGGGATTTTTGGAGTTTTTCTTTGGGAGAAACCGGCTGAAATGAAGAACTAAAAAAAAGGGCTTTTTATAGAGCAGCAAAACACTGCGTTTTGGAGCTGGGATTCACGTGCCTCCCCTGACCTGACCCGAGATCTGCATGACCCGACTCTGCCACCCTCGTGCCTAACCCGGTTCCTCGACCCGCTCACGACCTGCTCCCACTGACAGACTTGGACCTTATCGTTTGGGCTCGATTTTGGGCTCTTTGTGGAAGTTTCTCTTTGGGTTTCAAGCCCAATCTGTTTGGGCATATATTTCTTCCTCAGTTATTTATTTATTTAGTATCTATTTATTTATTTATTTTTTTAAATAATTTATTTTATGTATATTTAACATATTTGCATAACAGAAATGAACATTTATTTATATATGAAATTCTCTAAGATTTATAATAACTTTAAGTTTAATTATGGAATTAATCTTAACAATAAATATATAGTTTTAAAATGTATATAAATATATAAAATAAATAAATAAAATTTATAAATAAATATAGGAAATATATATAGTTTTAAAATATATATATAAATATATAAAATATATATATATATATAAAATACATATATAACCATATAATTTTTGAAATAGAATAAAATTCTTATTAGACGATAAAAAAAGTATTTTAGGAAGCTAAAAAATAAAAAGTAAATAAAATAAGCATGAAATCCTGATGATAAGTTTTCGTAAAAGTCGCAAATAGGGATTCTTCGAAAAACTTTAGGTTAGATGAATTTATCGAATGTTACCAAAGTATTGGGATATTCGATATAATTTCTCAATATTCAAATTCATGCTTATTTTAAATATATATATATATATATATATATATATATATATTGTAATGACAAAGAAAGAATATTTAGAAAAATATTAATGAGAATTAATAAAAACAAAATAGGTAATAGAAATAGTTGGAAGAAATTAAATTAAAAAGGGGATTTTAGAAATATATAAATACAAAATAATTAAACCAATAAAAATTAATAATAATAAAGTTTCAAAAGATAGAGAATAATGATTAAATTAATTAAATAGATAATAATGGGATTTTATAGTCAAAGGAATTAAGTTAATAAATCTAAATAACAATAAAAAATTAATGAAGACGAAATAATCTAATTATTCACAAAAGGTAAAAGTTAATGTCCGATGATGGGACGTTATAGAAGTCACAAGTAGTGATTCTTAACTGATTCCTAGGTGAGAGAAATTCATTAAATATTACCAACGTATTAGAGTATTTAGTGCAATTTTTCAATAATTTAATTTTTCGTTAAAAATAAAAATAAATAAGTTTTTAAAAGAAAAAAAGAAAGAGAGAAATTAATAGTAAAGTTTAAATTTAATTAATGTGAATATCCCAATGATGGGATGTTATAAAATTCACAAGTAGTGATTTCTTAACTGATCCTTAGGTGAGAAGAGTCTACTAAATGTTGCCAAAAGTATTGGAATATTTAGTATGATTTTTCAATAATTTAATTTTTTGTTAAAAATAAAAATGAATAAGTTTTTAAAAGAAAAAAGAAATTAATAATAAAGTTTAAATTTAATTAATATATTTGTCCGATAATGGGATGTTATAGAAGTCACAAGTAGTGATTCTTAACTAATCCCTAGGTGAGAAGAGTCTACTAAATATTACCAGCGTATTGGGATATTTAGGATGATTTTTTCAATAATTTTAAATTTTTGTTAAAAATTAAAATGAATAAGTTTTTTAAAAAATTAATAATAAATTTTAAATTTGATTAAATGAATTCCCGATGATGGGATATTACGGAAGTTACAAGTAGTGATTCCTAACTGATCCCTAGGTGAGAAGAGCCTACTAAATGTTGCCAAAAATATTAGAATATTTAGTATGATTTTTCAATAATTTAAATTTTTATTAAAAATGAAAAATGAATAAGTTTTTTTTCAAAAGAAAGCAATATAAATAAATAAATAATAAAATTTAAATTTAATTAAATATTTGTCCGATGATAGGATGTTACGGAAGTCACAAGTAGTGATTTGTAACTAATCC
This sequence comes from Heritiera littoralis, assembly GCA_031772115.1. NCBI lineage: Eukaryota > Viridiplantae > Streptophyta > Magnoliopsida > Malvales > Malvaceae > Heritiera > Heritiera littoralis. Next base: position 1,402,192 of record JAPDPK010000154.1, on the reverse strand, counting down.
CTAAGTGAGAAGAGTATACTAAATGTTACCAAAAGTATTGGAATATTTAGTGTGATTTTTCAATACATGAGCTTTTATTCTTAAAAATAAAAACAAATAATATTAAAAAAAAATAATAAATATGTTAAATAAAATATTAAAAATTCATTTGCATCATATATTATTTGTTTGCATCAAATGCATTCACTTAATTTCCAAATAAACGTGAATCCTACTGAGAATGAGATTCTATAAAAGTCACAAGTAATGATTCTTAAGAAATCTCTAGGTGAGGAAAGTTATTTCAAATATTACCAAAAGTATTGCAGTATTTGATTTAATTTTTCAATAAAAGGGGTTCATGCTTATTTTCAAAAATGAGGTTTTTCTTTAAATATATATAATAAATTTTATTCAATTATACAAATAATATGAGTCCTACCGAGGATGAGATTCTATAGAAGTCACAAGTAGTGATTCTTAAGAAGTCTCTAGGTGAGAAAAGTTATTTCAAATATTACCAAAAGTGTCACGACCCGTGACCACATTTTTCATCTTCTTATACACAACTTAACCGGTTGGGCTGTCTGCGATACTTCACTTGTACTGACTATTAAACAATTTTACATAATATTGTTTTTATTATACACATCCCCTATCGTAACTAATCAGATAAGTAGTATTGTTGACGTGTCTAAATACAGAGAATAAATAATCATACCTCAAATGATCGGTCGGTCTGACACATTGTCCTTCGTGTACAGCCAGGATCCACAATTCACTGAACTCACCAGCATCAAAACCTGAGATGTTTAATATTAAGGGGTGAGCAAAACCATGGCTCAGTAAGAGAATTATATGCTTCACTTGATACTCAGCTCCCTATATGCTGAAAATCTTTTTCATTTCATTTTTTTTTCCTATAGGCTCTAGGCTCGCATGTAGGAAGGATACTACAGTCGGCTAGGGATCCGAATAGAGTAAGGTAGGTATTTTAGAATATCATACTTGTTACGGAACCTAGAAGCAACTGTAGAGAGAATTTTCATTTCGTTTTGAATTAATAAATCCTTTTCATTCTTTCATAACCTTTTTCATATTCTTTCCAAATTAATGCTTCTACGAAATAAAGTATTTAAATAAAATAATTAATATTCGTATTATACACGCTTGAGTTATTGTAATTTAGCATGTATGGATTATACTAAGGTTTATTACCATTTCGTAAGTGCACACATGTCATAACTTACTCATGCTTACTTTTCATCCTTAGTTACACAAGGCATCGTTCTTATTAGAAGTATAATTATGTATGGAAGCACAAACATTCAAGTAGCACATGTTCAATGGCATATATAGACATAACTCAATAATCGAAAGAAACGAATATTCAAGTAGCACATGTTCAAATGGCATATATAGACATAACTCAATAATCGAAAGAAACAAACATTCAAGTAACACATATTTAAATGGTATATATAGACATCATCCAATAATCCTATACATCATGTGTCCTATGCCTAAGATCTATTTCATCCTTCGACATTCATCGCATTCACGAATCACAATCAATTACTTATAGTCACAATATCCTACGATTTCTCATACTAACATCGGAACACGTGTAGCACTTAGTTCCCGAAGGACTCTAGAGGTGGCTCCCACGATACAATCATCGAGTCTCTGCTCGGTATGGCCTGTACTAAAACATCAGAACACGTGTAGCACTTAGTTCCCGAAGGACTCTAGAGGTGGCTCACACGGTACAATCATCGAGTCTCTGCTCGGTATGGCCTGTACTGAAACATCAGAACACGCGTAGCACTTAGTTCCCGAAGGACTCTAGAGGTGGCTCACACGGTACAATCATCGAGTCTCTGCTCGGTATGGCCTTTACTAACACATCGAAACTCGTGTAGCACTTAGTTCCCGAAGGACTCTAGAGGTGGCTCCCACGGTTCGGAATTCGTGAAACACTTATAATCTAACGTTTCATTTAAATTCATGGTAAGAATGTCAGATATATCAATTCTTCCCTTTTTAAAAACATATTAGAGGTTTGTATCTCATGTCTTATGAGAATCATCTCACAGTACTATAATCAGTACCGAAATGAGCATTTTGTAAAAATGCTATAATTCAATAGATTTTCTTCTCATATTATATGAAACATGTCCTTTTCACATGTCACGCATCACATATCACATTTCCCGTTTGACATATTCCGTGTCATGTTAAACACTTTCCTTTTTAACACGTCTCCTATCATTTATGGAGTCTACGATAGACATCAATCTTATCGTACTATAAACCTCGGAGGGTAAGGAAATACACCGGTCAAATCTATAACCATAACCTATATTGTCCTCGTTGGATTACGAATCAGGTGTCGACCGGGACTAAACATATCACATATCATGCATCAGCATGATAGGGATGTCAACCAGTCTCAAAACCGTAGTTCTCATCATAAAATACACCTTTATGGAATTTATATAAATATATAATTCCATGATTTAAAACCATAAGGGTTAAAATCCTTTAGTGAATATTTATAAAAATATTCATAAGAATACGCACTATATTTCACTTCATCTTTCGTCTCGTAATTCGTGTAATTTATCTATTCTGAGAATTTTCGATGATTTCATTATCATCATTCTCGAATACATGAATATTCTAAAGTTCCATCTCATTATATTCATGTTTTATGAAATTTAGAAATTTCCTCATGTCTCGTGATTTACTATAGAAATTCAGAAATAAAATCACTTAATATGATTTTATAAAGTTCTTTCTAAATTTTTCGGCAGCATAACGGCTGCCGATTTACTAACCTCCTGCACGGAAAAATACAGTTTCAAATCTTTCAGCCAGTACTTCTTCCCAAATTATTTTCAGCAAATCATGCATCATAATAATTTTCATAAAATAATTGCATAAAATATTTCAATTTAAAATATGCAGACTGAGTATCCTTACAGTGCTGCACATGCATCCCTTACCTTTTTCCGGGTCGGCGACTTCCTCTTATCGATCGCGCCCGCACTCCATTTCTCCTGATTCCTTATCCCGATTGCTGAAAATAATTTCTAGAATTAAAATTCTAATTTTTCTGAATTTTTCATAATTTATTTAATTTTTTTCTAAAATTAAATCTCCGAGAAATTTCTTACCGAATTTTGTAAAAATCCCGGGTTGTCGAATTTCCGGGAATCTCTGAATTCCCGAAATTCTCCTTTTTCCTCTTTTTCTTCCTTTTTCTTCCTTTTTCCTCTTTTTCTTTTCTTTCTTTCTTTTCTTTTTCTTTTTCTTTTTCCTTTTTCCTTTTTCTTTTCTTTTTTCTTATTCCTTTCCCGGTCAGACCGGTTCAGATCGGTCCAGAGCCCTTCCTCGCCGGTTCCTCGCCGGCGGCCGGTTCTCCGGCGGTTCGAGCGTCCCTCAGCTGGCCGGCTGCACGACGAACTTGCCGGTGCCCTCCGTTTGCCCTGGATCGGCGGCACGGCGGCGGATCGAGGCGGTTTTGCCTCGGTTTCTTCTTCCTCTTCGCCGGCGTTCCTCCGCCGTCCATTGCACCTCCGGTGGCCTCCATTGGCTTCCTCTTCTTCTGTCGATGCTTCGGCTGTGATGGCGGCGGCCGGTTTGGCCGGCAACCGCCAGATCTGGTTTCTCCTCTTCTCGGCTTCCGCCGTGATTTCGCTTCTGTTTTCCTTCTTCCTTCCGTCGCCGGTGGTTTCCCTGCCTTCTTCTTTGGCCGGCGACGCATCCCCTTCCTTTTCCCTCGCCGGCGGTGGCAGCTCCGCCACCGGCGGTCTGGCTGGGAGGGAGGATCGGGTCCTTCCCGCCTTCTCTTTTCCTTTTATGTTTTTGTTCTCTTTCTATATTTGATATAAAATACACTATATATTATACACTATATTTTATATTTTATACATATAATATATATTATATGTTATACATACATTATTTCATACATAATATTATACAATATATATTACATACAAAATACATATTGTACATTACAAAATACATGTCTAGTATATATGTGTATATTTATATATATACTTAAAATTAAAATATCTTATTAACATTTATATATATAATTTATATAAATGCTATAATAAAATATTTATACATATAAACTTTAATATAAAACCATACTTACTTTTCTTCTATATGTATTTACATAATTATATATACACATAAAACATTATATTTATATACATATGTATTATTTGAATTTATGAAATAGCATATATATATTTCTATATATATAACAACGTATTTTAAAATATACTATATAATATTTTGAATACATATGTATTGGTATAAAAATACATTTATATAATAATATATAATTATATAAATATATTTCATTTATTTTCTTATTCTCTTATTAAATTTTGGATTTTCATTCTCTAAATTAAATTTTTCTCTTCATTATTTCCCATAATTTTATCCTTCCCATATTTCCAATTTATCAAATTTTAAATTCCTCACTTTCCTTAATTTCGGGAATTTCAACGATTTTATTTTTATTTTCATTTAATTTCCTTCACACGAATTTCCTCATTCATCACTTCCTCATTTCTCAGGATTTTCACCAATATCCCGTTTCTTGCAAATTTTATTTATTTCCCCTTATTTAATTTCTCTAATATTTGTTTTCAATATTTCTAATTTCCAATAAATGGAAAAATTTACGGTTATCACAAAAAGTATTGGAGTATTTGATTTAATTTTTCAATAAAAAGGGTTCACATTCACTTTCAAAATATAAAATTTAACCTTTTAAAATAAAAAATGATTTTGACAAATAATAAAAATGACTTGAGAAAAAATAGAATAAAAAGGAAATTATTTTTAAATATTACATTAATAATATTTTATTGGAACCAAAGGATAACACGTGATTACTATGGTACCATTTTTAACGGGCGTTGTGGGGATGCTAATCCTTCTCCACGCATAACTGTACTCCCAAACCCGATTTTTGTTTTCGAAGACCCAAATTGTCTTTTTAATAAAACTTAATTACTTTTAAGATTTTGTTAAAATGACAAGTTTTAGGTGACCAATCACACCTAGTCAAAAAGATTGGTGGCGACTCCCTTTGTTTTTAAATGTTTTCAAAATTCGTCGAGCGGTCTAGTTTTCGGACGAAATTGTTAGATAGCTTGGCGACTCCCCTGGGGACTTTGAGAGTCAAACCATTTATTAATCATGTGTTATCCTAAGTTTTAATTTAATAGTCTTGATTGATATTTAAACTTAATTCACTTGAATTTTGAAAATAATTTTGTTCGCATTTGCTTTCTACGCTATTTATTTTATGTTATGTTTTATATTTGTATATATTGTTATTAATAAATTGTTTGGACATGTAAGATAAGAGTCGTAGTGTGACGAAAGATTAATGTGTTCCCTTTGTACACACACTTGCACATGCATTTCATATCATGAACCCTATACCCGGGTTTCGTCCTCTTAGGAGGGAGTAGAGTAACTATGCTCTCGTGAGGTAATAACCTCCGCAATGGCAAGTGAAATACTTTCACTCAAATTATTTCTTTACTAGTCCAGAGTGGATGTCAGTAAGAAATAGTTTGGGAACCTTTAGATTCTTAAAACCAAGCTCAGCATATAAAGATTGTCAAAAGGCTAGCCTTAGGTAGAGCCATGTCTAATTTTTGTAGAAATTATTTCGAAATTAGGACACATGAGGGAACATTTTTACTACCTCTTTTTTATCATAACTTTGATAATTTTTCAAATTCATGCTTTTAAAAAATCAAGAAGTATATATATATTTTTTCTTTCTTTGCAATTTTACAATTTTAAAGAAGAAAACAAAGGTTTATTTGGTTCTTTTTCTTGAAAATAAAATGGAAATATCCCTTTGTTCTTTAATACTATTTAAAAAATAATTTTTTGAAACTAATGTATAGACATAAAGAAATTTTTTATAAAAATAAAAGTAAATACATTGTCACATTCCTTCAAAAATAATTTACAAAATAAATTTTGATGTGAAAATAAGAAATGGATTTTCTTTTTTAAAAAAAAAAGAAAGAAAAATATATTCTTTAAAGAAAAGAAGAAATCATCAAACTCTAAAATTCTTTCCAAAAAAAAAGAGAAAAAAAATCTATTCTTTCAAATAAAAAAAAGGAAATCATCAAACTCCAAAAAAAAAATTTTATTCATTGGATTTAAATAAGAGAAAACTTTAATTCTTTTATTCTTAAATTTTAGCATAGTATATCTCATTACATTAATGCATTCACATCACATAGTAAGAAGGATATTTGTCTTTTTGGGTTAAAGGAGGTCAAAGATATGGAAAATCAATTAGAAGCTAGACTTAGTGTTTTAGAGAATAATCAAGAGGAGTTTGGACATGATATACGGGAGATAAAGGGGAAGTTAGCTAAGATAATGAAGATGCTTGAAAGCTTTGGAGAGACTAAAGTGGTTCATCCTCAAGGGTCATCGTCATTTCCAAGACAACTAAACTTTGAATCATCAGCAAGTGGAGACCAATCGACTTTTCATGAAATGGCTTGCCAGGGACACTCCGATGCTCTCAACTGTCCAAATGATGATCCCGTGGTATAAGAGGCTATGAAAAGGGTGAACAAGGTAATGGATGAACTTAAGGGCCTTACAACTAAAGCAGAACCTTATGGCCTCAAACAATCCATACCAAGTAGGCCATTACAAAACCCTAACCCTCATCCCAATTCTTTTCAGCCACCTATCCAAGCACTCCAAACTGGACCTCCTACTTTTGTTCGACCTCCACGAATTGATCTACAGCCAAACTTTTATCCTCGAGCTACTACTTTTCAACCACATATTCAAGCTTTTGGAACAGGATCTCCTAGTCTCATCCAACCTCAACATACCTATGCGTTGGTGAACCCATATGCTCACGCCAATTCTATCCGATCACCTTTTCAGCAAATCCCTAACGCCCTAGCTTTTGTGCCGCCACCACCTGCTCAAGTTAAAAATCAAACTCTTGGCCAAAAACAATTCAAGAAGATGAAGCGCACGTAGCTTGACCCTTTACCCATAACATATGGCAAACTTTTCCCCTATATGCTTGAAAGGCACCTTGTTGCCCCAATGTTCTTAGAATCCTTAGAGCCTTCATACCCAAAATGGTACAACCCAAATGCAAGATGTGAGTATCACACAGGAAATAGTGGGCATTCCATCGAAGATTGTAAGGCTTTCAAGTATAAGGTGAAGGGACTGATTGATGCAAAATTGCTCGACATAGGGGAGGTGGTTAACTAGGAAACCGCAACACTTGATTAGAGGGTGAAAAGGGTAGCTATTGTTGTGAAATTTCTTTTTGAAAGACTTTGAATGTTGGGGGCACTAGAATACTAGAGAGTTTAGTAAAGAACTTTTGAATCTTGTAAACAATTCCTTTGTGAATATGAATGTTACAAGATTTTTTATAAGTTTGCATTCACTTCATTGATATGTGCATAATATGATTTTGACAGAAGAGTAATATGGCTAACAATAACTGTTTCCTTAAAAAAACAAACAAAATAAAAAAAAGAAAAAAAACAGGTGATCAAAATAAATGAATGGTCAAATGACAAATTTCAATTTATAATATTTTTTTCTTTTTTCTTTCTTTCCTTTTTTCTTTTGGTGTACAACTTGTGATACTATGAAATAATAACAAGATTTAAATTTTTTTTAATTTCAAAATTTTCATACAATAAAAGCTTCATATTAGCATGGGAAGCATGACAAGCATGACATTTAATTCAGGGTTATGACAGATTAGGTGTCAAGTGGCTTGAACATTGAAAAACTCTGGAAATAGTTTTGGACCATGGAAGAGACAGAAATGATTCGGATGGAAAGGATGGAAAGAGCGCAACAAGAGATAGGAGAGCAATTATCGCAGATGGCAAGTTTCTTAAAAAAGTTGAATGATGTAAAAATGGGAGAACTAGCTACTCAAGAGGGGCATCAATTGCGAAATGCTGAGGATTCTTGTCACCAAATTAACATTGGCTCACGAGAAACCCAACCACCTCAAGAGCCACAAGCAATGCCCGCCAAAGATTATGTATGCCCTAATGTACCATCTTCAGTCAACCCTAGTCTATTTCAAGGGCATGTAACTCCTACAATGAACCCCCTCGAACCAACTCATATTGTCGATTTGGATAGTCACAGAGAGCAAAGGATACCACAAGTGGAAGAAGGCTCAAGTTCCCAACAAAAGATAGAACTTATAGAAGAAAGGCTTCGGATCGTTGAAGGAATAGATTGCCATGGATCTTTGGATGCAACTAGATTATGCTTAGTACCTGGTGTGGTCATTCCTTTAAAGTTCAAGGCCCCAAAATTTGAGAAGTACGATGGAACTACGTGTCCGAAAGCCCATATCACTATGTACTGCAAAAAGATGGAAGCACATGTGCATGATAACAAGCTATTGATCCATGCTTTCTAAGATAGCCTTAAAGGATCTGCTGCTAGGTGGTATATACAATTGGATAAAGGTGATGTTCATTCATGGGAAGATTTGGCAAAGGCCTTTATTGCCCAATATAAACATATTGTAGATCTAACCCCAGATTGTTTATCTTTGCAAACCATGGAGAAGAAAGCTACTGAAGGCTTTAGGGAATATGCTCAGAGATGGAAGAATGTTGTTACCCAAGTCCAGCCTCCCGTCACAAAAAAAAGACTGCAGCTCTATTTCTTAGTACCTTTCAGGCACCGTACTATGACAGGATGATTGGGAATGTTACTACGAATTTTGCTAACATGGTAGCCTCTGGAGAGATGATTGAGAACACAATCATGAGAGGTAAGATCAAGATAGGTGACATTGTTGATAACAAGCCAGAAAGAATGGAAGAAGAAGTGCAAGTTGCTACATTTGAGGGGCAATTTCCCAAAAATTCCACTCCACATCATCCCTATTTGCCTCACTCATTGTACCATCCAACCTTGAATAATGTTTCTTGTGATCCTTATCTTTATTCACCAATCCCATAACCAGGATTCCAAGCAAGCTCTTACTCCCCAATAGCTGCTCACTCACCTACCTTTGTGACTAATCCTATAACTCGACCTGTCCAACAACCAATGAACAATAAAAAGAGACCAAGAAGCAACCAAGGAAAAATCCTAATTCCAATCTCCGACCTTTTACCTGTCCTAGTGAAAAACCAATATCTGACCCTTGTTTCTTTGAGAACAGCCCCAAACCCATTGGCTAAGAGCTATGATCCGAACAGCAAATGTGACTATCACATGGGAGCAATTGGGCATTCAACAGAAAAATGCAGGCAGTTGAAGGAAAGGGTTGAGGAGCTTATCAATGGAGGAATCTTGACTTAAGAACTTATGGAACAGTGGAAGTCCACTTTGATGTAAAGTTAGGTCATGATGAGAAACTAGATTGGAAGAAACTAAAATGTCAAGATTTCAGAATTTATGTTTTGTTGGAAAATGCTTTGTCATTTCCGTTGGCCTATGTGACAATTGTATAAGCATAACTTTTTGCATAATTTGTTTTCCAGTGACATATGACAAGAATGTTTTTTTATTCACATTAACGATAAAAATGATTTTAAGAAAATTGGTGATTGCTATCAAAGATGAATGTCTTAAATCATTCTCGGATCATATCTCAACAAATCCTAAGTCACTCGAGAACCAAAAAGCTAAATTGGGGCATAAGATTTTGGAAGTCCTATTTGTTTCCCATTTGATCATGACAGGGCTTTATTGTTAATGGTTTTCAAAGAAACAACCAACTTGCAAAACCTTTTGAGAATCATTTGGAACTCAATGACAATCCCTTAAATATTCTTGATATTGGTGATTTGATACTTGACAAGATCGTTTTGAAATATCTAGCCACCTAGATTCTCGTGCAAATCTCAAATCTCATATTCCAGAGGTTATCCTCTGCTCATGTTTTGGGCAAGTTCAGTCGAAAGATCCAAAGTTAGTGATTTTGCATCAATATCCCTCTTTTTAACACCTTGACTTGTACAACACCCTTTTCCTTTCCCTTGGACATATGTTGAATAAATATTTGAATTGTGAAATTGAGTTCTATCATATTGGGGTGTTACATCTTCAAAAAAAAAAGAGTAAAAAAACAATGATGAAAAAGATTGATTGTGATACCATGCAGGCGTGAGATTCAGATGATTTCAAAAGCCAAAGGAAAAACTTATCCTAAGAATTGCTCTTCAATGGAAGCATCTTAATTTGAAATGATGAATGGCCATCTTTCACTTCCCATTCACAAATAAACATTATCCTGTTGCTACCTCTTTTGAGCTTGATGATTTCTTTCACAATAAACCTCTTCCAAGGATCACCCTACACACCGAGGGGGCATGTGCAGAAAATATCTCTTCAAAGAAGATGAATGATTCAACTTTTGTTTTTGATCAAATAAGATTTACTATGTTGTGGGACAATTTGGGGCAAATTAGATTGGAAATCTTGGACATGAAAAAAAAAGGAGAGAAAAATGAAAAAAAAAAGAGAAGGGGTAAATGGGAAAGTACACAAAAAAAGGTGCTTTCAAAGAATGAAAACAAAAAAAAACAAAAACAAAAAAGGAAAGAGGAAGAGATACATGGAAAAGTATAACGAGAAAGGTGCTTCTAAGTATGAAAATGATAGATGTCCATACGAGAAGAAATGATCCTTGGATTGATCACCTTCAAACACATTTTTGGGCCTATTTATCCGTTCTTTCAAAACCCTGAACCATGGCCTACATTATGCACTTAAAAGTCCATTTTGATCAAATATGGATGCTTATATCAAAGCGCTCTTCTTTGGAAAATTCTCACTATTATTTGGTTTGAATGAAATTTGAATTCTTGAATGCATGGTGGAACAATAAAAAAAAAGAGAGAAAAGAAACAAAAGAAAGAGTAGAGCTCTAGTGTGAAAACCCGAAAAGAGCAGTCTAGAGCAAAAAAAAATGAAAAAATGAATTCTTATTGCAAACAAATCAAGCAGTAACATGAATTGAAAATATGGAAAAAGAATCATCAAGCCTTGAGAAACCCTCGAGATGACTAAAGATTTGGATGTCACTTGATTGTCCAACATTTTTCTGAAAAAATTTGAACCTTTCTTCTTGTACATACTCTTCCTAAACAGAAAAGACCTCAGTCATTCATATCTCATCTTGGCATTTTTAGAACGCCATTATTCGAGAATTTAAGAGATTGTCAAACCAAGTTGTAAATTTTTTTTCTCATTCAAAATTTAAAAAAAAAAGAAAAAAAAGAGAAAAAGTGATGGTATTTTAAGAAAACTATTTTGAGCCAAGTAAGGAACCATTGTTTTTTGGATAAGTGGCAAAGTATTCCCCAAACAAAACATCTTGGTGCACCAGACTTTCAATTGTCCAGTTAAAAAGATCCGAATAGGATTTATGTCACTCATCTTGAAAAGTAATCACTAATTTTTCAAAAGGATTAAGTATCACTTGTGAAATTTGGATTCATTTCCTCCTGGAAAATAGTTATGAGGAAAATTTTTAGTGCTTTTCGTCCAAAGGCTATGATGTGAGTACAAGAACTCTGCAAAAATTGGAAATAGAAAAGAGCTTTCATGATCATGTTGGGGGCAGAGAAGATAAAAAAGGACAAATGATGTGCCTCTTTGACAAGATAGGAAGGAATTTCAAAGTTAGACAATATACAGGATTGAGTGCCATGCATACATGCATGCATACACAATATCATACAACATCAACATTGAAAGTTTTTGTGTAAAATTTTGAGATTAAAATATGTTTCTCAAGCTAAAGGCTCGACACCATCCAATTAAGATTTTAAAAGTTAAGTAGCTTTTTTTAAAAAATAAGAATGTCAAGATTACTCATGATAAAGAAATTTTCAAATCCAATTTGGTTAGTGCTATGTTTAATTAAGATTGAAGAATGATTTCAAAAGATAAGCAAATTCCAAGTCCTCCGGGCAAAATTCCAAATCCAATTTTAAGACCTCCGGGCACAAATTTCAAACCTTCCAAGTAAAATTCTAAGTCCTCCGGGCATAAATTTTAAACTTTTCAGGTAAATTCTAAGTCCTCTGGGCACCAGATCCTAAGTCCTCCGGGCACAATTCTAAGTCCTCCTGGCATAATTCCTAAGTCCTCCGGGCATAAATCTCAAGTCCTCCGGGCACAAATCTCAAGTCTTTCGAGCATGATTTCAAGTCCTCCGAGCACAATTCTAAGTCTTCTGAGCACAAATTCTAAGTCCTCCGAGCGCAAATTTCGATACTCAAAGCAAAATTTTAAGTCCTCCAAGCACAAATTCTAAGTCCTCCAGGCACAATTCTAAGTCCTCCGGGCATAAATCTCAAGTCCTCCGGGCACAATTCTAAGTCCTCCGAGCATAATTCCTAAGTCCTACGGGCATAAATCTCAAGTCCTCCGAGCACAATTCTAAGTCCTCAAGTCCTCCGAGCACAATTCTAAGTCCTCCGGGCACAAATTATAAGTCATCCGGGCACAAATCTCAAGTCCTCCGGGCATAATTCTAAGACCTCTGAGCATAAATTTAAGAACTCCGAGCATAAATTCTAAGTCGTCGAAGCAAAATTTCCAAGTCCTCCGGGCAAAATTTTTAAAAATTTAAAGTTTCATTGGCTCTCCTGTAAGAGGAGCACATTTCAAGAAAAATTTTAAAGTTTCATTACCTCTGCTGCAAGAGGAGCACATTCCAGAAAAAAAAATTTTAAGTTTCATTGCTTCTGCTGCAAGATGAGCACATTTCAAGAAAAATTTAAAGTTTCATAGCCTCTGCTGCAAGAAGAGCCCATTTCAGGAAAAATTTAAAATTTTATCGCCTCTGCTGCAAGAGGAGCACATTTCAGGAAGACTTTTTAAAGTTTTATCGCCTTTGCTGCAAAAGGAGCACATTTCAGAAAAAAAAATTTTAAAGTTTCATCGCCTCTGCTGTAAGAGGAGCGCATTTAAAAAAAACAAAAAAAAATTAATTAAAGTTTCATCGTCTCTGCTACAAGAGGAGCACATTCCAAAAAAATTAAAGTTTCACTACCTCTGTTGTGAGAGGAGCACCAGGGGGGGATTAGGTCTTGAGTCAGACAAAATTGTTGTCTATTGTCTTTGCTATATTCCTGATTCTCAGCAATGAGCAAAGAGGGGCAACTGTAGACACCCAATTTTGTCCAAATTGATAATTTTACATTTAAATAAAATTATCTTTATTGGAAATGAATAGGGCACAAACCCAATATATTGGGCCACAAGCATTGTAATAAATTGAATTGGGCTTTTCAAAATCCAAATCAACAGATTGAGTTTCAAGGCCCATTAAAATGGGCTGCATTTGGATTTTATTTTTATTTTTAATTATTATTTTATTTTTATTTTTATTTTACTATTTATTTTTATTATTATTTTTCTTATTTTTATTTTATTTTATTTTTATCTTTTATTTATTTTATTTTTATTTTATTGTTATTATTATTTGTATTATTTGTTTTTTATTATTATTATTATTATTATTATTATTATTATTTCTTTTATTGTACATCACATTTAATGGGAAGAGACTTTCCCATAGCCGGCTACACTTTTTTAAGCCAAAATCTATGCCTCCAACCGCCGGTGCCTCCAGCCCTTCCCCCCAGGTCTCGAATTCCAGTGAAATTTCACCTTCCCCATGCTGTCAATCCCATCCCTGACCTATGCCTATGGTAACCGGGAGATAGTAGCAAGAACCTAAGATTGATTCTGAAATGCTAGGGGGTTCCTAAATCTATTTAAAAGAACCCAGGCAAAAGGATCTCAAGGGGCTCTCTTTTTTTTAAGACTTGGAAACACTAAAACAGATCGACAGAAACTCTAAGCCACCACTTATTCACCACCACCGAAACCAACCAAAGACCCTAGAAACCAAAACCACAAAAAAAAGGGAGAAAATAGAAAACTAGATCTGGAAACCGAGGATCCCAAATCCTAGATCTGAGATCTAAATCCCTACCACCTTGAAAAAAGAAAACAAACCAAACAACAACAACCACAAATATTTCCCAAACCATCAAACACACAAAAAAAAGAAATAGAAAGGAAAGGGGAAGATGGTTTTGGTCGAGCTTAGATCCATGGGGTTAGGGATATTTTCTAGTGAAACGAAGGCTAGATCGGAGTAGAGGAGGACGGATAGAGTGTTTTTAGGGTTTCGAGGAGACCACCGGCGACCGGAGTGTGATGGCGCACGGCGATGCACGGTGGCAGGTTCCATTCGGCAAGGCTGAGGGAGTAGAGAGAATTTTTGGAGTTTTTTTTTTGGAGAAACTGACTGAAATGAAGAAGTAGAAAAAAAGGGGCTTTTTATAAAGCAGCAAAATGCTGCGTTTTGAGCTGGGATCCGCATGCCGCCCTTGACCCGACCCGAGATCCGCGTGACCCGCCTCTGCCACTCGTGTGCCGAGCCGGCTCCATCTTCCAATTGCGACCCACGCGCCACGCACGACCCGATTCCTTAACCCACTCACGACCCGCTTTCGCTGACAGACTTGGGCCTTACCGTTTGGGCTCGATTTTGGGCTGTTTGTGGAAGTTTCTCTTTGGGTTTCAAGCCCAATCCGTTTGGGTATATATTTCTTCCTCATTTATTTATTTTGTTAAATAATTTATTTTATGTATTTTTAACATATTTGCAAAACAGAAATGAATATTTATTTATATATGAAATTCTCTCAGATATATAATAACTTTAAGTTTAATTATGGAATTAATCTTAACAATAAATATATAGTTTTAAAATGTATATAAATATATAAAATAAATAAATAAAATTTATAAATAAATATAGGAAATATATATAGTTTTAAAATATATATAAATATATATATAATACATATATAACCATATAATTTTTGAAATAGAATAAAATTCTTATTAGACGATAAAAAAAAGTATTTTAAGAAGCTAAAAAAATAAAAAGTAAATAAAATAAGCATGAAATCCCGATGATAAGTTTTCGTAGAAGTCGCAAGTAGCGATTCTTCGAAAAACTTTAGGTGAGAGGAATTTATCGAATGTTACCAAAGTATTGGGATATTCGATATAATTTCTCAATATTCAAATTCATGCTTATTTTAAATATATATATGTGTATATATATATATATATATATATATATATATATATATATAATGATATATTTTGTAATGACAAAGAAAGAATATTTAGAAAAATATTAATGAGGATTAATAAAAACAAAATAGGTAATAGAAATAGTTGGAAGAAATTAAATTAAAAAGGGGATTTTAGAAATATATAAATACAAAATAATTAAACCAATAAAAATTAATAATAATAAAGTTTCAAAAGATAGAAAATAATGATTAAATTGATTAAATAGATAATAATGGGATTTTATAGTCAAAGGAATTAAGTTAATAAATCTAAATAACAATAAAAAATTAATGAAGACGAAATAATCTAATTATTCACAAAAGGTAAAAATTAATGTCCGATGATGGGATGTTATAGAAGTCACAAATAGTGATTCTTAATTGATTCCTAGGTGAGAGAAATCCATTAAATATTACCAGCGTATTGGAGTATTTAGTGCGATTTTTCAATAATTTAATTTTTTGTTAAAAATAAAAAATAAATAAGTTTTTAAAAGAAAAAAGAAAGAGAGAAATTAATAGTAAAGTTTAAATTTAATTAATGTGAATATCCCAATGATGGGATGTTATGAAATTCACAAGTAGTGATTTCTTAGCTGATCCCTAAGTGAAAAGAGTCTACTAAATGTTACCAAAAGTATTAGAATATTTAGTATGATTTTTCAATAACTTAATTTTTTGTTAAAAATAAAAATGATTAAGTTTTTAAAAGAAAAAAGAAATTAATAATAAAATTTAAATTCAATTAATATATTTTTCCGATGATGGGATGTTATAGAAGTCACAAGTAGTGATTCTTAACTAATCCCTAGGTGAAAGAGTCTACTAAATATTACCAGCGTATTGGGATATTTAGGATGATTTTTCAATAATTTAAATTTTTGTCAAAAATTAAAATGAATAAATTTTTTAAAAAATTAATAATAAATTTTAAATTTGATTAAATGAATTTCCGATGATAGGATGTTACGGAAGTCACAAGTAGTGATTCTTAGCTGATCCCTAGATGAGAAGAGTCTACTAAATATTGCCAAAAGTATTGGAATATTTAGTATGATTTTTCATTAATATAAATTTTTATTAAAAATGAAAATGAATAAGTTTTTTTCAAAAGAAAGCAATATAAATAAATAAATAATAAAATTTAAATTTAATTAAATATTTGTCCGATGATGGGATGTTATGGAAGTCATAAGTAGTGATTTCTAACTGATCCCTGGGTGAGAAGAGTCTACTAAATGTTACCAAAAGTATTTGAATATTTAGTGTGATTTTTCAATACATGAGCTTTTATTCTTAAAAATAAAAACAAATAATATTAAGAAAATAATAATAAATATGTTAAATAAAAAATTAAAAATTCATTTGCATCATATATTATTTGTTTGCATCATATGCATTCACTTAATTTCCAAATAAACGTGAATCCTACTGAGGATGAGATTCTATAAAAGTCACAAGTAGTGATTCTTAAGAAATCTCTAGGTGAGGAAAGTTATTTCAAATATTACCAAAAGTATTGCAGTATTTGATTTAATTTTTCAATAAAAGGGGTTCATGCTTATTTTCAAAAATGAGGTTTTTCTTTAAATATATATAATAAATTTTATTCAATTATACAAATAATATGAGTCCTACCGAGGATGATATTCTATAGAAGTCACAAGTAGTGAATCTTAAGAAGTCTCTAGATGCGAAAAGTTATTTCAAATATTACCAAAAGTATTGGAGTATTTGATTTAATTTTTCAATAAAAAGGGTTCATATTCACTTTCAAAATATAAAATTTAACCTTTTAAAATAAAAAATGATTTCGACAAATAATAAAAATGACTTGAGAAAAAATAGAATAAAAAGGAAATTATTTTTAAATATTAAATTAATACTATTTTATTGTAACCAAAGGATAACACGTGATTACTATGATACCGTTTTTAACGGACGTTGTGGGATGGTAATCCTTCCCCACGTGTAACCGTACTCTGAAACCCGATTTTTGTTTTCGCAGACTCAAATTGTCTTTTTAATGAAACTTAATTACTTTTAAGATTTTGCTAAAATGACAAATTTTAGGTGATCAATCACACCTAGTCAAAAAGATTGATAGCGACTCTTTATTTTTAAATGTTTTCAAAATTCGTCGAGCGGTCAAGTTTTCGGACAAAATCGTTACGACATTTGGCTTAAGGAATTCAAATACCATAATTAAGTATTCAAATAACCTTTTCTAGAAGTCAAAAAATAATTTGTTGGGCGTATCCTTTCATTCCAAAAATGGTGATTTCTCACCAAAGTTGTATTTAATCATCAAGGTACATTTCTTACACCTATTGGGGTTTAAAAATACTTCTAATAACATTCATTTTAACAAATCCTTACAACTTATTACATGTGAGAACCGTGATTTTTCTTAAAACATATATGTACTCAAGGTGCAATTTACGTATATGTAGTAAAACATGTACTTGGAAAACTTAAAATATACAAACTACAACGATTCATATTCATGGAAACGAAGCCTTCAAGTAGAACGTATATCGTACACTAATACAGTATATGCAACATATGTGTGTACAAGGAATTTAAAAGCAAATGTATAAGTATAGATATAAATAAAAACATACAAGTATAACGAGTTCGAAAAAACAAGGAATTTAAATACGTAAGCTTTGGGTAAATAAAGGTATACCCAAAAATATGGTATGTAAATATATATAGGTATATATAATTATAAGTTTAAAATGAGATATATATAAATATATCTTGTGAATTAAAATATTGAAAATATAAAATAAAAACATATATGATATATGTATATATATAATAAATGAATAAATAAATAAATCATATAATAATAATAAAATAAAAGTAAAGTAAATAATAAAATATATTTTCTTAAGAGTTGATGGGAATTTTCCCATCAACCCATCTAATTCCATCAGACACTCCATCATTCTTTCCTTTGTTTTCTTATTTTACTTAAAACCATCTCTTCACTAACTCAACTCTCCACTAACTCCTTCTCAACCCATCTCTTTCACCCTCATTCTTTGATGTTCTTTCCTTCTTTGCCATATGACCATCACGCCATTTGAAGGTGGTTGAAGACTGAAGCTGCATCGAGCAACAGGAGCCTTATGTAGTGCTAGACCTGACGTGAATAGAAGGCATCATGTGTGGCATTTTACTGCATAGTAAAGGCTGAAAATGGAGGTAGTAAAAGGCACTAGAACGAGACATTTACGTGGGTGTTAACTGTTGGAATTAGGTGCTTGAAAATAGGGCAAAACGAGGCTTCATTTGGTGCTGGTTCAGGCGAGAAAATTGGAGTTGTTCAGTGCTGATGATTGGCATATTGGGGCTTGTACAGTGGTGCGGTTCACGGATCTGAGCTAGAGTTGGACAAGGAGCAAAGACCAAGCCTCATTTAGAGGTTATTGAACGAGGAAGTGAGCTGGACAAGAGGGAGTCACGACAAACTGAAGCTAGGCTAGAAGAAGGTTGAAACAAAGGGTTCATTGGCTCCTAGAAAAGGTTAATATAAGGGCTGAGCTGGGATTCCGATCAGGGCAGATCAAGGCTAGGTTAAATGGTGTTCTTAGAAGCTGAAATAGGGACTGATTAGAGGCGTGAAAAATGAAGACGGTGTTGGATTATGCCCTTAGAACCATTCATTAGATGATTGACTTTGGCATTTTTTTATGTATCATGACATTTTTATTTATTATAGTTCATTATTATATTTGTCTTATAACTGCATAATGTAATCTTATATGATAATGTCCTTAGAATAGTAATAACACATTATTCTTAAAATATCCCTAGTCAAGTATTATTGTAAACAAGGATAACAATGATGCGATAAGACTAGTATGTGGTTGACTGATGACCATTGTCATGGATATAGGATATCAAGTCATCACATAGGTACATGTTAGAGAACTATGTACTGGATCGACCCTCCATGAGAACGCTACATGGATTGTTATATGAGTGTCATAAGCGATTCTCATAGTGATGATGGTGTATGTGATCCTTTGACTTGAGATCATTAGAGATCCCAACATAGAGAATCGCATACTTTAATGCTGCTAGATGTCATTCGTAATAGGATGGACTATAAAGGTAGTAATTGGGTATGCCTTGATCTATGTAGAGGGATGTTGAGTGATCAAGATAGGATTTATCCCTCTTATATAACAAGAGTGATGTCTTGGGCCCTTTGATAAAGTGAGACTAAGAAATGCATGGCCGTGCTCGAATAAGTCAATATGAGATATTGATTTTATTTGTTTAATTAGTCTACTCAGGAATCAAGAAACGCTGATTAGACTATACAAGTGTGACACATTCCATGACTTGTGTCTAATCAAGACATCAAAGGATAAAGGGATTAGACTACATGGTAACATCTATCACGAGTAAGGTTATGTCGAGTCATTGACATTCTCGTTACATGGGTAGCAATGATG
Source organism: Heritiera littoralis (assembly GCA_031772115.1). Lineage (NCBI taxonomy): Eukaryota > Viridiplantae > Streptophyta > Magnoliopsida > Malvales > Malvaceae > Heritiera > Heritiera littoralis. The sequence continues at coordinate 1,382,538 of JAPDPK010000154.1, read as the reverse complement.
TGTTGCTAGATACCGCTCATTGCCTGTGACAATTTTTTCATTGCCATTGTTTTGAGAACCTATTGGGTCGCACACTTAGAACGGATCAATGAGGAGCTTAATTAATCCTATTCTGAATTGGATTAAGGATATAACTAATCCTATTCTGAATTGGATTAAGGATATAACTAATCCTATTCTAAGTAGGATTAGAGTTCTGTTTGACAGTAAATTTTAGGGTAAAATTTACTGCTTATAAAAGGAGGTTTTGTGTTTTCTAAAATATAGCTGCACAATTAAACAGAAAAGAGAAATCTGTTCTCTGTGGTTTTAGAGCTTCTTTCAAACAAAAACAAAATATTCTTTTAATTGAAGCTAGCAATTCGGTTAAAATAAAAACGCTCTTTAAGGCTTCTGATCATGAGACGTTCAAGAGTCGTGAGATCCGTTCATGTGGATACCATAGAGGCAGGAACGAAAAGTTGTTGCTTGTGACTCGACCAACGACAGAAAATCAGAGAAAACGTTAGGTAAAAATCTCGAAACCCTAATCAGGCAACTCTCCGAATCGATCCTGGTGGATGCCGAATGATTTAAATTCCGCTGCGTGTTTGTTTCGGTTTCCTTTAGACGGTTAGTGGTTAATTTGGGTGCTAAACCAGAACGCCGTAAGTGGACTTTGTGGTGGCTGATTAAGTGTTTCCAGCCCCAAACGAGGGACTCCCAAAGGCCAGAACGGACAGCATCTCGATGGTGGTTGTAGCCGACGTACAACGACTGTCCGTAGAGTATTAAAGCTGCTGTGGGTGGTGTCTATACAAGGCTGAAAAATCTGGCAAGGTGAGAAAAAGAAAAGAAAAAGAAAAGGAAAAGGAAAAGAAATAAAAGGAAGAAAATATATGTATAAAAATATATTTGTATACATGGAGATGAGAGAATTAGATTTAAGAATTTATATCATATTAGTGTTAAATATATATATATATACATATATATATATATGTGTATAAATATATACACTACTTACTTGAAAACAAGGTAAGAAACAAAAAAAAGAAAAAAAATAAAAAGAAAGGAAAAAGAATTGGAAAGAAAGGAAATATACGTATATATATATATATATATATATATATATTTACATATATATATATATGTGGGCATATAATGCATATATATATATATATATATATATATATAAAGAGGTAGGAAGATGAAATAATTCGATTTGAGAATTTGAATTACATTAGAGTTAAGTGTGTATACATATATATATATTAATATCTATATATATATATATATGTATTAAGTTGGAATTTAAATTTTTACAAGTATATAGAAATGGGCTAGGCATGATTAATTTGGATTTTTGTGAATGTGTAGCACGACGGGAGGACGACGGACACGGTCTAGCTAATCACGGGACATGCTCAAACTAAGCTCGCATTAGGTAAGACGTTTATATAACGTAGAAGTAGGATTATCCTATATAGGTTAAAGTTTAATGATGAAATGATTTGAGTATCTAGAGATTGGATTTAACGAAATGAAATGCAGGTAAAATGTAAGCTCGATAAAGTACCATAGTGGTGTGATATTAACAGGAAATGAATCAATATGGTATAGACTCATAGACATCATGAGATGGAATGATAAGCATTCATGCAATTCATGAGCATTCAATTACACTGTTTTCATTTCATCTACTTGAATTTTATTGCCATTAAGCATGCCTTATTACTGTACATGAAACTCGAAATGATTTATTCTTATCATGATTACAAGAATACTTTGGATGCTTAAATGGTTTTGAAAAGAATGGATTTATAGTGCACGCATATGTACATATATATATGTAAATGAATTTAAAGAAATGTATTATGTACTTGGCACTATTTTCATGGGAACAGTTAAATGTTTATGAGACTATAGGCACCCTAAGGAAATTAAATTCAATAAAGCATAGTGGAAGCCGCCTAATTGGAGATTATTCGTTAGGCATAGATGTTTGTCCGACAATAGTCGTGGACAAGGCTCGGTCTCACCTGATCAGTGGGGCTGAGAGACATGAGGTCTATGACCATAGATAGCGCCCTAGTTGGTTTACAGGGGACGATGATATGATTCTTCACTACTAGCTACAGTGATCTAAGTCTTTATTGATAGTGCATTAGGGATCTAGCCTAGTCTCAAATGATATGAAATGAAGTTTAGAGTATGGTTTTAAAACGGAAATGAACTCTAAACTCGATATAGTTTTATGGCATATGAATTGTATTTTGATATTACACATGACATAAGATATGCTTCAAAAGTACATGTGACATGAAATGAAAAGTTTGCACACTTTCAAGCATGTCTTAAAAAGTAAACTGAGATGTATTGATATTTTGCATGTCTTGAACATGTTTAAAAGAATATGTATCATATGTTTTAAGACTGCAAATCACTTCATATATAGTTACATGTTAAAAGTCATAATATGATCTCATGGTTTAGACATCTCATGACATGTTGAGGTATTGTTGCATTGAGCTTGAGAACATAACAGGCTTATACTACATGATGAATAAGAGAGTGATTTAATAGTGAATTCTCATCACATGACATCATGCAATTGCATTAGAACAGTATATTTCTAACTCTGCACTTATATAAATGACTTACTGAGCCTCGCTCATTAAACGCTATTTAAATTTTTCAAATTGAGCATGGAGTTGGGGGAGTATTTCGGAGCTTTCAGAATAGTCCCAAGCCTGAAATATAGTCCCAACTCTCCAAGGAGATTTTTGTGAGCACTTTGGGTATATATATACTCTTCTTTTGCATTTAATATCAATTCAGGCTGTTTTTGATTCAGTACTTAGATGGGATGTAATCTAAAATAGGGAATAGCATCTAGACTATAGTAAAGATGAATTATAGAATTGTTGATCCTTGCATGAATATGAATACATAATTGAATGTCATGAACAAGTGACCAAGTAAGAAGATGTGAACTATATGGACGAAATGTTATAAATTGGAAATGGACTTAAGTTATGAAGAAAAATTAGACTCATTGAAAGAAAGAATTATGGTGAACTTGGTCATAGTAATGCTAGAATGTAAATCAACTGCCATTGTGGGAATCATGAGCTGGATATTACTTGTGAGTTTTATGCAGGTATTTAATATGGGTAAAGTGATAAAATAGACGAAGGAGTTAACGTCCCAAAATAAAATTCACTATATTACACTTAGACAAAACAAGTATAGAAAAGAGAAAAATTAGCCCTAAATTCTACGCATCCATACAAATAAGAGGTACTGTTGCGACCTTCAGGTCGTAACAGATTTATTGGTATCAGAGCCAAGATTGTCTAGTGCATGTCAGTGTAGATGAGTTAGAATGGTTTACATCCCATAGTACTGTAAATGACTGAATTTTACGTGCTCAATAATTGCAAAAAACTGTTCTAAATGCATGTGTTTTGTATAGAAATTAAATGATAGTAAGGTAAAGACGACTATTAAGGTGCAGATGGTTTGATGCTTTGATAAGTAATACAATGACCTATAAGGTATTGTGATTTGCAACAAGATTAGAAAAGTCACAACAGCCTAAATAGAATATTGTGTTGTAGAGATTGATATGGTGTGCTTTTCAGAGCTTATGAGCGAGACATAAAATTTTATTTAATGGAAATGATTGTGGAGTGACTTAACATAGTTGGCCTAAAAATAAGGTTATGATATAGCTTGGAGTTTAAACAGTATGTTTAGACTTTGATGAGGATTGCTTTATAAAGCCTTAGGTATGAAACAATAAGAGAAGATTGAACTATTTTATGTCAATGAACTTGTAGTACCTAAAGGGTATAAAATTTGATTGTATACAAGATCCAGGCTTGTTTTGAAAACTATTGCAATTGGGCATTGATTTCAAAGTACGAAAGTTTTGGATTTTGACAGATTAAACATTTATAATGTGCTTCAATAAAGTATGGTTCATTAGGCTTATTGGAGTGGCATTTGAGGCCTAACTACGACAGTGACAGGAAGTTTATTAGAACGTGTTCATCTTGTGTGGCAAGAAGTGGACCTTATTGAGATGCCTCAAAAGGAACAATTTCCTAACCACCTTATGGACTTGGAAGATGTAATGGGTCCTATATATTTAAAAGTGTGTGGACTTCGGAAAACCATATGATTTAGAATGTATATGATTTGGAATGTACATGGCTACGAAAAGTAATTGATTTTTGAAATATATCGTTTCAACTACGTGGATTTTGGAAATTCAATTAATTGAATCCTATGGTTTTGACATATATGGATTTGAAAGCTACAATACTTTTCAAATTTCCCACTAGTAGAGTCTAAATGAACATGACATGTTATATAAAAAAGGGGCCTTTAAGTGGAAATTGGAGATTATTAAAGCGTGTGATGCAAGATAACAAATTGATGTAGAAGTTAAAATTATGAGAAATAAGACACTTGAGATCATCATGTCTAATCCAGATAGATGATGAAAAGATACCTAAAGGGGAAAATTTTGTGAGTTCCACAAGAAGAATGTCAGGTGTGAAATCCATAATTGTCAAAAGTTTTGCCAAAAAGTGCAAAGCTTGATGGATGAGGGTATTGTAGAGTTTTACGAAGAAGTGGAAATAGAATCAATCATTGTCATTGGAGGAGAAACAGGTCCCGCTTGGTAGAAACCATTGACTATCTATTATGATGACAAAGATTAGTCAATAATTAATTCAAAGCCTAAGTTTCAACTGCCAAAGATAACCATTGAGGTTCCAAGTCCTTTTCCATACAAGGACAATCAAGTAGTCCTATGGAACTACAATTGCAACATCACTACTCAAGGGTCAGTCAGTAACCTTTGGGCCACCCCTATCACAGCAAGCACCACAGCTGCAGTTGACAAAACAACATAGGAGGAATCACCCGAAGTGGGAGATATTATACGCTTGAAATGTTGAAGAGAAATCAAAAAGGAAAGGCTAAAAAGGGAGAAGGTGAGGGAAGTATCAGAGAAATCCCATTTGAGGGTGAAGAAAAGGAATTCAAGGAGCAACGAAGCAAATTGGTGACTGAGAAAGAAGCTTCAGAGTTCTTGAAATTCATTAAGCACAGTGAGTACAATATAGTAGATCGGTTGAATTGTACGCCAGCAAACGTCACTCTACTTTCTCTATTACTAAATTTAGAACCACACTAGCAAGCTCTTCTACGAGTGCTCAATCAAGCATACGTACCCTATGATGTGTTAGTAGAAAAGATAGATCGACTTGTTGGAAATATTATGGTAGACAATTTTATATCCTTCAATGATGATGAGATCCCACCTGGTGGGAGAGGAAATTACAAAGCCTTGCATATTACTACCCTTACAAAGACTACATCCTACCTAGAGTCTTAATTGACAATGGCTCAGCTCTAAATGTTATGCCTTTAGGAACTCTGTCAAAATTACTTGTGGATGAGTCACACATGAGGAAAAGTCATATGGTAGTTAAAGCATTCGATGGTACACGTCGAGGAGTAATAGGGACTATAGAAATTCCAATTAAAGTTGGCCCTAGTGTCTATAATGTGGAATTTTAGGTCATAGACATCAACCCCACATATAATTGCCTTCTTGGACGCCCATGGATACATTTAGCCAGGGCAGTCCCCTCGACTTTACACCAAATACTCAAATTTGTAATAGATGGAAAAGTGGTAGGTGTGGTTGGAAAAGAAGATATGATTGCTACAGTTTCCTCCACTACCTTGTATATTGAGGTGAATGAGGATGCACTAGAATGTCTTTCAGGTCCTTGGAATTTGTAAATGCTACATACATAGGATAAGAATCTAAGATACCAATGCCACGATTGTCCAGCGCCACAATGTCAGGAATTCAACAGATTGTTGGGAAAAGATGTTACACTGGAGCAGGATTAGAGAAGAACTTGCAAGGGATAAAACGAGCTTTGACAATAAAGGTGAAGGATGATAGATTTGGAATTGGTTACAAGCCAACTGGGTTAGAAAGGAGAAAGTTTTTGCAGAAGAAGAAGGAAAGAAGAATGGCCAATTTTAAAGGGATCGATCAGGCAACTGAGCCAATGGTTTTTCCAACTCTAGAAGATGTCTTTCATTTTATGGGATACATTTATCCGTATTGTTGACCCTAAAAAGTATCTACACGCAAGTGCACGCAGTCTTCAAGTAATATGGAGGTGAGTCCGAAAATATCGTCGCACAGATACTGGTAGTGCTAAGCTTAACTAAATACTAGATACTATTATCTAAGGTATATCCTAGCAAATTATGAAGATTTAGTTGAGGGTGATCTACAAAGGCTAACAAATCAAAATAAAATAAAATAAATAAAGTAAAATAAAGGAAAATTACAACATTAAAATAAAATAAAATAAAAGTAATTGAAATTAAAAAGCAAATAAGAAATACTTACAATGGAAATGATGAAAATAAAATAACTGTAAAAGAAAAGAAACAAAAACGCAAATTAGTAAAATAGAAGGGTAAAACTGTAATTTCCTAACTATATGGGTCTAAAATGCAAGTAATGAAAATATGCATGAAAATCCTAAAATGAAAATAAAAATGCATGAACTTGCTAAAAAAATTAAATTAAAACAAAACTAATGCAATTGAAAGAAAAATGAATTAATGCATGAAGTTCCTAAACTAATGCATGGAATTGCCTAAGTGAATGAACTTGAAATTAAACTAAACTTTACCTAAGCAAAGAAGTATATGAATACAACCCGTACCTAAAACAATACCTAAATGCATAGAATTAATGTGAATATAGAACCTAGACAGAATTGAATTTTAATGCTAAATGAACCTAAAAATGCAACTAAATGCTTATGTAAATTAACCAAACTTGTCCTATACTCAAATCCCTATCTAAATACAGTTGAATTGACCTAAACTTAATGTTACTTGACCTAAACAACTTCCAAAACAGCAACTAAAAAAAAATATGGATAGAATAGTTAGCTAAGGACGCCTAAATGAAAGTAAATGCTGTAAATGGCATGAAAATGCAACTTAAGCTAGCCTAAAAATTACCTAATGAATGTATGGTCCTACTATGATCTACTACTACCTAAATGCCCCTTAAAATGTCATAAAACAGTAGCCAAAAAAATGCAAATAGTTATTTAAAATTGATCAATAAAAATAGTGTACCAATGCAACTATGTCTAAAAAATGCAATGGAACCTAATCTAAATGAAGTCCTAAAATTTCCAAATTACAATATAACCTAGATATGACCCTAAGACACATAAGTGGACCTTAAAATGAAGCAAATACTGACCTAAAAAGAGGCTATAAAAAATGTCACTTTGTAGGACAGATTTAAAAATTTGCATGAAACATCAACTATTAACCTAGAACATGTATCAAACACTTGGAAAACCCTAATCTAATTGCATAAAATTAATACCAATCAATAGAAAAGTTAAAAGACACTAAAAAGGACTAAAAACAGAACCTAAAGGGATCCTAAAACCGAACCAAACATACCGTTTTAAGAGTCTATTTTATCGGGTTAAATCAGTTTTTACAGATTTTACAAAACAAAAAAACAAAAAATTATCAAAATAGGAGAGGTTAGCTTAGGAAGTGAAAAACTGAAAACAGTCAAAAATAACTCCTAAGCTAACCTCTCCTACTTTGATAATTTTTTGTATTTTTGTTTTGTAAAATCTATAAAAACTGATTTAACCCAATAAAATAGACTCTTAAAACAGTATACAAAAAATTCTAAAAAATTATTTAAAGATCTAAAAATAAAAATTGCTAAAGAAACCTACAACCTAAAATAAGACCAACTTCCTACATATCCTACTTTAAGCTTTTTTTTTATTTTTGTTTTAAAAGATTTTTAAAAACTGCTTTAAAATATTAAACTAGACCCCTAAAACAGTAGAATAAAAATACTAAAAATTCATTTAGACGTTTAAAAGCATAAAAAAAATTGCAAAAGGAAACTATGGACCAAGCTCCCTCGCAAGAGCTATGGAGGTAGTTTTTCAACCTCTTAAGCTCCCATGATCATGGGACTCAATCATGAACCAAAATAAAAGAAAAAGAAAGAGTAGAAGATGAATATAGTTGCGTAGAAGATGAATATAGTTGCTGAAAATTTAAAAAAAAACAAAAAACTTAAGTAAAGAGTGCAAGAATGTCGTAAAGAGTAAAGAAAAGCATCATGAAAACTTGTATTTAAATTGCAAAACTGTAAAGAACATTAAGGAAATAAAAATGGTGGCTGCTTTAAACTTGTAAAAAAAAAAAGTTGCTGCAAAAACAATAAAACTAAACCCTAGGCAACCCACCCTAGGTTAGGTCTCATAAAGTTGCATATATAGTCACTTAACCTAGGGATACAATGGTAATTTCCTATCCTAAATGAGTTGGCATTAATTGCCACTTGTCTTCATGTCCTTAGCTCTTCAAAATAGATATTTCCATGTCATTTAAGTACTCACATCAGCCATGGACATCTCATCCCTTCTAGCACCTTCCTTTTTGTCTTCTAATCCACAAAAGCATGCAAGGTGTTAAGGGCATATGTCCTCCATGTGTTGGCATGTGTCCTTCATATGTTGGCATATGTCTTTTGTTCTTATCCACTAAGAGTGAGTAGGATGATGACATGTGGCATGCTAGATGTCAAAAGATGAGATAGAAAATGAAGAGTCATGCTCCCTTGTCTTGTAGTGGTCCAGTATCCTTTCTTGCCTATTTTCAGTCTATTTTCTATCGAAAAGACTGAAATTCATCTAGAATTTATTTTTCCACACAATATGAGGAATTTAATAAAATTAGGGAAATAATTAATAAAATCATGGGGGAATTATATAACTATTAATCAATAAAGTACTAAAATAACTTTATGAATAACTTTATTTTCGTAGAGTTATCACGTACCTAGTAAAGGCTAACAAGGATGAGCTCGTAATAGATTCAATTGTGGCATTTGAGAATTTGTCTATCTAGATAGTGAACATAGATAAAGAAAAGGTCCCAAGATTTTCAGAGGTGTGCCCTTACCCTCCAGGCTTTCAACTAAGGAACTAGCACTACATCGATTTTCCTGTTATCACTAAATCTCTGCCAAAGTAATTCAATAAGTAAAGCCTGCCCAAGGGTATCAAGGTCTCTTATGTAGGGCTATTTACTATTTCAATAAGATCCCGTCTTTTGTCATACCTTTTTTCCCATGTGAATTCTTTCATTTGCATATTCTCTACCCATGCATATACACATCCATCTACATTTTCCAAACTTCTATCCCATATGCAGGCACCCAAATAATGAATATAAAGGCCATTGCGATGACATTCCAATGTGATAACCGTAAATTTTTCCTTTTATTGGAAATTAGAAATATTGAAAATAAATATTGGAGAAATTAAATCAGAGGAAATAAAAAAAATTTTGCGAGAATGGGATATGGGTGAAAATCCCGAGAAGTGAGGAAGTGAAAGAATTAGGAAATTCGTATAAAGGAAATTAAATTGGAAGTGAAGATAAAAATAATAGAGAGAGGAAAAGAATTAAATTGGATAAATTAAAATCCAAATCTAATTAAGAAAATAAGAGAATAAAATGAAATATATTTATATAATTACAAATTATATAAATGTATTTTATATAAATACATATGTATTTAAAAATACTATATAGTATATTTTAATATACGTTGGTATATATATATAAATATATACTATTTCATGAATTTAAATAATACATATGTATATAAACATAATATTTCATGTATATATAAATATATACATATATATACATACATATATAGAAAATGTAAATGTTATTTTATATTAAAGTTTATGGGTATATATGTTGTATTATAACATTTATATAATTCTATATATACATGTCATTTATTTTAAAGTATGTAAATATACATATGTATACTAAATATATGTTTTGTAATATACAAGATATATAATTTATATATAATATATAATGTATTACAATATATATGAGATAATATATGAATAATATGTAGTATATATTATAGGTATAAAATATAAATTATAGTGTATAATATATAGTATATAGTATACTAAAAAGGGAAAGTTAATAAAACTAAAAGAGGAAAGAAAAATTAAAGGAGGGAAATCTGGGAGGGATCCCGACCCTCCCAGTCAGGCCGTCGGTGGCGGAGATGCCACCGCCGGCGAGAGAAAAGGGTGCAGACGACGTCGCCAGCAAAGGAAGAGAGGGAGGAAGCTGTCGGCGATGAAAGAAAAGAAGGAAACAGAGGCAGAAAACAAAGGAAAACTGGGAAGGAAAAAGAAAATGCCAACGACGGTGCCGGCCAAATCGGTGGCCACCACTACCACCGAAGCACCGCCGGAGGGAGAGGAACATGATGGAGGTCACCCGAGGCGCAATGGACGGCGGAGGAAGGCCGGCGAAGAAGAAGAAGAAACCGAGGCAAAACCGCCTCGATCCGCCGCCGTGCCGCCGATCCAGGGCAAACGGAGGGCACCGGCAAGTTCGTCGTGCAGCCGGCTAGCTGAGGGACGCCTGAACCGCCGGAGAACCGGCCGCCGGCCAAGAAAAAGAAAAATAAAAGAGGAAAAAGGAAGAAAAAGAGGAAAAAGGAGAATTTCAGGAATTCGGAGATTCCCGAAAATTCTACAACCCGAAAATTTACGAAAATTCGGTAAGAAATTTTCAGAAAATTTAATTTCAGAAAAATGTAATAAATTATGAAAAAATTCTAAAATTTAGAATTTTAATTCTAAAAATTATTTTCAGCGATCGGGATAAGGAATCGGGAGAGATGGAGTACAGGCGCGATCGATAAGAGGAAGTCGCCGACCCGGAAAAAGGTAAGGGATGCATGTGCAGCACTGTAAGGATACTCAGTCTGCATATTTTAAATTGAAATATTTTATGCAAATATTTTATGATGCATGATTTGCTGAAAATAATTTGGGAAGAAGTACTGGCTGAAAGATTTAAAACTGTATTTTTCCGTGCATGAGGTTAATAAATCGGTAGCCGTTATGCTGCCAAAAATTTTAGAAAAACTTTATAAAATCATATTAAGTGATTTTATTTCCGAATTTCGATAGTAAATCACGAAACATGAGGAAATTACTAAATTTCATAAAACATGAATATATGAGATGGAATTTTAAAATATTCATGTATTCGAGAATTGTGATAATGAAACCACCGAAAATTCTCGGAATAGATAAATTACACGTAATACGAAGTGAAAGATGAAGTGAAATACAGTGAATATTTTATGAATATTTTTATAAATATTCACTAAAGGATTTTAACCTTTAAGGTTTTAAATTATGGAATTAGATATTTATATAAATTCCATAAAGGTTTATTTTATGATGAAAACTACGGTTTTGAGACTGGTTGACATTCCTATCATGCTGATGCATGATATGTGATATGTTTAGTCCCGGTCGACACCTGATTCGTAATCCACCGAGGACAATATAGATTATGGTCATAGATTTGACCGGTTTATTTCTTTACCCTCCGGGGTTTATAGTACGATAAGATTGATGTCTATCATAGACTCCATAAATGATAGGTGACATGTTAAAAAGGAAAGCGTTTTACATGACATGGAATATGTCAAACGGGAAATGTGATATGTGATGCGTGACATGTGAAAAGAACATGTTTCATATAATATGAGAAGAAAATCAATTAAATTATAGCATTTTTACAAAATGCTCATTTCGGTACTGATTATAGTACTGTGAGATGATTCTCATAAGACATGAGATACAAACCTCTAATATGTTTTAAAAAAGAAAGAATTGATATATCTGACGTTCTTACCATGAATTTAAATGAAACATTAGATTATAAGTGTTTCACGAATTCCGAACCGTGGGAGCCACCTCTAGAATCCTTCGGGAACTAAGTGCTACACGAGCTTCGATGTACTAAAGGACAAACCGAGCAGAGACTCGACGATTGTACCGTGTGAGCCACCTCTAGAATCCTTCGGGAACTAAGTGCTACACGTGTTCTGATGTGTTAGTAAAGGCCAAACCGAGCAGAGACTCGATGATTGTACCGTGTGAGCCACCTCTAGAATCCTTCGGGAACTAAGTGCTACACGTGTTCTGATATGTTAGTAAAGGCCAAACCGAGCAGAGACTCGATGATTGTACCGTGTGAGCCACCTCTAGAATCCTTCGGGAACTAAGTGCTACACGAGCTTCGATGTACTAAAGGCCAAACCGAGCAGAGACTCGATGATTGTACCGTGTGAGCCACCTCTAGAATCCTTCGGGAACTAAGTACTACACGTGTTCTGATGTGTTAGTAAAGGCCAAACCGAGCAGAGACTCGATGATTGTACCGTGTGAGCCACCTCTAGAATCCTTCGGGAACTAAGTGCTACACGTGTTCTGATGTGTTAGTAAAGGCCAAACCGAGCAGAGACTCGATGATTGTACCGTGTGAGCCACCTCTAGAATCCTTCGGGAACTAAGTGCTACACGAGTTTCGACGAAATATGAGAAATCGTAGGATATTGTGACTATAAGTAAGTGATTGTGATTCGTGAATGCGATGAATGTCGAAGGATGAAATAGATCTTAGGCATATGACACATGATGTATATGATTATTGGATGATGTCTATACATGCCATTTAAATATGTGTTACTTGAATGTTTGTTTCTTTCGATTATTGAGTTATGTCTATATATGTCATTTGAACATGTGTTACTTGAATGTTCGTTTCTTTCGATTATTGAGTTATGTCTATATATGCCATTGAACATGTGCTACTTGAATGTTCGTGCTTCCACACATAATTATACTTTTAATAAGAACGATGCCTTGTGTAACTAAGGATGAAAAGTAAGCATGAGTAAGTTATGACATGTGTGCACTTACGAAATGGTAATAAACCTTAGTATAATCCATACATGCTAATTTACAATAACTCAAGCATGTATGATACGAATATTAATCATTTTATTTAAATACTCTATTTCGTAGAAGCATTAATTTGAAAAGAATATGATAAAGGTTATGAAAGATTGAAAAGGATTTATTAATTCATAACAAAAAGAAAAATTTCTCTCTACAGTTGCTTCTAGGTTCCGTAACAAGTATGGTATTCTAAAATACCTACCTTACTCCATTCGGATCCCTAGCCGACTGTAGTATCCTTCCTACATGCGAGCCTAGAGCCCATAGGAAAAATGAAAAAGATTTTCAGCATATAGGAAGCTGAGTATCAAGTGAAGCATATAATTCCCTTACTGAGCCGTGGTTTTGCTCACCCCTTAATATTAAACATCTCAGGTTTTGATGCTGGTGAGTTCAGTGGATTGTGGATCCTGGCTGTACACGAAGGACAATGTGTCAGACCGACTGATTATTTGAGGTATGATTATTTATTCTCTGTATTTAGACACGTCAACAGTACTATTTATCTGATTAGTTACGATAGGGGATGTGTATAATAAAAACAATATTATGTAAAATTGTTTAACAGTCAGTACAAGTGAAGTATCGCAGACAGCCCAACCGGTTAAGTTGTGTATAAGAAGATGAAAAATGTGGTCACGGGTCGTGACAGATTTAATGGTATCAGAGCAATGGTTGGCCTGATGTCTGTGGATACTGTTGGAAGGAAAAGAGTTAAACATCCCCTGTAGTACTGTGTAGTCTGAATACATAGGGAAAATAAATGATTGCAAATTGAATTAAGTGTTTGGAAGGGAGTGAGCAATTATGGAATAAGGAATGCTAAAAAGGGAAAACGGCTCGGGAATGTTACCTGAAATAGTGATCTTATGATCTAAATGAAGGTCGGTTCATTAAGGTACAGAAATGGACTCGGTGAGGGCCCCACCAGTATTTTTCTGTCCGAACCGAACTGAGACCTGAAAGTGATGGTATAAAGTAGGGGAATGAAATATCATCATTAAATAGACTTTAAGATCACCGATTGAGGGTAATTTGAAGAGAGAGAAAATTTTTAGCCAAAAAATGACCAAAATACCCCTGCCCCTAAAATTTTACCGGGAGTCAAAATAGATCACCAGAAGTTGGAATTGACCGATTTGACAGATAAATTAATGTTATAAAGCTGAATTACAAGTAAATTAATCCCATTGTGGATTTTAGTGAACTTCTCTGTCGAAAATCGAATGAGATCTAACTTGCTGTTATAAGTATCAGAAAGGATACTATCAACATATAGATGATCAGTTCATTGATTTAAATGTATATTGAGGAGATAGAAATAAATGTCGAAATGACGAAAATGCCCCTATATTGGGCGATGTTCGGAATAGTGTTAAAACCGAGCTGAATTGGAATCCATTGATAGTAATGGAATTATTAATGGCATAGAAGATGTCATATGAATCTAACGATCCCTATTACTGATTCCACTAACACTTAGATTATGGACGCGAAAGAAATCCGTGAGGGGCTAAGTGCCACGTCTGTGTGACGGGGGCCACCTCTAGAACCCAGAGCGGACAGTATGGATGAGTAAGGCACTGGGGTGGTAAATCCCTGGTTAACGGAGATCCAGGCACTCCCGGTCCTTACAATAAAATGAGTACGGATGAGTGAAGTGGCTCGGTAAATCCCTGAAAGAAACGGTAAATTCGGGGCTTCATAATAAAACGGTATGATGTGATCCAAAGAGTGTAGTGGAATGTCATCAGATGTTTGACCCGGTTATTGACTGTAAGGTCAAAAAATTAAGAGTGTACTGAACGGGATCATTGAATACTATGAAAAGTGAAATGATTACAGGAATTGACTGATAAGGTGAATAGTACCGATAATGAAATACATACTGGTGTGATTAATTATGGTTCTATACGTTTCCATTACTTTGAGGTATCAAATAGATAATCTTATATAGAACCGACATATCTTGAAATATGTGCTACAGAATGAGGTACTGTGTGGAGTACTGTGAATTAGAGAATAATTATAAGAACAGTGAAGTGATAAAAAGAAGATCACAGCTAACCTAGGTTCTTCAGGACCCTTGAGACAGAACTGTGATGGGCGACCCAATGATGGGCGACCCATAGTGGATCATGTGTTGTGAGATACAGGCGAACTATGTTATCGCCGACTCACTAGTAAGGGTAAACCTGGGGCGAAAGGATTGCTTAGGGGATGCTCGCCAACGGCAGATTCGAACAGGCGGGACTCTTACAAGAAGCTTAGTGATAACACGAGTGTAAGGAACTAGGTACGTAAGGGTGCCAAGGTTTGAACCTCGTGGATAATATACTCAAGGGAAATTAAGCCTGAATTCAGTAAATGGAAATGGTTTTAAAGTGAATAACTGAATAGAAACGAGTAGCTGTAAAGTGTGTTGATAACCATTGTACTTGACACAGCTTACCGGAATGAGATTCGTAACGCTGTAAAGTGTGACTAAGTAATGAAATCAAGGTAGAGTATGTATCAAAATGATTTGAATATTGAATGTCTGTGCCTTGAGAATACACTGTGAAATAATGGGACACAATGATGAAAGTCCAAAATGATAAAAGTAGTGTGGTTAAAGAAACTACCGGATGAGAATCCCGATAAATTTCAGAGTAATATAGATTGAGAAATCAGGTTAATGTTGACTCGACTGTGGATATGAAAATTATTCTTAAGCTTGTATCGAAGAATATAGAAGAAATCCGACAAGCTTAAGAAAATAATTTTTGGAAAATATTATGGATGATGAAATTCATAAGTATCGATGTAAAGGATGGAAATACAAATGATATGATTTGAGGATGAATTAAATGATGTATTAAAATTTTGGTTATACACTAAAGTTTTTATGAAGAACAAATAAATATTATATGGAAGTGATGCCTTAAATATGATTTAATCGGAGATGTATAAGGAGCTTATAAGAGCAATCTTTGTAAAAGGCATAATCAGATGAAAAGTTGAAGAACAATGGTCACAAGATGATAAGAAATGTATGATTAAAGAAAATATCAAATTTGATTTTCGATAGAACTTCCAGAGTTATATAAATTAGAGGAATCGAGATAACATTGACTCGATTTTGAATATGAAGTTAAATTCTAAGTTTATATTGGAGGATGTAGAAAGAATCCGAAAAGCTTAAGAAAAAAACTCTGAAAATTTTGTGAATAATGAAATTCACGTGTAAAGGTCTGGATGACGAAAATACAGATAATGAAAAATTAAGAATAATGAAATTGTCTGTATAAGTATAAATGAGAGAAATACAAATGATATTGAGTTGTAAATGAATTAAAAAGGATGTATTAATTTCCTATCATTGATAAAGTTCTGGTGAAGAACAAGTATTTATCTACATGAAAACAGACACTTTATGGA
The DNA here is from genome assembly GCA_031772115.1 of Heritiera littoralis. Lineage (NCBI taxonomy): Eukaryota > Viridiplantae > Streptophyta > Magnoliopsida > Malvales > Malvaceae > Heritiera > Heritiera littoralis. Next base: position 1,366,162 of record JAPDPK010000154.1, on the reverse strand, counting down.
GCTGATTAGGGATGTGTGAGGAGTTAATAAGACTAGCCTCAGTATAAAGAGTCCTTAGATAAAAGATTGAAGATTGGTGTCCATAAGATGATGATTTGAACTCGGAGTAAATTTTACGAGTTCCTATTGAAGTTACAAGGGTAATGAGTTGCCTTGTAAAGTAGATAAGCCTAAAGAATGAGGCATCCTTACATGAGTAAATTGATGAAATACTGATTGAGTCCAAAATATAAATGGAACATGAGTAGCATTGTGATATGATCCTTAAACTCTTAAAGGCTGTGGAACGATGCTAAGATTTGCAACTAAGAAATTTGGCTAGACAGTATCTCCTCTTGAGATATAAGATCTCGAGACGACAGGATGACAGTGAACCTGTCTATGATATAAAGATAATGATTGAGATACGAAAGTAATGAGTCTAGCTAAATACTATTGCCAGCCTATAAAAAAAAGTGATGAGACTAGCTGCTCTATGGATGAGATCTAATTAAAGAAATTAAAGTCGGTAGATGGATAAGTGTAAAGAAAAGATGGTATGCAAGATTTTAAAAGATCTTAGCAGTATAGTACCATACCAATCGAGAAAACCGACAAAAAGGGATGAGAGTAAAAATATGAAAACGAAAATGAAAGTGCAATAAGGAAATAAGTTGCACGACGAGAAGGGAACTTCAATATAAAACAGTTCCCGAAGGTAAGACTAAAAGTGAATTATGTTGGTTATCACATAGCTGTGGCAAGATGAAAAATCAAAGCCAGAATTGATAAGTGAAAGTAATGATACTCCAAGGAGTAAGATAATTGATATGTTTACTGCCAGTATATAAAGAGAAATGTTTGTATATATAGCCACCTCGAAATGATAGAGATGGTGGAATTGTATAGATAATGTTGTGATTAAATGGATAATTTGAGGATTCAATCACAGAATCTAAATTTTGAAAAGAGATCTAAAGACCATACTACATGAAGAGAATATGATAGTCTCATGATTTATGATCGTAAGAGATGAGCTATAGTAAAGTCGGCAAATGAGATGCAGCCTTGGTGGAATAAGTGTGAAAATAAATATTGTGGACAATAAAAGCCCAAAAGAGAAATGATGATATGGAAGTGATTAAAGACTGATGATATAAATAAAATCACTTTCCATTGTCAGACATCTAGATTCTCTAGTGCCTTAGTCGAAGTATAAGTGTTAAACGGTGTGAATGTGTATGTACAGTTCCAGTGAGCCTTACATGTGATGGGAGTCTCTGTGTTGCTATATGCTAATGAGAGATAGCAAAAGGCTTTGAGATCCCAAGTGTATTGATAGCACCGCTCCATACTGATATATATATATATGAGCGTGAGATGTAACCGCTCCACGATATTGAGAGAGCGTGTGCATAAGATGTGAAAGCTACTGGGACACTTACATATAATTGATTGACACGAGTACATGATAGTACCAAATTATGTCGACTCGGCACTAAGTGAGAAGAATGGATGATGAACAGCATAGATTAGCTGTAATATTAAAAATACTATGTATGGACTCTTATATGAAAAGAGTAAAAGTGAATAACTCCCGATTTGAGAAATGAACTTACGGGAGTATAGACATATATGATGAAAGACAGCATGTAGTGGTCTAAAGTATTGTTGATGTTGAAAGTGTGCTGGCAGTATTACTTGGAGGATGAACTAGAGGTCAGAAGTCGTAAGTGTACGACATGTACCACCTTTGGACTTAAGTTAAATTCGGAGGACCGAATTTCTTAAGGTGGGGAGGATGTGATAACCGTAAATTTTTCCCTTTATTGGAAATTAGAAATATTGAAAATAAATATTGGAGAAATTAAATCAGAGGAAATAAATAAAATTTTGCGAGAATGGGATATGGGTGAAAATCCCGAGAAGTGAGGAAGTGAAAGAATTAGGAAATTCGTATAAAGGAAATTAAATTGGAAGTGAAGATAAAAATAATAAAGAGAGGAAAAGAATTAAATTGGATAAATTAAAATCCAAATCTAATTAAGAAAATAAGAGAATAAAATGAAATATATTTATATAATTACAAATTATATAAATGTATTTTATATAAATACATATGTATTTAAAAATACTATATAGTATATTTTAATATACGTTGGTATATATATAGAAATATATACTATTTCATGAATTTAAATAATACATATATATATAAAAATAATATTTCATGTATATATAAATATATACATATATATACATACATATATAGAAAATGTAAATGTTATTTTATATTAAAGTTTATGGGTATATATGTTGTATTATAACATTTATATAATTCTATATATACATGTTATTTATTTTAAAGTATGTAAATATACATCTGTATACTAAATATAGGTTTTGTAATATACAAGAGATATAATTTATATATAATATATAATGTATTACAATATATATGAGATAATATATGAATAATATGTAGTATATATTATAGGTATAAAATATAAATTATAGTGTATAATATATAGTATATAGTATACTAAAAAGGGAAAGTTAATAAAACTAAAAGAGGAAAGAAAAATTAAAGGAGGGAAATCTGGGAGGGATCCGGACCCTTCCAGTCAAGCCGTCGGTGGTGGAGATGCCACCGTCGGCGAGAGAAAAGGGTGCAAACGACGTCGCCGGCAAAGGAAGAGAGGGAGGAAGCTGTCGGCGACGAAAGAAAAGAAGGAAACAGAGGCAGAAAACGAAGGAAAACTGGGAAGGAAAAAGAAAATGCCGACGGCGGTGCCGGCCAAATCGGTGGCCGCCACTACCACCGAAGCACCGCCGGAGGGAGAGGAACACGATGGAGGTCACCCGAGGCGCAATGGATGGCGGAGGAAGGCCGGCGAAGAGGAAGAAGAAACCGAGGCAAAATCGCCTCGATCGCCGCCGTGTCGCCGATCTAGGGCAAACGGAGGGCACCGGCAAGTTCGTCGTGCAGCCGGCCAGCTGAGGGACGCCTGAACCGCCGGAGAACCGGCTGCCGGTGAGGAACCGACGAGGAAGGACACTGACCGGTCCGGCTGGAAGAAAAAGGAAAAAGAAAAAGAAAAGAAAAAGAAAAGAAAAAGGAAAAAGAAAAAGAAAAAGAAAAGAAAGAGAAAGAAAAGAAAAAGAAAGAAAGAAAAAGGAAGAAAAAGAGGAAAAAGGAGAATTTCTGGAATTCGGAGATTCCCGAAAATTCGACAACCCGGAAATTTACGAAAATTCGGTAAGAAATTTCCTGAAAATTTAGTTTCAGAAAAATGTAATAAATTATGAAAAAATTCTAAAATTTAGAATTTTAATTCTAGAAATTATTTTCAGCGATTGGGATAAGGAATCGAGAGAGATGGAGTACGGGCGCGATCGATAAGAGGAAGTCGCCGACCCGGAAAAAGGTAAGGGATGCATGTGCAGCACTGTAAGGATACTCAGTCTGCATATTTTAAATTGAAATATTTTATGCAAATATTTTATGATGCATGATTTGCTGAAAATAATTTGGGAAGAAGTACTGGCTGAAAGATTTAAAACTGTATTTTTCCGTGCATGAGGTTAGTAAATCGGCAGCCGTTATGCTACCGAAAATTTTAGAAAAACTTTATAAAATCATATTAAGTGATTTTATTTCCGAATTTCGATAGTAAATCACGAAACATGAGGAAATTACTAAATTTCATAAAACATGAATATAATGAGATGGAATTTTAAAATATTCATGTATTCGAGAATGGTGATAATGAAACCACCGAAAATTCTCGGAATAGATAAATTACACGTAATACGAAGTGAAAGATGAAGTGAAATACAGTGAATATTTTATGAATATTTTTATAAGTATTCACTAAAGGATTTTAACCTTTAAGGTTTTAAATTATGGAATTAGATATTTATATAAATTCCATAAAGGTTTATTTTATGATGAAAACTACGGTTTTGAGACTGGTTGACATTCCTATCATGCTGATGCATGATATGTGATATGTTTAGTCCCGGTCGACACCTGATTTGTAATCCACCGAGGACAATATAGATTATGGTCATAGATTTGACCGGTTTATTTCTTTACCCTCCGGAGTTTATAGTACGATAAGATTGATGTCTATCATAGACTCCATAAATGATAGGTGACATGTTAAAAAGGAAAGCGTTTTACATGACATGGAATATGTCAAACGGGAAATGTGATATGTGATGCGTGACATGTGAAAAGAACATGTTTCATATAATATGAGAAGAAAATCAATTGAATTATAGCATTTTTACAAAATGCTCATTTCGGTACTGATTATAGTACTGTGAGATGATTCTCATAAGACATGAGATACTAACCTCTAATATGTTTTAAAAAAGGAAGAATTGATATATCTGACATTCTTACCATGAATTTAAATGAAACATTAGATTATAAGTGTTTCACGAATTCCGAACCGTGGGAGCCACCTCTAGAATCCTTCGGGAACTAAGTGCTACACGAGCTTCGATGTACTAAAGGCCAAACCGAGCAGAGACTCGATGATTGTACCGTGTGAGCCACCTCAAGAATCCTTCGGGAACTAAGTGCTACACGTGTTCTGATGTGTTAGTAAAGGCCAAACCGAGTAGAGACTCGATGATTGTACCGTGTGAGCCACCTCTAGAATCCTTCGGGAACTAAGTGCTACACGTGTTCTGATGTGTTAGTAAAGGCCAAACCGAGCAGAGACTCGATGATTGTACCGTGTGAGCCACCTTTAGAATCCTTCGGGAACTAAGTGCTACACGAGCTTCGATGTACTAAAGGCCAAACCGAGCCGAGACTCGATGAATGTACCGTGTGAGCCACCTCTAGAATCCTTCGGGAACTAAGTACTACACGTGTTCTGATGTGTTAGTAAAGGCCAAACCGAGCAGAGACTCGATGATTGTACCGTGTGAGCCACCTCTAGAATCCTTCGGGAACTAAGTGCTACACGTGTTCTGATGTGTTAGTAAAGGCCAAACCGAGCAGAGACTCGATGATTGTACCGTGTGAGCCACCTCTAGAATCCTTCGGGAACTAAGTGCTACACGAGTTTCGACGAAATATGAGAAATCGTAGGATATTGTGACTATAAGTAAGTGATTGTGATTCGTGAATGCGATGAATGTCGAAGGATGAAATAGATCTTAGGCATATGACACATGATGTATATGATTATTGGATGATGTCTATACATGCCATTTAAATATGTGTTACTTGAATGTTTGTTTCTTTCGATTATTGAGTTATGTCTATATATGTCATTTGAACATGTGTTACTTGAATGTTCGTTTCTTTCGATTATTGAGTTATGTCTATATATGCCATTGAACATGTGCTACTTGAATGTTCGTGCTTCCACACATAATTATACTTTTAATAAGAACGATGCCTTGTGTAACTAAGGATGAAAAGTAAGCATGAGTAAGTTATGACATGTGTGCACTTACGAAATGGTAATAAACCTTAGTATAATCCATACATGCTAATTTACAATAACTCAAGCATGTATGATACGAATATTAATCATTTTATTTAATTACTCTATTTCGTAGAAGCATTAATTTGAAAAGAATATGAAAAAGGTTATGAAATATTGAAAAGGATTTATTAATTCATAACAAAAAGAAAAAATTTTCTCTACAGTTGCTTCTAGGTTCCGTAACAAGTATGGTATTCTAAAATACCTACCTTACTCCATTCGGATCCCTAGCCGACTGTAGTATCCTTCCTACATGCGAGCCTAGAGCCCATAGGAAAAATAAAAAAGATTTTCAGCATATAGGAAGCTGAGTATCAAGTGAGGCATATAATTCCCTTACTGAGCTGTGGTTTTGCTCACCCCTTAATATTAAACATCTCAGGTTTTGATGCTGGTGAGTTCAGTGGATTGTGGATCCTGGCTGTACACGAAGGACAATGTGTTAGACCGACTGATTATTTGAGGTATGATTATTTATTCTCTGTATTTAGACACGTCAACAGTACTATTTATCTGATTAGTTACGATAGGGGATGTGTATAATAAAAACAATATTATGTAAAATTGTTTAACAGTCAGTACAAGTGAAGTATCGCAGACAGCCCAACCGGTTAAGTTGTGTATAAGAAGATGAAAAATGTGGTCACGGGTCGTGACATCCAAAGCCTGATTTTGGAAGAACTGTTTGTGCTGGTGAATTTAATGAAAAAAAGGGTATTGATGATGATACATTGCCTCCTGAACTTACGAGACTAGTGGAACAAGAAGAAAAGCAAATTATACCCCATCAAGAACCCACTAAGACCATAAATTTGGAAAGTGATGAAGTGAGAAAAAAGGTTAAAATCGGCACATTTCTAGTGTCATCCACAAGGAAAGAGCTGATAAGCTTACTTCATGAGTATGCCGATGTGTTCGCATGGTTGTATCAGGACATGCCAGGTCTGAATTCTAATATTGTGATTCATAGGCTACCAAGAAGACCACAGTGCAGGCCAATTCAACAAAAGTTGAAGAGAATGAAGCTCGAAATGTTGCTAAAATAAAAGAAGAAGTCAAGAAGCAGTTTGATGCGGGATTCTTAAAAGTGGCAAAATATCCTGAATGGGTGGCAACATTGTTCCAATTCCTAAAAAAGATGAAAATGTGCGAATGTGCGTGGATTATCATTATCTAAATAGGGCCAATCCAAAAGACAATTTTTCCTTACCACATATTGATACCCTAGTCAACAACACGACTGAACATTCTTTATTCTCTTTTATGGATGGTTTCTTTGGTTATAATCAAATCAAAATAGTGTCCGAAGATATGGAAAAGACCACTTTTGTGACTATGTGGGGAACATTTTGTTACAAGGTCATGCCATTTGTGTTGAAAAATGCTGGTGCAACTTACTTAAGAGCCATGGTAACATTGTTTCATGACATGATGCATAAAGAGATAAAGGTCTACGTGGATGATATGATTACAAACTCCTGAACAGAAGAAAATCATGTTGCCAACCTTAAAAGGTTATTTGAAAGGTTGAGAAAATTCCAACTTAAGCTCAACCCAGCCAAGTGTATCGTCGGGGTGACGTCAGGAAAGCTATTGGGATTTGTAGTCGGTGAATGAGGTATAGAAGGGGATCTAGATAAGATACATGTCATTTAAAATTTATCACCGCCTCATACCCAACAAGAAGTAAAGGGATTCTTAGGAAGATTGAATTACATTGCACATTTCACCTCCTAACTCACCGCTCACCGCCAAGTGTGATCCAATTTTCAAACTCCTCCGAAAACAAGAACTAAGAGAGTGGAATGATGAGTGCCAAATAGCATTCAATAAGGTTAAAGAGTATCTTTTGAGTCCTCAAATATTGGTGCCACCTGCACCAGGAAGACCCCTCATCTTGTATGTAATAGCGCATGAAAATTTCATAGGGTGTGTGCTAGGGCAACATGGTGAACTGGGAGAAAAGAGCGAGCTATCTACTAATTGAGCAAGAAATTCATCAACTATGAAGCCAAGTATTCTTCACTGGAAAAGATGTGTTGTGCTTTAGCTTGGACAGCTTGCAAGCTAAAACAGTAAATGCTTTACCATACTACATGGCTAATTTTAAAATTAGACCCTATTAAGTATATCTTCGAGAAACCTTCATTGTCTAGGAATATAGTAAGGTGGTAAGTGTTGCTTTCCGAGTATGACATTGTCTATATGACTCAAAAAGCCATTAAAGGTAATACAATCGCTAATTTCCTCATGGATCGAGCTAAAAAAGAGTATGAACCAATGAATTTTGATTTCCCTGATGTAAATCTAATGGCCATATCACAAATAAATGTTGAAGGTTCAGCAAAAGAACTTGTTTGGAAAATGTACTTTGATAGGGCATCTAATGCTTTGGGGTATGGTGTTGGGGCAATTTCAGTATCCCCTAAGGGAGACTGTTCTCCATTCACTACAAAATTGGAGTTTGACTACACTAATAATATGGCAAAATATAAGGCTTGTATCATAGGGCTCCGAGCTGCAATTGACAAGGGTGTTAAGGTACTAGAAGTATATGGAGATTTAGCCTTGGTAATTTATCAATTGTGAGGTGAATGGGAAACAAGAGATTCAAAATTGGTCTAGTACTGTGAATTTGTGACCGATTTAGTTAAACATTTCAAGAAAATTTGTTTTAAGCATTTACCTCGAGAAGAAAACCAAATGGCTGACGCATTGGCTACTCTAGCTGCAATGTTCAAGGTAAATTCAGGCACTAAAATTTATCCCATCAAGATGAGCATATGTGGATCACCAACACATTACTTAAATGTAGAAGAAGAGATAGATGGGAAACCATGGTATCATGATATATTGCAAGATGTAAAGCATCGCCAGTATCCAGATGGGGCATCAGAAAATGACAAAAGGACTCTAAGAAAAATGGCCATGGAATTCTTCCTTGGTGAAATTTTGTACAAAAAGAGGAGAGATCAAGTGTTGCTAGGGTACGTGGGTGCCATAGAGGCCAAAAGGACACTCAAAGAAATTCACAAAGGTGTTTGTGGATCTCATGCAAATGGTCACATGATGACTCGATAAATTATAAGGGCTGGATATTATTGGATGACAATGGAAAGTGATTGCATCAACTTTGCTCGAAGTTGTCATAAATGTCAAATATATGACAGCAAGATAAATGCCCTTCCCACATCCTTTCATGTCATGACAACTCCTTGACCATTTTCTGCATGGGGAATGGATGTGATTGGACCAGTTACCCCTAAAACTTCAAATGGACATCGTTTCATTTTGGTGATGATTGATTACTTCACGAAATGGGTGGAAGCAGCATCTTATGCCAGTGTGACAAAGTCTATAGTGTGCAAGTTCTTCAAGAAAGAGATAATCTGCCACCAAAAAAGATCATTTCAAACAACGCTCTAAATTTCAACAATAAGTTGATTGAGGAAGCATGTGCCCAATTTCATATTAAGCATCACAATTCAATGCCATATCGTCCGAAAATGAATGGAGCTGTTGAAGCTGCAAATAAAATTCTCAAGAAGATTATTTAGAAGATGACAGATACATATAAAAAGTGGCATGAGAAGTTGCCTTTTGCTCTACATGCTTACCGTACATCGCTTCGCACATCCACGAGAGCCACCCCGTTTTCAGTAGTGTATGGGATGGAGGCAGTTTTGCCTATTGAAGTGGAAATTTCTTCTTTGTGCATCCTTATGGAAGTTGAATTGGACGAAGTTGAATGGGTCCAAGCCTGGTATAAGCAACTAAACCTTATTAAGGAAAAAAGACTCAAGGCGCTATGTCATGGGCAATTGTATCAGAAGAGGATGATGTGAGCACATGATAAGAAGGTTCGTCCCAAAAATTTTTGAGAAGGGAATTCGGTTTTGAAAAAGATTCTACCCAATATTTCTAACTCGCGCGGCAAATAGGCTCCAAATTGGGAAGGCCCTTTTGTAGTAAGAAAAGCATTGATCTTAGCAGAAATGGATGGAAGAGACCTTCCTAATCCAGTAAATGCTGACGTAGTAAAGAAGTATTATGCATAAAAAAAAGAAAAAAAAAGAAAATTTATAAGGAGGGGTCCAAGATAAAAAAAAAAAAAAAAGAAGGCGATTTGAACCCAAGTGGAAATGTTTAAGTTGAAAACCCGAAAAAGGGTGACTTAGACAGAAAGCAATGATGCATGAGGTTGGTAGCCAAATATTTTATAGCCTCGTATGCAAAAAAGGGTAGAGTTTAGTTTGAAGTATTCTCTGAAGCTTAAGTCATCGATCAAACAACGAAATCAAAAGAGGATTTTGGATTAATTCACAATGATCAAAATAATTATTTTAAAGGTATCCTCATTCTTAGTGTTGAACTTTGATCTCCTATTTCATTGTATTTGTTTAATCACCTTTCATACGAATAAAAACACATTCTTCTTTTGTCGTCTTGACTTAACACTCATATTCACTTACACATCTTTTAAAAGAAATTCACAATTGCAGTATGTCTCATACTACATAAAATTATGAAGGTTTAAGAAGATCTACCTACTTTTTGAATTACTTATAAGAGATTTAATAATAACAAGAGTGAGATGTAAATTAGGCAAAATATGATGGTACCAGTGGAATAATAACTAAAGGAAGTTTAAGGTTAAGTGATGAGATCTAGCTGGCATGACGAAGGATTAAGAATGCATGAATGCAAGGTCGAAGGTTATCTTAGTGGAATAATGAAAAGGAAATGAGAAGAAGAGAAAGAGAGTGGGGCATAAGATCTCGAAACTTTGAATTAAAACTCACATGAATACCATCTCATAATAGATGTTGCATCCCTTTAAGAAGCATACACATCATACTTGTACATCACCAAAAAGTGTGTATAGTCACGTTTGATTGTGTTAAGCAATGCATCTCATTAATCATCTATGACATCATCCCAATGGGAATGTTTGCATCATGATAATGCGATAGTACATGTGAATAAAATTGCTTAGGTAGGATTTGGTTTTCAGTGAATAACCAACCAAACATAGAATTACCTTTAAATAGGAAAAAGGCTAAACTATGATTGATTAAGAGCCTTCTGTGAACTTGCTAGTCTCAATTTTTTTCTTTCTTTTTTTTTAAAATCGTGTGCATCTTAAAAGAGGAGCTCAAATTTATTTTTCAAAGTCGTGAGCCTCCTAAAAGAGAGGAGCAAAGTTTATTTTTCAAAGTCGTGAGCCTCTTAAAAAGAGGAGCCCAATTTATTTTTTCAAAGTTGAGTGCCTCTTAAAGAAGGATCCCAAGTTTATTTTTCAAAGTCGTGTGCCTCTTAAAGGAGGAGCTCAAATTTGTTTTTCAAAGTCGTGTGCCTCTTAAAAGAGAGGAGCAAAGTTTATTTTCCAAAGTCGCGAGCCTCTTAAAAAGAGGAGCCCAGTTTATTTTTCCAAATTGTATGCCTTTTAAAAAGAGGAGCCCAGTTTATTTTTTTCAAAGTCATGTGCCTCTTAAAGAAGGAGCCCAAGTTTATTTTTCACAGTCGTGTGCCTCTTAAAGGAGGAGCTCAAATTTATTTTTCAAAGTTGTGTGCCTCTTAAAAGAGAGGAGCAAAGTTTATTTTTCAAAGTCGTGTGCCTCTTAAAAAAAGGAGCCCAATTTATTTTTTTCAAAGTTGTGTGCCTCTTAAAGGAGGAGCCCAAGTTTATTTTTCAAAGTTGTGTGCCTCTTAAAGGAGGAGCCCAAGTTTATTTTTCAAAGTTGTGTGCCTCTTAAAGGAGGAGCCCAAATTTATTTTTCAAAGTCGTGTGCCTCTTAAAAAAGAGGAGCATAATTTATTTTTCAAAGTCGTGTGCCTCTTAAAAAGAGGAGCCCTGTTTATTTTTTCAAAGTCGTGTGCTTCTTAAAGAGAGAAGCTCAATTTATTTTTCAAAGTCGTGTGCCTCTTAAAAAGAGGAGCCCAATTTATTTTTTTTCAAAGTCGTGTGCCTCTTAAAGAAAGGAGCCCAATTTTTTTTAAGTCGTGTGGCTCTTAAAAAGAGAAGCCCAATTTACTTTTTTCAAAGTCGTGTGCCTCTTAAAAAGAGTAGCCTAATTTATTTTTTTTTCAAAGTCGTGTGCCTCTTAAAGAGAGGAGCTCAGTTTATTTTTCAAAGTCATGTGCCTCTTAAAAAGAGGAGCCCAATTTATTTTTTTTCAAAGTCGTGTGCCTATTAAAAAGAGGAGACCAATTTTTTTTCAAAGTCATGTACCTCTTAAAAACAGGAGCTCGGTTTATTTTTCAAAGTCACATGCCTTTTAAGAGAGGAATGCAATTAAAGTGAAGAGCATTTAGTAAGAAGAAGACTGTTAAGTTCAAATCTTTTCTTTAAAAAAAGAGTAAAAAGAAAAAGAAAAAAAAGAAGAAGTAGTTTATAAGTAAAAAAAAATTGTTGACTATTGTCTTTGCCCTATTCCTGATTCTCAGCAATGCACAAAGAGGGGCAGCTGTAAACACCTAATTTTGCCTGGAACAATAAATGTATTTAGATCGAGTCTTATTTCAACCTTAGTAATAAATTCGATTTTATCATATGTTTGAATTGAAAAACAAACTTTGAGTGAGGTAGTGTTGAAAATTAATTTAAAGTTTGAATCAATTGAAGCAATGTGAAATTGAATTTTGTCTTTCAAGATCGATTCTAAATTTGTTCTAAATAATTGAGCATTTTCCTTGATTTGTTTATGAGCCCAAACTAATTGAAGTTGGGTTGTTGAAGATCTAAGCCCATATATTTTATTTATTATTTTTTTTAAATTTGTATCAAAATTAAAATAGAAAAAGAAAATTAGTATTTCAAATATTTAATTTTTTTAGACAATTTGGTTTTTTTTTAAAAAAATGGAAGGCTCGTGCAAGTGCTGACACCAACCTATAAGTTTGTCTTTCAAGATCGATTCCAAATTTGTCCTAAATAATTGAGCATTTTCCTTGATTTGTTAATGAGCCCAAACTAATTGAATTTAGGTTGTTGAAGATCTGAGCCCATATATTTTATTTATTTTTATTTTTTAAAATTTGTATCCAAATTAAAGTAGAAAAAAAAAATTAATATTTCAAATATTTAATTTTTTTAGACAATTTGATTTTTTTTTTTAAAAATGGAAGGCTCATGCTGGTGCTGACACCAACCTAGAAGTTTGCGAGTCATCCTTCTTGCCATCTCCACCAACTCAATTGACAAACGTCATTTGAAAGTTAAATTCATCTGCAAAATGGATTGTGATCCCTAGATACGAGGGATTTGATCCATTTTTCTTGACTAAATTTGCCTATTAAATGACTTGAAGGAGAACACAGGGGATCATGGGTTTAAAAAAGAAAAATCATAATCCCATTTGCTACCAGAAGACCCAACAACGTAAAGATAGAAAAAAAAAAGCAAACATTCAACATCAGTTCAAAATTCCCAAACATCCAAATTGAAATCTGAACCACAAATCATAAACCCTATTCAAAGAAAAATAAAAAATTTACAAAACACAAAAAAGGGAAATCAGTGGTTTTATTTGGAGTATAATAGAATCGGTGGCTAGTTGGCATAATAGGACGCCATTCGTCGCAGCTGGAAGTAGGAAGGCATCTGATCGGTGACGGAAACAGTGGAAAAGCCCAAATGAGGTGACACATGATGGCGACAGCTGGACAAAAGGGTGGTGCGTGGCTCCCACAATTGTAGATCTAGTGCTACTCAAAGGAAGGCTACATAGCGACAAGAAGAGGTGCTGTCTTATCAGTGGCTATCTTGCAAAGAAAGAAGGATTCAAGCACAAAAAAAAAGGGGGGAAGAAACGGAAATGCTAGAAGAAAGACCTTGAATCGATTTTTGTGAGGTTTATCTCTTTAGCTTCTGTTGTGTTTTATTTGCTATATAATGCTTTGTATGGCTTAAATCACGTAGAAAGAAAAGCAAAACATAATGGGTATGGCTTGGGCTCAATAGATTGCGCTTGCTAACTTAAAAAAATATATCTAGTGGATATAATAAAGATAAAAAAAAATTAAAGAAGTCCCCAAGTGAGGAACTATCTCTAAATACTTACCAAGAGTGTGGTAAGGCTCATTTTAATGAAGAAAATAAAAATTGTTTAAAAATAATTTTCAAATATTTTCAAAACAATAATATAGAATTTTTCATTAAATGTAACTGGAACTAATTCTTTTTTTTTTAAATGAGCAAGAAATGATTTTAAAAAAAAAATTCTTAAGTAAGGAATCATGTTTAAATCTTTACGAACTGTGTAGTCTCCTCATCCTCGTGGTTATAGGAGTGGAGTCTTGTGAATACAAGTAGTTCTCCCCTGAGAGTATGTGTTACTCTTCAAGGTTAGTATAATGTTGTAATAATCGGCCCAATTTGAAAGGCCCAAGGCCAAGTGAATGGATGAAGCAAATAAACGGGAACAAGTCTCGTAACTTTAATAGCTTAGGGTTAAAAAAAAAATGATGAAGCAGCAGGAGGCTTTAAGCGGCACCGAAAACGATATTGAAAAGGAAAAGAAATTGTGAAGTTCAAAGTAGCCAAGAAAAAAAAATGAAGAAGTAGATCGAAAGAGTGGAGAAACAGTGTCGGCGTCAAGAGGAAGAGGAGAAACAGTGTTGACGCCGAGAGGAAGAAATAGAAAGAATTTAGGGACTGTGCTACCATATATATATATATATATATATATTAGAAGGGACATTGAAGTGCTGTTTAGTGTGAGTGCAAGAAGGCCAAGGTGAGTACAAATTTTTCTTTAATTTTTATGATTTCGTTGTGAAGTTAGGGATTAAGTTTTGAGAAAAAAAATGTTGAAAATTTGGGAAAATCTGTATTGTAAAGAAAATAAAAATATTTTTAGCTTTCGTCAAATAATGTAACTCGCGTTGAATTCATAATTTATTTGATTATAGTCGTTTAGCGAATATAGTATAAGTTGTCAGCTTCTGTCAAATAGTGTAGCTTATGACTAATTGATAGCGTGTTTTCTAATATTAAATATTTTTGAATAATAGGCTTCGAGCGATCTTAAAGCTTTGATTTGGTTTCAATTTAGCGAGTTCAGGTAAGTGACTTGATATCACTTCGGTGTTTTGACACCCTTAAAATTAACCTTAATATGAGATATGTTTCGTATGTTATGTACAAATATGGTTTTGTCCTATGATTTTTTTTAAAAAATGGGTTAAGCATGCAAATGTATGTATATGTGATTTCTTTATTATGAATTGCGAAAGTAGTTCTGTATTGACTTTTCGGATATGATTTCATTCAAGTATATGTATATAATTATATTTGAGAATATAATTTTTCGTACAAGATATTTCGAGAAGATATGTGAAATATGCTTTGCATAAGCTACGGTTTGGATGATACATGATTTAGTCGCTTTGATCTTTGAAGTTTGTTATAATGTACTTACATATATTTTTATTTTTGAAAATATGAAATGTGCTTTGGAATGATGGACGAAATTTGCTTTGTATGAAATATGTTACAAGAAATAATAGTATTGTTCTGTATATTTGGGATAATTTAAAAATGTTTTGTTTTGTCTCCTAGTATGGCTGTGCTCTGACCCTGCCAATGGGGGTTAAATGTTGGCCATTTCGACATGTATTCTGTTAAATGAAACTAGTTTCTAACCGAACCACCGGTTGAGAATAGTGGTCCTCTGTTCTGTTTCTGTGCAACTATTAGTTGCTTTTGATATCTCTGACCCGAGCCATAGACTTGAAAATTTTGATTGTGAAGCTTTTGCTCAGTTTTGGAATCTGTGAAACTCTGTTTAGTTCTGAAATCTGAATATATGAATTTGAATAAATTATGTGATTAAATATAAGATTACCCAATCTTGATTTTGAACCTTTACATTGATATTTTGGCCTAGTGTTTTTATGGCATGCTTAATCCAACTGTTGGGATATCGGTTGCTTACTGAGTGGTTGTACTCACCCCCCTTTCTTAACATCTTACAGGTTTTGATGTTGATAATGTCTACGGGAATGTTGGGGAGTGACGCTTTGGAGCTTAGGATATGTTTCAAAACTTTTAAGCTTATGATCAAATTGAGACTTAAGAATCTTTTAAATTTCTTTGTTGACTTTAAGCAATAGGTTGAAGTTTTGTAAACTTCTTTTGATTATTTGCGGTATATTTCAGTTTAGATATTTGAAAGGATTAAATTTTAGTATGATAAATGCCTTGCATATTTGTGAGATTATTTCTTACAAGTGTGCGGCGTCTGTTATGTCCCGGGTTCGGGGCGTGACAGATTAAGTGGTATCAGAGCCTAGGTTTATTGTATTAAATTAGTATAACCGAGCATTTTTAAATGGTTAGAGGTGTTATAAGATTGAGAGTGGGGTAGACACTTAAGGTTTGGGACGCTATTCTATCTTATTTCTTTTGATTAAATTATTTGATTAGACTTGAAAGAATTTTCTAATACTGTATTGTACTTGATTAAATCAGTATGCCTCCTCGTCGTAATCCAGAGCTTAGTTTAGTTGAGATGGCGGCCAATCTTAGGAGAAATGGTCCTAGAAAACCCCAGTAACAAAGTCCTGAAAATCAAGACCAAGACGAGAATGTTTCTGTTGCACCAAATACTCAAGGAAGAGCTGGGATTAACCAGCCCCATGTGGATGAGACTGTGGGCACTCAAGGTGCTGAGGCTGGGACTAATGATAGGGTAATGGAGCTGATTAGTGAGGTGGTGAGTTTGGTTAGGCACCAACGGCAACAACAGCCCCCAGTGCAACAGGCTAATAATTTTGTGGATTGGAAAGCACTGGGTGAGTTTAAGAAGATAGCACCACCTGCTTTCAAGGGCTCTACAAACCCTGATGATGCTGAGTTATGGATTGAGGAGATGGAGAAGGCTTTTGATGCTATGCGCTCCCCTGAGCAAGACAAGATTAGATTTGCTGCTTATTTACTACAAGGAAATGCTCATAATTGGTGGAAAGGAGTAGCACGAACTCGTGAGAATGATCTTGAATTTTTCACCTGGAGTAACTTTCGTACTGCTTTCTACGCCAAGTATTTTCCTAGGAGCAAGTTGTTACAGTTGGAGAGAGTTTTCCTTAACTTGGTTCAAGGCAGAATGACTGTGGATGAATATGAGGCTGAGTTTGATCGTTTATCGAAGTTTGCCTCTTCTCTTGTTTTTGATGATGAGAGCAGAGCTAGGAGGTTCGAGAATGGCTTGAATGCTCACATACGTAGAGGACTTGCCCCACTACATTTGACCAGCTATGCGGAAGTAGTTGGTAGGGCAAAGTCCCTTGATTCTGTTTGGAGAGAGACTCAAGAGGCAAGGAAGGACCTTTCGAAGAAGAGGAGTAGGGACTCAGAATTTCGAGGTAAGAAGACTTTTAGTGGTCCATCTAAGTTTCAAGCCATTGAAGGGCCTCAAGCTTCTTTTACCCCCAGAGGTAAGTTCCTTCCACGGGGAACTCAGTCATATCAGGGCAACACATTTCAACGTGGGCCTAAATGTTCAGTTTGTGGGGGAAAACATCCAGTTGCTGAATGTAGACATGTTACCGGTGCTTGCTTTAGATGTGGAAAGCAGGGACATAGAATTGCTGAGTGCCCTATGAACTCTCAAGTATCTGAATCAGTACAGAGGCCTCAGAACTTTCGAACAGTTGAACCTTCTATGGTTCAAAGGACACAACCCAGTCAGCCTCTTCAGATTACACCGACACCTTTTGCTGGATCGCAAAAAGGGAAGAAACCTCAGACTCAAGGTCGTGTATATGCTTTAACTCAACAGGATGCAGAAGCATCAAACACTGTGGTTGCAGGTATTTTACCAGTTGCCTCTATTTATGCTCATGTCTTATTTGATACCGGTGCTTCTCATTCTTTTGTTTCATCTGCTTTTGTGCGAAAGTCTGGTTTGTCTAGTATACCTCTGGAATATGATTTATGTGTAGACACTCCTATTAGAGGTCAACTTGTGTCTGATCGTATTTGCAAAATGTGTGTATTAAGCATTGAGGATAGAGACTTGTTTGCCAATCTACATGTTTTGGACATGCATGATTTTGATGTGATTTTAGGAATGGATTGGTTGTCTTCTCATTATGCTAAAGTTGATTGTCGGGACAAAAGGGTAGATTTTGAAATTCCTAGGGAACCACTCTTTAGTTTTCATGGTAGTGGTGCTTATGCTCCTTTACAAGTTATTTCCACCTTGCAAGCTAAGCGGTTGATTAGAAGTGGTTGTAAAGGGTACTTAGCAGCTGTAACTGATACTGGAACTAAGGAGTTAGTGTTAGAGGATATCTCTGTTGTGAATGAATTTCCTGATGTCTTTCCTGATGATCTTCCTGGACTGCCTCCTGATCGAGAAAGTGACTTCTCTATTGACTTGATTCCGGGTACCAATCCTATCTCTAAGGCTCCTTATAGAATGGCTCCTGCAGAATTGAAAGAATTGAAGGAGCAATTACAAGAGCTTCTTGATAAGGGATTCATTAGACCTAGTGTATCCCCGTGGGGAGCTCCAGTACTGTTTGTGAAGAAGAAGGATGGTAGTATGAGGTTGTGCATTGACTATCGTGAATTGAATAAGGTGACTGTGAAGAATAGGTATCCATTGCCCAGAATTGATGACCTATTCGATCAATTAAATGGTGCTCAGGTATTTTCCAAAATAGACCTTCGATCTGGGTATCACCAACTAAAGATTAGAACTGAGGATGTGCCTAAAACTGCTTTTCGAACCCGATATGGGCATTATGAGTTTCTTGTGATGTCATTTGGGTTGACAAATGCTCCAGCTGCTTTTATGGATCTAATGAATAGGGTTTTTAGACCTTATTTGGATAAATTTGTGGTCGTTTTCATAGATGATATATTAGTATACTATGCTAGTGTACAAGAACATGAAGAACATTTGAGAATTGTTTTAGAGACTTTGAGGCAAAAACGCTTGTTTGCCAAACTAAGCAAGTGTGAATTTTGGCTCACTAGTGTGGCATTTCTTGGGCATGTTGTATCTAATGATGGGATTTCTGTTGATCCTATGAAAGTTGAAGCGGTAGTGGAATGGAAGAGGCCGAATAATGTGTCTGAGATTCGAAGTTTTCTAGGCCTAGCTGGATACTATAGGCGTTTTGTAGAGGACTTTTCTCGTATAGCTATGCCTTTGACCCGGTTGGTCCGGAAAGGAGTTCGATTTGAGTGGTCAGATGATTGTGAGAAAAGTTTTGGAGAATTAAAGAGAAGATTGGTATCTGCCCCAATCCTTACCTTACCTGTTACTGGTAAAGGGGTTATTATTTATAGTGATGCTTCGAAGAAAGGGTTAGGTTGTGTTCTTATGCAGAATGACAAGGTGATTGCCTATGCTTCTAGACAGTTGAAACCTTATGAGGAAAATTACCCTACTCATGATTTGGAGTTGGCTGCAGTAGTCTTTGCATTGAAAATTTGGAGGCACTATTTGTATGGTGAGTCTTGTGAGATTTTTACTGACCACAAGAGTTTAAAATATCTTTTCACACAAAAGGAGTTGAATATGAGGCAGAGGAGATGGTTAGAATTATTGAAGGACTATGACTTGACCATTAGTTACCATCCGGGAAAAGCGAATAAGGTAGCTGATGCTTTAAGTAGAAAATCTGTAGGAAATTTGGCTTCAATAATTACTTCTCAGAGAGAGATTTTTGAGGACCTTCGAAAAATGGATATTAATGTGCGGGTACGAGGTTCAGGAGCTTATTTGGCCAACTTGAAGGTGCAGCCTACCCTGGTGCAAAGGATTAAAGATGCTCAAGTTAATGATCCTCGACTCCAAACCATTATACTTGAGGTGGATTGTGGTTTAAAACCGAATTTTAGAATTCATGAAGATGGCTCCTTGAGGTTTGGTGACAGAGTTTGTGTTCCGGATGACTCAGAATTAAAAAGAGAGATTATGGAAGAAGCTCATTTCAGTAACTATACGATCCATCCTGGCAGCACAAAGATGTATAGAGATTTAAAGGACACTTTTTGGTGGAGTAATATGAAGAGAGAGATTGCACAATTTGTGGCTAAGTGTTTGACATGTCAGCAAGTTAAGGCTGAACATCAGAGGCCAGTAGGATTGTTGAAACCTCTTCCTATTCCAGAATGGAAGTGGGAGCACATCACTATGGACTTTGTATCTGGTTTACCTAAAACCCAAAAGGGTAATGATGGCATTTGGGTGATTGTTGATAGATTGACAAAGTCTGCTCACTTTTTGGCTATTCGTGCGGGAATGTCCCTAGAAAAGCTAGCAGAGTTGTATGTTGAGCAAATTGTGAGGCTTCACGGTGTTCCGGTGTCCATAGTATCTGATAGAGATTCTCGATTTGTAGCGAAATTTTGGAAGAGCTTGCATAAAGCTATGGGCACCCAACTTAGTTTTAGTACTGCTTTTCACCCCCAAACAGATGGTCAGTCAGAGAGGACTAATCAGATCTTGGAAGATATGTTGAGGGCTTGTGTTATGGATTTTGGAGGTTCGTGGGATCGTCATTTACCATTGGCGGAGTTTGCTTATAACAATAGTTACCAGGCTAGCATCCAGATGGCTCCATTTGAAGCTTTATATGGCAGAAAATGTAGGTCTCCTCTTTATTGGGATGATGTTGGTGAAAGGAAATTATTGGGTCCATATCTAATTCAACAAACAGTTGAGAAAATTCAG
Organism: Heritiera littoralis; assembly: GCA_031772115.1. Classification (NCBI taxonomy): domain Eukaryota; kingdom Viridiplantae; phylum Streptophyta; class Magnoliopsida; order Malvales; family Malvaceae; genus Heritiera; species Heritiera littoralis. The sequence continues at coordinate 1,345,977 of JAPDPK010000154.1, read as the reverse complement.
TTAATTAGAGAACGTCTTCGTGTGGCTCAAAGCAGACAGAAAAGTTATGCAGATAATAGAAGACGTGAGCTGGAGTTTGAGGTTGGAGATCATGTATTTTTACGAGTTTCTCCAACTAGAGGAGTCATGAGATTTGGAATTCGGGGGAAACTTAGTCCTCGCTATATAGGTCCTTTTGAAATTCTAGAAAGGATAGGAGATGTGGCTTATAGATTAGCACTTCCACCTGCATTGTCAGGAGTGCATAACGTATTCCATGTCTCAATGTTGCGGAAGTATGTGGCAGATTCGAATCATGTGGTGGAGTTAGCTCCTATGAGACTTAAAGAAGATTTGTCTTACGAAGAACATCCTATACGTATTGTGGATAGGAAGGAGCAAGTGCTTAGAAGGTGTACCATTTTGTATGTTAAGGTTCAATGGAGTAATCATACTGACCGGGAAGCTACTTGGGAACTAGAGGAAAGCATGAAAGAGAAATATCCTCATCTTTTCGAAAATAAAGGTAAGAATTTAAATGACTAAACTCCTATTAAGGTGGGGAGGATGTATACCTCTTTCAAAAAAAAATGCTGTAATTCTTATACTTTGAAAATATAGTATGTTAATTCATCTTAAGTGTTAACTACAAGTGATTGATATTTTGATGTGAGTTTTGATACGAGGGTGGCTTGAAGTACATGTCTATTATAGAAAATGATCCTAATCATGGAGAAATTATAGAATTGACGTTTGATTTCCTATTCTTAAGGATTTTGTTCTGAGTATTGCTTATGATCTTTAATAAATATCTTGTTACATGCTTCTTAGTATCAAAGTATAAACTAACAGAGTTGTCATGAGATGGTAAGCATAGGAATGAAATGCATTGGATGTGATTTTGATAAGTAAGAAATTTTCATAGATCTTTAGACTTTGAGTCCATATGCATTGAATTTGGGGACCAAATTCTTTTAAGTGGGGGAGTATGTAATAACCGGCCTAATTTGAAAGGCCCAAGGCCAAGTGAATGGATGAAGCAAATAAACGGGAACAAGTCTCGTAACTTTAATAGCTTAGGGTTAAAAAAAAATGATGAAGCAGCAGGAGGCTTTAAGCGGCGCCGAAAACGATATTGAAAAGGAAAAGAAATTGTGAAGTTCAAAGTAGCCAAGAAAAAAAAAATGAAGAAGTAGATCGAAAGAGTGGAGAAACAGTGTCGGCGTCAAGAGGAAGAGGAGAAACAGTGTTGACGCCGAGAGGAAGAAATAGAAAGAATTTAGGGACTGTGCTACCATTTATATATATATATATATTAGAAGGGACATTGAAGTGCTGTTTAGTGTGAGTGCAAGAAGGCCAAGGTGAGTACAAATTTTTCTTTAATTTTTATGATTTCGTTGTGAAGTTAGGGATTAAGTTTTGAGAAAAAAAAATGTTGAAAATTTGGGAAAATCTGTATTGTAAAGAAAATACAAATATTTTTAGCTTTCGTCAAATAATGTAACTCACGTTGAATTCATAATTTATTTGATTATAGTCGTTTAGCGAATATAGTATAAGTTGTCAGCTTCTGTCAAATAGTGTAGCTTATGACTAATTGATAGCGTGTTTTCTAATATTAAATATTTTTGAATAATAGGCTTCGAGCGATCTTAAAGCTTTGATTTGGTTTCAATTTAGTGAGTTCAGGTAAGTGACTTGATATCCCTTCGGTGTTTTGACACCCTTAAAATTAACCTTAATATGAGATATGTTTCGTATGTTATGTACAAATATGGTTTTGTCCTATGATTTTTTTTTAAAAATGGGTTAAGCATGCAAATGTATGTATATGTGATTTCTTTATTATGAATTGCGAAAGTAGTTCTGTATTGACTTTTCGGATATGATTTCATTCAAGTATATGTATATAATTATATTTGAGAATATAATTTTTCGTATAAGATATTTCGAGAAGATATGTGAAATATGCTTTGCATAAGCTACGTTTTGGATGATACATGATTTAGTCGCTTTGATCTTTGAAGTTTGTTATAATGTACTTACATATATTTTTATTTTTGAAAATATGAAATGTGCTTTGGAATGATGGACGAAATTTGCTTTGTATGAAATATGTTACAAGAAATAATAGTATTGTTCTGTATATTTGGGATAATTTAAAAATGTTTTGTTTTGTCTCCTAGTATGGCTGTGCTCTGACCCTGCCAATGGGGGTTAAATGTTGGCCATGTCGACATGTATTCTGTTAAATGAAACTAGTTTCTAACCGAACCACCGGTTGAGAATAGTGGTCCTCTGTTCTGTTTCTGTGCAACTATTAGTTGCTTTTGATATCTCTGACCCGAGCCACTGGGGTTAATTGTGGTTTTTGTTCTGATTCTGACCTATGCCACAAGGGTTAAGCGTGGCCATGGCATGTTACAGGAGACTTGAAAATTTTGATTGTGAAGCTTTTGCTCAGTTTTGGAATCTGTGAAACTCTGTTTAGTTCTGAAATCTGAATATATGAATTTGAATAAATTATGTGATTAAATATAAGATTACCCAATCTTGATTTTGAACCTTTACATTGATATTTTGGCCTAGTGTTTTTATGGCATGCTTAATCCAACTGTTGGGATATCGGTTGCTTACTGAGTGGTTGTACTCACCCCCCTTTCTTAACATCTTACAGGTTTTGATGTTGATAATGTCTACGGGAATGTTGGGGAGTGACGCTTTGGAGCTTAGGATATGTTTCAAAACTTTTAAGCTTATGATCAAATTGAGACTTAAGAATCTTTTAAATTTCTTTGTTGACTTTAAGCAATAGGTTGAAGTTTTGTAAACTTCTTTTGATCATTTGCGGTATATTTCAGTTTAGATATTTGAAAGGATTAAATTTTAGTATGATAAATGCCTTGCATATTTGTGAGATTATTTCTTACAGGTGTGCAGCGTCTGTTATGTCCCGGGTTCGGGGCGTGACAAATGTAGTAGTGTTTTATTACCAGATAGAGAGCACGGTTAATCGAGTATGGAGTCAGAGTTAACGAAGTTGTGGAAGGGATTGAAACTTACGAAAGAGGAGTTAGACAAAGTACAGATTTAGGACAACTCTGATGATGGGATTTCAACTGGGGAGCAAAAATGGATGGTAGGGAAACTTTTCACTTCACATTTCTTTAATAAAGAAACGATGATGAGCACTTTGCGTTTAGTCTGGAAGCTGGCATAAGAAGTGGATATCTCGGCATTACAGGGTAACCTGTTCTTGTTCAAGTTCGATTCAGTGGCAGACAAGTTGAGAGTAGTGGAGGGTTCGTCATGGTCCTTTGACAAACACATTTTATTGTTACAGGATTTCAATCCAAAATTGAAACTGGAGGAATATTCTTTTAATGAAGCTTTGTTTTGGATACGAGTCTATGATCTTTCACTGGGCATGAGATCACAACATGTTGATGAAATAGTTGGAAGGAAATTGAGGAGGCTAATTACGGTGGATGCAAGACTAGATAAGGGTGGTTGGTCAAGATTTATTCGTATGAAAGTGGCTTTGAATGTTACGAAGCCTCTTCGCAGAACAATTATGATCAATGGGGGACAACGAAGAAAAGGGGTTTGGGGAAGGATTGCGTATGAGAGGCTCCCTACTTTCTGTTATCAATGTGGATGCCTTGGTCATGGGGAAGCGGATTGTTCTATTGGGGGAGGTGATGAAGGCACTGCAGCAATAAGGAACTAGTATAGAGATTGGCTACGTGTGTCTCCACTAAAGGTGAGACGGGGTTTAAGTGGAGAGGGAGGAAGATCTCAGGCGAAAAGAATGTCGGCACCTAAGGCCGAAAATGAAACGAGAACAATGAGGCCACCGTTAGCTGAACGTCTGAATGCAGTGGTGGAATTGGTTACGGAAGAGCAAGTGGTACGGGCTGCGGGATCTTCAAGTGCGAAAGATAAGGAGAATAAACAGGAGATAAGGAGGGAGGGAGAGTTTGATGGAAGTCAAATTAGTGATAAGGTGAGCCCGGCTAAAGGGACGAAAAATACGGGTATATAGGTGGGAAAAATCAAGAAAGGAGATATGTTGTTGAAGGAAGTAAAGGCTGTTAAATCAAATATATGTGGCTGCATGGAAAATTTAAATGATGTGAGGAGGTGTAATCCAATTGTCACTGAGATATCGTAAGAGGCCCACTTACAGACATTAACACAGACAAAGATAAGGAATTGTCTAATGCTTCAGTGACACAACCACACTTGCTGGTCAAAACCCATGGCATCAACAAAGCTAAAACACGGTGGAAGAGAATGGCTAGAGCCAACGTTGAAAGTAAAAATAAGGAAGGAGAAGTGGGTGTTAAGAGGAAGATAAATGAGGAGGGTAGGGTTGAAGCTGATCTAATGTAGATTGATCCTGTAATGAAAAAGATGAAGGAATATGGTGATAGAGAGGATATTTTATGTCAGACATCGGCGGCGACTGGTTTTTAGTCCCGCCGGGAGACATAAAGTGTTTAGCATGAAACTACCGTGGTCTTGGGAACCCCTGGACAGTTCAAGCTCTTCAACAGATCTTGAGGAGCAAAGGTCCCGATGTTGTTTTCCTGAGTGAATCAAAAATACATGTGAGTAAAAAAGACAAGATTAAAAGGAAATGCAACATGGAAAATAGAGTAAGTGTTAGTTCGAATGGGAGGAGTGGGGGTTTAGTTGTATTATGGAAGGGTGATGCTAATGTGACGTTAACTAGTTTCTCAAAAAACCACATGGACATGGAGCTGAAAGATTACAGAGGTAAAGAATGGAGGTTAACAGGATTTTACGGGGAACCGATGGCAGGTCACAGACATAAAGCTTAGGGTTTATTGAGAAGACTGGCGAATCAAAATAATAAGCCGTGGTTGTGTTTTTAGGACTTTAACGAGATTATGTGGGATTTTGAGAAGAAAGGAGGTAGTCAGAGAGCGTATGGGCTGATGAAAAATTTTAGAGATGCTATTGAAGATGCAGATTTATATGATTTAGGATTTAGAGGAGAGTGGTTTACTTGGCAAAGAGGTAATGAGGCTGATAGCTTGATAAGAGAGAGGCTTGATAGAGCCTTGGGTAATCAGCAATGGTGCGATTTATTCCCATATTATGGTGTGTAACATCTAACAACATCTGTGTCTGATCACCAGCCGATCTTAGTCGATACAGAAGAAAATCTACCGCGGTCAAGAGAGGCAAAAATGAAATGAAAATGTTATTTTAAAGCCTCATGGGTGAAATTGGATAGTTGTGAAAAGGTGGTTCGAGAAGCTTGGGGAACCTCTTCACAAGTATCGGTACCAAGGAAAAAAGAAAATGTGGCTAATGGACTAGGAGAGTGGACTTGTACTGTTTATAAAGGCAGGAAGAGGAAAATTGATATGTTACATAAAGAAGTTAAGGCAATTTCAAGGAATTAAGCCAAGTAATCAAACTTTAATGAAGGAAAAGGAGCTAAGGGGTGAAATAATTACCTTGTTAGAGTGGAGGAGTTGTATTGGAAACAAAGATTGAGGGTAACATGGCTCAAATAAGGAGATAGAAACACATCTTATTTTCATGCACAGGCCATTGCAAGGAGAACGAGGAACTGTATTTGGGGACTAAAGGATGAGAATGGTCATTGGTGTGAAGGAAGATGGCAAATTAAAGAGATTGCTAAGGGTTATTTCAAACAACTTTTTACTTCTAATTAACCCTCAAAGTTTAATACAGTGCTGGATGACCTGGATAGTTTTTTAACGCCAGACGAAGCTGCATATTTAATTGAGCCTTTTATTGAGGATGAGGTTAAAAAAGCAATTGATCAGATGCATCCAAACAAAGAACTAAGTCCAGATGGGCTCTCTCCAGGTTTTTATCAACGCTTTTGGAGCATTGTCGGGAAGGATGTTATAGATTATTGCTTATCTTTCTTGAATGGGGTAGGTGAGTTGACAGACATTAATCACACTCATATTGTGCTTATACCTAAGTTAAATAATCCAAGGTCAATGGCAAATTTTAGACCTATTAGCATGTGTAATGTCCTAAATAAGATAATTGCTAAGACACTAGCTAATAGGCTTAAAATTGTCCTCCCTTCCAATATTAGGGAGTTTCAAAGTGCATTTGTACCAAGAAGATTGATTATTGACAATGTCCTTATAGCCTATATTGGAATTCTGGAAGTATGTATTTTATTTTCTGTAACTTTTTACTTACACAGAATAGCTATTTATATACAAGAATAGCTGACTTGAAAAATGAAAAATAAACAACCACGTAACTAACTATTCCAGCTCAGCTACTAACTATACAATGATGACAAAGCAAAACAAATGATAACAAAATACTCTGCAGCTCGTGTTACCCCACCTCAAGCTGGAATATATAGATTGTGGAAACCAAACAGAGCAAGCAACGGTTTGAAAAGGGCAGGAGGATGAGGCTTGGTAAACAAATCAGCAAGCTGAGAAGAAGAACATAAATGAAACAATCGAAGTATTCCAGCTTGAACCTTCTCACGCACAAGATGACAATCAATCTCAATGTGCTTTGTACGTTCATGAAAGACCGGATTTTCAGCAATAGCAATCGCGGACTGATTGTCACAATAAACCAGAGCAGGTAAAGTATGAGGAATCTGCAAATCATGCAACAAATACAGCAGCCATTGTAGCTCACAGGTTAAAGAAGCAAGAGCTCGATACTCTGCCTCAGAAGAAGACCGGGAGACAGTGTGTTGTTTCTTGGACTTCCAAGAAATTAAAGAATTCCCAAAAAACACACAAAACCCTGTCACGGAACGTCTGGAATCAGGACAACTAGCCCAATCAGAATCACTGAATCCTTTCAAAGTAAAATCGGATGTAGCTGGAAAGAAAAGACCTTGGCCAGGGCAACCCTTTAAATAACGCAAAACTCTATAGAGTGCCTTGAGGTGAAGATCAGTAGGAGCTTCCAAAAACTGAGATAAATGTTGAACAACATAGGAGATGTCAGGTCTAGTGGTAATTAAGTAAAGCAACTTGCCAATAAGCTGTCGATAGACCAAGGGGGTATCCAAAGGAACTCCTGAAGTTTTAGCTAGCTTAAGTGAAGCATTCATAGGAGTGGGAGCTGGCTTAGAATGAAGAAAACCAGTATCCTGAAGCAATTCAAGGGCATATTTTCGTTGGGATAAGTTGATACCAGTGGAGGACCGAGCTACTTCTAGGCCCAAAAAATATTTAAGAGCACCAAGATCCTTAATCTTAAAAGTAGTATCCAAGTAATCCTTGACATCTTGAATGAGTGAAGAATCATTACTAGCCAAGATGACATCATCAACATAGACTAAGAGAGCGATGAACGAAGATATAGATCCTTTGAAGAACAGACTAGGATCGGAAGAAGCCTGTTGAAAACCTTGAGCAAGAAGAGCACTGGACAGCTTACTATACCACTGTCGGCTGGCTTGTTTTAAACCGTACAAAGACTTAAGAAGTTTACAAACACGGCCTGAATGAGCATGAGGAAGACCCGGAGGAATGTCCATGTAAACTTCTTCATGTAAGTCACCATGCAAAAAAGCATTATTGATGTCAAGTTGATGAAGATGCCACCCTTTAGCAGCAGCAACAGCAAGTAATGTGCGAACAGTACTCATTTTAGCCACTGGAGAGAAAGTATCAAGATAGTCCAAACCATGTTGTTGGGCGTAACCCTTAGCTACCAGCCTAGCCTTAAAACGTTCAATGCTCCCATCAGCCTTGTATTTAATTTTATAAACCCACTTACATCCAATGGGCTCTTTAGAAGGGGGTAAGTCAACAATATCCCAAGTATGATTTTCTTTAAGTGCATCCAATTCAGCTTCCATGGCTTGTCTCCAGCAGTCATGCTTAACAGCTTGACTATATGTCTTAGGTTCAACCATACTAGCAATGCTTAAGCAAAAAAATTTATGAGAAGAGGAACACTTATCATAGGAAAGTACCTTGGATAAAGGGTGATAAATCTTGGAGTTTGTAGAATCAGGATGAACAAAGGAAGGATTAGATGCAGCCAAAGCACAATGATAGTCTTGCTGATAAGTAGGAACAGTTCTAACTCTAGTGGATCTTCTGACATGAACAGAAGCAGGGGAAGAATCATTAGAAGGTGAAGAGGAATCAAAAATAGGGCTAAAAGGAAGAGAAGATAAATGAGCAGAATCTACTATAGGGGAAGTATTAGAACTGGGAGATACAGAAAAATTTAATGTGGATGAAGGAAGATTTGTTGCAAAAGGCAAGGATGCTGAAGAAGAAAAATGAGAAGGATGATCAGCCGGTAATATAGGGTGTGAGAGTGGATGATTACAAGGATTAGAATTAGACTTTTGAGATGTATTTGAAAAAGGAAAAATATGCTCATAAAACACTGTATCTCGAGACACAAAAACTTTATTAGTATTCATCCGATATAGCTTGTACCCTTTTTGACCTGAGGCAAAACCTAGAAAAATACACTTTTGTGCTCTTGGTTCAAACTTAGTCCTTCCATGTGCCAAAGTAGAAGCATAACATAGGCAACCGAATACCTTTAAGTGTGAAAATTTTGGTGGTTTATGAAACAGAAAATGAAATGGTGTTTGATTTTGAAGGACTGGAGTTGGTGTTCTGTTCATAAGATAAACAGCATGTAGAATGCACTCACCCCAAAATTTTTCAGGTAAATGAGCTTGAAACTTTAAGGCTCTAGCAATGTTGAGTATATGCTGATGCTTTCGCTCTACAACACTATTTTGTTGTGGAGTTTCTACACAGGATGTTTGGTGAAGTATACCTTTAGAAGAGTAAAAATCTGACATATTGAATTCCTGTCCATTATCAGTTCTTATGACTTTAATTTTTGTATCAAACTGAGTTTCTACCATTTGGCAAAAATTGTGAACCAAAAAACGTGTTTCAGACTTCATTTTCATTAAGTACACCCATGTATATCGACTGTGATCATCCACAATGGTAAGGAAAAAATGATGACCAAGCAAAGAAGGAATTGGATAGGGTCCCCAAATATCTATGTGAATAAGATCAAAACACTTAACAGAAATGGAATTGCTAAGAGGAAAAGGAATGCGTTTTTGTTTAGCTTGATGACATATATCACAAGGAAAATGATTTTGAACAGAAATTGATGGATCAAGAGAATGTAACATTTTGAGTCTATTAAAAGAAAGATGGCCTAACGAAAATGCCATACATTGTTTAATACAGTAGATGAAACAGAACAAGAAGTGGATGTCTTGACACCAGAAGAGGAAGACTGTTCCAAAATATAAAGACCACACACTTGCTTAGCTGACCCAATCATCTTCAAACTCTGAGCATCCTGAATCATACAAATGTCAGGTTGAAAAAGAAGCATACAGTTAGCAGTTTTGGTAAGTTGACTGACAGAAATGAGGTTAAAAGAGAATGTAGGAACTAATAAAACATTATGTAAAAGAAGCTGAGGTGAAAGTTGGACAGTACCTATATGAGATACAGATGCATAAGTCCCATTAGGCAATTTTACAAAGGTTTTAGTGGTAGGTTGAGAGGTATGAAAAAAATCAATAGAACATACTATATGGTCTGAGGCTCCTGTATCAAGAACAAATTTAGATGTGGCAGAAAAGAATTACAAGCCAAAGCTAGTATACCTGAACTGAGACTTAAGTCTGCTACTGCATTCACATGAGCCGATGGAGAGGCAAGCATATCTGCTGATTGAACTAAGGAAAGCAACTTTTGATATTGCTCATCAGTAAAAGATCTAGGAATATGTTGCTCATCGTTTTGTTTCTCCATCCTGTCAACAGTATTCATCTCCACAGAATTAACTGTAACAGATCTGTTCCGTGACTTGAATCCTGGTGGAAAACCGTGCTTTTTAAAGCACTTTTCAACCGTATGCCCTGTGTATCCACAATGAGAACAAATTGGTCGACGGTTATTACTCACAAAACGTTTATAACCTCCAGTACCCGATGGATTTCCAGAAGCACCTTTGACAGAAAGAGCATTAGTTTCAATGCGTTGAGGAGAGATTAAAGAACTAATCTGTCTTTCGTGTTGTATGACTAATGAAAAAACCTTATTAATACTAGGCAAAGGATCCATCATTAGAACTTGTGTTCGCACAGTAGCATACTCCTCATTCAAACCTTTGAGAAATCTCATAACATAGTCATGAGATTGATACCGTCGAGCAATATTCTCAGCGCCGCATTTACAAGTTACAGGCAGAGGTCTGTGATTTAAAAGCTCATCCCAAAGAACTTTCAAGTTGGTAAAATAATCGGTTACAGTCAGGGAATTTTGTTTAAAAGTGTAGATCTCTTCTTGCAGATCTGAAATCCGAAGCGCATCGCATTGAGAAAAGCGATCACTCAGATCATCCCAAACTTCTTTCGCATCGTCAATCCACAAGATGCTCTGCGCAATGGATGGAGAAACAGAATGAAAGATCCAAGATAACACTAATGTGTTACACCTCTTCCATGCAGCAAACATTGAATCATCTTTCGAAGGAGCTGAAATAGAACCATCGATGAACTGAATCTTGTTCTTGGACAACAGCGCCATCTTCATGGCTCGAGACCAAGAATGATAATTGGAGCCCGTGAGGATGGTAGTCACAAGAACAAGAGCTGGACTCTCATTTGCATGTATGAAATAAGGAGTTGATTCATCAATTTTCTCAGTCTTCATGATGAACCTCTGTTTGGCTGGCGAGAAAAAAAATTAGGAAGAAGATTGAATTGAGAGAAAAATCACTGGCTCTGATACCATATTGGAATTCTGGAAGTATGTATTTTATTTTCTGTAACTTTTTACTTACACAGAATAGCTATTTATATACAAGAATAGCTGACTTGAAAAATGAAAAATAAACAACCACGTAACTAACTATTCCAGCTCAGCTACTAACTATACAATGATGACAAAGCAAAACAAATGATAACAAAATACTCTGCAGCTCGTGTTACTATGAAGTATTACATTACTTGTGCTAGAGGAAGAAGGGGCGGAAAGTTTTGTGGCGTTAAAGCTAGATATGAGTAAGGCCTATGACAGAGTAAAATGGCTTTTTCTCGAAGCAACCATGCTAAAGATGGTATTTCTAGATAGATGTGTGGCTCTTATAATGAGGTGCATGAGATCTGTCTCCTTTTCTATCAAAATTAATGGGTCGTTCACTAGAGAGTTTTCTCCGGAGAGAGGACTACGACAAGGAGATCCTTTATCCCCTTATTTATTTTTATTATGTATGGAAGCATTGTCGGCAATGATAAGGAGTAAGCAAAGACTGGGAAACATACACGGGGTTAAAGTAAGCAAAAACAGTCTAGCGATCTCTTATTTGTTCTTTGTGGATGATAGTATGGTTTTTCTCTGAGCCAAGACTATCGAGTGTGAGGAGATTAAAGCAATACTCAATAGGTATGAAGCTTGCTCAGGGAAAAAGATTAATTTTGATAAGTCCTTTTATTTTCTTTAGTGGCAATGTCCCAGAAAATGTTCGAAATGATCTTAAGCAGCAACTTCGAATACGGTTTATAGCATCCTTAGAGAAATATTTGAGGCTTCTATCTCTAGCTGAGAGAGATAAAAAAGGGCCTTTAAGGAGATAAGTAACAAGGTTCAGAATTGTATTAACCATTGCTATATGAGATTCCTATCCTAAGGTGGAAAGGAAATTTTTATAAAAGTGGTGCTACAAGCTATTCCAACCTATGCCATGAATGTGTGTTTTTACTGCCCAAGTTACTTTGTACCGAGCTAAACAAAATGATCAATAAATACTAGTGGACTAGCAAGATAAGAGGCAAGGGAATACACTGGCTCCATTGGAGTAAATTGGGTGTCGGCAAGAATGTAGGAGGAATGGGGTTTCGTGATTTCGAAAAGTTTAACTTAGCACTGTTTAGGATACAGGGATGGCGATTAGTGAACAATACAAAATCCTTGGTGTATAAGGTGTTGAAAGATAAATATTTTCCTCATTGTTCCTTTTGGGAGACTTGGCCTAATAAGAATTCATCTTACACGTAGAAAAGCATACTGAGTGCTAAAGATCTCCTGGATAAAGGTCTAATGTGGAAGGTAGGGGATGGGAGAAGTATACGGGTGTAGGATGACAGGTGGATTGGAGTTGGAGAAAAGATGGGTGCATGTAATGGCGTAGTTTTGAGCAGCGAGGGTATTGTGGACCAGTTAATAAACCAAGAATCAAGAGAATGGAAAGCAAGTCTGGTGGTGGAGTCTTTTATTGAGGAAGTAGTCTTTCTTTGTTCTTTGGTTCAAGGTTGACTTGGCCCTTGTTTATACGTTAATAATGTTGCTGGTTTCCTCATGAATAGCAAATTTTCAAGGGGTTTCTTCAGTAGACACATGTCCCTCTAACCACCTTATTGTAGTTCAGTTTCTAGCTAAAAGCTTCAACCTGTCCTGGATAGTTTCCTAGTCACTTCACCCCTGTTTATGCCGAGAAAGAGATGGCCCTAGTTGTTGTGTTCTGCCTCAAGTTTCTGCACCACTGTGGCTCTATTAGCACTATTTTTTTCGCTTCTTTTCTTGTTTATTAATGAGGGAGGGTTGAGTGAGAAAGTGAAGGAGGTATATTGTGTAGTAATGGATGATGCAATGAGAGGGAGAGATGAGTGCACTGTGTAGGGGTCAGTAGACAAGATGAAGCCAATAGAATAGGTATATGTGAGAAGGAAAATAAAAGAGGAAGGCATAGGGTTTAGGTCCAAGGGTCGACACCCCCATTCCTCCCTTTTACCTCCCTATGAACCAAAAAAATAGAGTGATGGGTGCTTTGTCACTAACCCATATATTTTATTCAAGTTTGTTGGGAATTTTCCCACCAACTGAACAGTACCTTTTTTTAAATTTATATATACTATATTAATAATATATTTTAATTATTTTAATTAAATTTCCCTTTATATATATTCATACAATTAAATTCATATTTTTTAGTTTTATTTCAAATTTTCATTCATACTTTTTATATATTTACATTTCCTTATATGTGTAAATTTCCCCATACACATATTTATATTTACTTATATATATATATATGCATTTTATAATTATCTATATAAAGCATAAAACATACCTATATGTAAATTTTAATTTCCTGTTTGTCCATTCAAAATATATACATGTACATGTGTATCCTTGTACATATATATTTATATATATATATGATCATCATCATCATTTTTATTATTATTCCACTCGATTATTTGTGTATATCTAGATACGTACGTATGTATACATGCATGTTGCATGCACTAATCGGTGCATATGTTAAGATTCATATCAAATTACGTGTTTCTTGCATATAATTTAGAGTACATTGTATATACAGTATATGTGTACATTTCACTCACATTCATGGCTTATATAAATATCCAAAAATTCGTTCTCATAGTTTTGGACTAATATAAAAACATTTAAATTCTCAAAATCACTTAATCGCACTTGGTACATTTACAATTTATACTTGGGTACAAAATTGGAGTAGGAAAATTCACTATTATCACACGATGCCCACTATTAAGGAGTATATGGTCTTGCTTCACAACAAGGAATCGGACAAAAGTAAGATCTACTAGAGAATAAGATTAGTCATCACAAGTGTTTAGCCTAAATGATACATGTCAACATGCAAGAAGTCGACCAACATATCAAGAAGAAATTGGAAGGTACTTATTTGGGTTGGGATTTCCTTCGAAGTTGTTTTAGTAAGTAGTTAACAGACGAGAAAAGTATGAGTTTAATGGCACTAGCTATTTATGGGTTGGTGGTCTTCCTTAGGTCTTTGCAGTATATGGAGATTATTCTTGTAGATCTCATTGAGCAACATGGGAATAAGGTGAATGTTACTTCAATTATCTTAGTCGAAACATTTAGATCTTTGAGCTATTCTTATAGAAATGGAGGAAGACATTTCATTTAGTGCATGTAGTTATTATATATGTGGATGAAAAGTCGTTTTAAGTGTAAAGAAAGTGAATTCAAAGATGCTTATTTAAGTAGTAGTCTTCCTATTAAGGAATTCTGTAAAAGTGAATAGCTCAAGTCCACACAAAAAAGGAATGGGTTTCGACCATACATAAAACAACAAGACAAGAAGTAGTTTGGTTGGCACCATGGATATGTGGATGAAGGTCAATGGTGTATAAATGTGTTGGACAACCATGGGTCCTTGTTAGGCATGTGAGGAGCCATTACTTACTCTCCCATCTTAGTACAAAGATAGTCAGGATATAACGAGTTTATCCCAATGACCCATAGACTCAATCAAAGGGAATACTCTTACACTAAGAAAAAGGCATTGACAAAGATAGAAGAAGATGTCAAAGCTTGGAAAACAGCTTGTAAGATACAGAAGGGAAGATTTATAGATAAAGTCTCTCCTAAATATTTTTTTTTGCATGCTAGACAAGCCAAGGATATTTTACTCCCTCTCGAAGAGGACGAAGGAATCCATGAAGGGTCTATACCTTGAGACCTCATGATAGATTTGTAGATTGCCAGAAGGATATTAGAGGAAGAGAAAAAGGACTTAGAGAAAGAAATTAAAAGGATTAATTATGAAACGGAGATAAAGTTACGAAAAAAGGAGCAAAGCATATACGAAGGTTCATCAAGAGAAGTACAAGTTGATGGATGAAGTTAGGTACTTAAAAGAAAGGCTTTTAAGGTCCGAAATAAGCATTTGAAAGAATAGAACAATTAACTCAAAGATGAGGTACAAAAAAAAGAAGTCGAATGTGAAGAACTTGAAGCAAAAGTTATACAGATGCAGATGTGTTTGCAAGGTGCACTCAATAAATCTGAAGAATACCTACAAATCCTCCAAAATGTGGGCAATGAGTTGAATGACATAAATAAGAGATACACTACATTAAGGAATGCTCATGATTCACATCATGATGTTTATGATCGAACTGATCAATGTCATGGCCCATAGAGCAAGGGATATTGAGGACAGAATAAGGGATTTGAAGCCTGGAGTTAGCTTACTGATCAAACATGGGATATCGCATCTTTTGATATTGACCATTGCTGGACGAGATTGAAAGTCACTATGGCTTGGTCAAAGGCTTAGTTAGTTGCCTTAGAGTTTCTTTATGGATGCAAAGGATTTTCAATTTTGTTAAGCAATTGTTATAAGACAAGTTTCTATATGCATTTGATTATGAGACGTTTTTATGCAATAAAATTTTCGTAAGTAATTGTTATGAGACAAGGATTTATTATTTACACAATAAAGTTCCTATGAAGATTTTACTTTTTTTTCCTTTACAAGCATTGCATACATGTATTTGAACATACAAATTTTCATTTCATGTGTAAAAAGGCCTATGAATGCAAATGTTGAGAATAGGCTTAATTCTTATGCAAATAGATGTATGTGATAAGTATGATATATTTATGGATAAGTTTGATAAGTATGAGAAGCAAAAAGTAATGAGAAACCTAAAGGTATGATTCAACCTAGGTAAAGGGCATTATGGTAATTTCATAATTTTAGTGTAATCTCAATGTTGTGTTAGTGATAAGCAAGTGCTAATGTGATAAGTGTAATTGGAATGATCAAAAAGAAATATTAACTTTTGTTACTTTGATACAATTATGACTTAAAGGCAAGTTAGCTTAAAGTGTGGTGTCTAAGTGGCATTAACAAGTGTGAATATGATACGAAGCGATAACTAAGTAAATGGCGGCTTATTGTAGGGATTAGACCCTTTGGTGGTAGAAACAAGTAAAGCTACTAAGTTTAAGGGCAAGTGAATTAGCTTGGACATTGGTAAGTTAACCATGCAAGATGCATGTTAGCATCATACAGTGTAAGCATAATTAATGAGTTATTGATTTAAATGTTATTGAACCATATATCTGAATCATATGCTAATACTACGTATGGGGGCATAGTAGCTTGATTGCGGTGCATGTGAACTATATATGTATATGAAATTGATATGTGATGTAATTGTGGATATAAACTTGTACATGTGTTTTGAACTTGCAAGCTGGGTAGTGCAATATAATAACTTGAACCTAACAACTTGAATTCTAGAAATTAGAGTACAAAATGTGAAAGTCTAAAATAGTGAGCTATGGTAAGATTGCATATTGCATTATCGAGCATGGCATGACAATGACATGATTTTAAAGCTTGCATCAGTTTATACTTATTTGTATAAAACCTTTACAATCCTACTTTTCACATGTTTTGAAATCTTTGAATATATTAAGTATATATGTGACATCCTAGTCACTACCACTTTACTTATATCTTTTTCCTTTCACATACCATGAGTTAGGCTCGTTCGTCAATGTCATCCTTACTTCTTTTTTATACAACTTATGATTTATTTCATTATGAAATTATATAACTCCTTCACATGAAATGTATTTTTCATAATTACAACAAGTCAAGTACATCAGGATCTCATACACTTACATAACCTATATCCCTAAAAATCTTATAAACATTATAGTACTGTAGCTCTATTTGATTTACATAATTACCTAAGTATACCTTCAAGAAGTCTAGGAAGCGTGCCTCGAAAGATTATCGATCTAGTAAGCTCTTCTATTGAAAGCGAAGGATTACTTCAAATAGTCTGAAAAATAGTTGTAAAGGAGTGAGTTTAAGAAATACATTTAAAAGAGTGTACTATGCCTCTATATGTAGTTTTCCTGCTTGGCTCTATAATGTCATGTAAAATCATTATAAGCATATATCATATACTTCTTTCAAATAGCATATGCAAACATCATATACTTTCTTCAAATATCATATACTAGTAATTCAAATACTTTCGATTTCTTTATTCTTTTGAAATCGCATATTCAAATACTTTCAAGTAATTTAAATGCTTCAGATACTTTCAAATAACAGGGAGACTGTTTACATTTCAACGGAATTATGCACTGGATAACAAGTGGCGTACTCCCGTAGGGGCCAGGAATCCTCCCCTAGCCAAACATATAACAGAGACAACTGACCAAATGTCGGTGGGCCATGATGAACACTAGTCAGGTGACATCTGTGGCACTGAGGACCGGACTAAGGCTCCCCAACCATGTACATATACAGAAGTGCATAATCATCAAGTACTTCACAGTCTCAAAACATTTGTCATATAGCTTTATGTAATGACAATCATACTTTTCTGAATAGGCTTCAAAACCTCTTTTTCAAAAGGGGCAGTCGACTGGCCTCATAGGGCAGTCGGCTGCTATTACATAATTTAATTTATCGAAATTATTTTCTTTTTAAAATTTCAATATTTTGGAATTCTCAAAACACATGGGCCAGTCGACTGGTCCCATAAAGCAGTCGACTAGTTTTGAAACAAAATGCTTCTGAAAACAGGGCAGTCGACTGGTCATATAGCAGTCAGCTAGTTTCTCAAACAGAATGCTTTTCAAGTAAATAGCAGTCGACTGGTTCATATAGCAGTCAACTAGTTTGAAACGGAATGCTTTCTGGAAAATAGCAATCGACTAGTTTGAGTCGGTTTTGGGAAATCTACGCTTTGGCTGTCTCTAGGCAGTCGGCTGCTCCTAGCATTTTGGTAACTAGGAGTAAAACTCAAAATTAACATATCTTGCACTTAAATCAACTTTTACTTCTCTCTAAAACAATTAAAAACATGCGGACATAGCCACCCTACGTCCGTTACATACATTCCTTACCTCAAATAGCCAAAATCCTTAGCTTGGTCGTAATTCAACACTTAGCTTTTACTTCTTCAAGCTGCATAAAAGTCATAACAATTCTAACCTTTAGCTTCCTTTCATTTTAACACCAAAAGTATACTACACCAACATCACATGACTCCAAATCATAGATAGAATTGAAAGAATCAACTTCTATCCTTACCTTTGTCAATAGCCAAATTTGACAGCAATTTAGATCTCTCCAATTACTTGGATTCAATTCACCAAACTTTAGATATAGCTCAAGCTAATGACAAGGAACGATTTTCGTTAAGCAAGCTTAACGATTCGATAACAGGAAGTGATGGTTTGTCAAGGTGACTATGGAAGGAAACTTGGAGAATGAGAGCAAAAGAGAAATGTGGCTGCCGACTTTGATGTAGAAGATGATGACACTTTGAGATTCATTTAATGCATATTGATCCATACACTCATCATCTTGACTTTTGACCTATTTGACCCTTTTTGACTCTTCTTTCTTCCATTCATCAGCCACATGTCATTTAACCATCAAAATTCTGATATTTATTTTTCTATCATCCAATTATTCACATAACATCTGAATTTATTCCTTAACCATTTGACCTTCAACTTCATTATTTCTTTCATGTCCCATACATCATTCATATATCAAAATTTCATGTTTATTTACATCATTTAAGCTTGTAATACTTTACAATCATGGGAAATTACATGAAATTGGAGATTTCACATTCTCCCCACCTTAGAGAATTTGGTCCTCCAAATTAAATCAGGCTATAGCTCAAATAGTTCTAGGTACTTCTCTTTCATCAAGCTCTCTAGCTCCCATGTAGCTTCTTCCATAGTATGGTACTACCAAAGAACTTTGACTAATGGTATTGTCTTAGACCTTAGCACTTTTTCTTTTTTGTCCAATATCTGAATTGGCTTATCAACATAACTCATGTCTTCTCGTATCTCCAAGGGCTCATATTCTATGACATCAGATGGGTCCGAATTATACTTCTGAAGCATGGACACATGAAAAACATTATGTACTCCTGATAACTCCGGAGGTAGTGCCAACCTATATGCAACATCTCCGACTTGATCCAAGACTTCAAATGGACCGATATAGCGAGGACTAAGCTTACCTCTTCGGCCAAATCTTATAATCCCTTTGGATGGAGAAACCTTCAAAAACACCGAGTCTCCAACCAAAAACTCAAGTGCTCTTCGTCGAGCATCTGCATAACTCTTTTGTCGACTCTGAGCTGTCTTAAGTCTTTGACAAATTAACTTAACATCCTCAGAGGCTTGCTCGACTAAGTCTGGAGCTAATAACTTGCGCTCACCCACTTTTTCCCAACCAATAGGGGATCGACACTTTCTGCCATATAAAGCTTCATATGGTGCCATCCCTATACTTGAGTGATAACTATTATTGTAAGCAAACTCAGCCAATGGCAGATGATTGTCCCATGAGCCTTTAAAATCCAAAGCACATGCTCTCAACATATCCTCGAGTGTATGAATAGTGCGCTCGAATTGACCATCAGTCTGCGGATGGAAAGCTGTGCTAAAATTCAATTGAGATCCCATGGCCTCTTGGAAATGCTCCCAAAAATGAGAAGTAAACCTAAAATCTCTGTCAGAGGTAATGCTCACCGGAACTCCATGTAGTCTGACAACTTCTTTCACATACATCTCTGCCAAAGCACTAAGTGTATCTGTAGACTTCATAGGTAAGAAGTGAGCTGACTTAGTTAGTCTATCTACGATTACCCATATACCATCATGACTCCTTTTAGTTCGGGCCAATCCCATCACAAAATCCATCGTAATGTGCTCCCACTTCCATATAGGTATAGGCAGAGGATGTAACAAACCTGCTGGTCTTTGGTGCTCTACCTTAACCTGTTGGCACGTGAGACACTTCGCTACAAACTCTGCTATTTCTCTTTTCATAACTGTCCACCAATACACCTTGCGAAGATTATGATACATCTTCATATTTCCCGGATGCAACGTGTACTTATTGGCATGTGCTTCTATCAAAATCAGCTTCTTCAACTCCTTATCATTAGGAACACATATACAGTTATTAAACCTCAAAATTCCATCGCTATAAATATCAAACTCCGAGAGCATATCTGATTGAATCTGCTTTATAGCCTCCACACACTGATCATCCTCCCTCTGAGCACGTCGAATTCTATCCATCAACTCCAGCTCAATCCTCAAACTGGCTATCATCCTAAAATGCTTAAGAGGTGTAACATTTAGGCTGAGACTTGCAAACTGCTCAAGTAACTCGTATTCTTTTACCATTATGTACGACACTATCCCTACGTGCTTCCGGCTCAGAGCATCCGCTACCATATTGGCTTTTCCCGAGTGGTATAGGATATCACAATCATAATCCTTTAGAAGCTCGAGCCATCTTCTCTGTCTCATGTTTAATTCCCTTTGAGAGAACAAGTACTTCAGACTTTTATGATCCGTAAAAATCTGAAATTTCTCACCATACAAGTAATGCCTCCATATCTTCAGAGCAAATACCAGTGCATCTAACTCCAAGTCATGAGTTGGGTAGTTCTTCTCATGGTCCTTTAATTGTCGAGAACCATATACAACTACCTTACCATGCTGCATTAGCACACAACCTAACCCTTGTGCAGAGGCATCACTATATACTGTAAATCCTCCAGAACCACTAGGAATGGTGATGATAGGTGCAGTAGTCAACCTGCGCTTCAACTCTTGGAAACTTCGTTCACAGGCATCATCCCATTCAAACTTCACCTCTTTGCGAGTTAACCGCGTCAAGGGAGCAGCTAACCTCGAAAAACCCTCAACAAATCTTCTGTAATAGCCAGTTAGACCCAAGAAACTCCTAATCTCCATAACTGTTTTCGGTCTCTCCCATTGCACCACTGCTTCAACCTTAGATGGATCAACCGAAACTCCATCTTTACTGACTATATGACCCAAAAAAGAGATTTGATCTAGCCAGAAATCACACTTACTTAGCTTGGCATACAATCCACGATCTCTGAGGGTTTGCAGAACTATCCGCAAATGCTGCTCATGCTCTTCCCTGGATCTTGAATACACAAATATGTCATCGATGAAAACAATGACAAACTAGTCCAAGTATGGTTTGAATACATCATTCATCAGGTTCATAAATGCTGCGGGGGCATTAGTGAGACCAAATGGCATCACCAAAAGTTCATAATGGTCATACCGTGTTTTGAATGCAGTCTTAGGGATATCTTCACTCTGGATTTTTAATTGATAATATCCCGATCTCAAGTCTATCTTGGAAAAGACTTGTGCACCCCGTAGCTGATCAAAGAGGTCATTAATCCTGGGAAGCGGGTACTTATTCTTGATCGTGGCTTTATTCAACCATCGATAGTCAATGCAAAGCCTTAAGCTTCCATCTTTCTTCCGGACAAAAAGCACAGGAGCACCCCATGGGGATACACTTGGTCGTATAAACCCTTTATCTAGTAACTCCTACAGTTGCTTCTTTAATTCTTCCAATTCCACTAAAGCCATCCGATAGGAAGCTCTCGAAATGGGCTTAGTTTCCAGTGCCAAATCGATAGTAAACTCGATTTCCCTATCCAGAGGAAGTCTTGGAAGATTGTCCGGAAACACATCCGAAAAATCTCTGACTATTGGAATCTCATGGAGTTCGGGACGTTTCTGATCTACGTCCACCACATAAGCTAAAAATCCTTCACATAACAAATAAATTCTATCAATTTAATTTCAATAATTCATTTAGCAAATGTACTTTTGTATTAAACACGTCCAAAATTTACAACATAGCTAACGGGAGAAGAAAAGATCACACTCTTAGCATAATATCTAATATCACATGATTCTTAGCTAACCAATCCATACCTAAAATAACATCAAATCCATGCATGTTTAATAGGATTAGGTCAACTATCGATTCTTTCTCTCCTACCCGAAGCTTACAACTACGATATACTATATCTGTCATTTGTGATTCCCTAAATGGTGTGCTTATTTGCAGTAATTGTCCTAAAGGCTTAGGCTCAATAGGTACTTTCATAACAATCATAGGAGAAATAAAAGAATACGTGGAGCCTGGATCAAATAATGCAGTAACACTTATATCAAAAAGGTGAATCTCACCCTTAATCACCTTAGACGAAACATCTGCAGACTATAGCAAATACTCGTCCTTGAGTCATAGCTTTCTTTCCCTTCTCCGCAGCTGTGGCTTTAGGCTGTGGTTAGGTGGTCTTTCCTGATTCCTCGGACACCCTCTGGTTCATCTTGGGACAATCTTTAATCATATGTCCCATTTCACCACACCTAAAACAGGCACCACTCGCTAATCGGCAAGACTGTGATCCATGAAACTTCCCGCATTGTTCACATCTTTGCATTGTACTCTTCGATGAGTTAACGGTACTTCCTGCCGAATATCGGGATCTCTCATCATTTATGTTGATCTCGTTGGTTCTAGGAGCCCCTGTTTCATAACCATCATAACTTTCAATTTCCATATATTTCCATGTAACATTTAATGAAATTAACAATCAATTTCTTATAATTCATTTGCTTACCTATCGAAGCCCCTTCATATCGCCTACTTCTCCTAGATGGATATCTATCACTAGAGGCTTTCTCGTCTGACTTTCACTTCATCGGTTCTTTGCCTTTTCCTTTGGCTCGGAAATCAGCATGGTGAAGCTCATAGTCCTACTCACACAACTGAGCCTTACAGACCGCCTCTCCATAAGTGGTGATATCCATAGGATACAACTTGGATCTAATAGGAGGCTTCAATCCTTCTATAAATCTGTAGATCTTGTGCCCTTCACTCTTGAGGACCTCTGGGTCGAATCTGCTCAAAGTAATGAACTTCGACTCGTACTGATTAACTGACATTGTCCCCTGAGTCAAGTTCAGAAACTTAATCTCCAACCTAGTCTAATCAGTGCGTGGGATATACTGCTCATTAAAGGCTTCTAAAAATCTATCTCACTTAACCTCAGCATATCGAGCCTCCAATATGGTCCGAGCGGAGTGCCACCAATACTCTGCATCATCCACTAATAGGTAAGTAGCCAAACCCACCTTTTCCCTTTTGGAACATGTCATATATTCAAAAGATTTAGTGACCGCCTTCACCCAGTTTTCTGCAGCCAACAGGTCTCTATCCCCCTTAAACATAGGCGGATCCAGCTTCTTAAATTCTTTGATCAAAGTCACACTGCAGTAAGCTTTAGGATCCCGCCTTTCAGTAGCTAAGACTGGTAGGGGTAACTCTATCTGTGCCGGTAGGGGTTGTAGTGTAGGAGTAGGAGGAACAGTAGGAGTAGCTGTTGGTGCATTAGTGGCCACATTTGGGAAGTTAAACATAAACTGTGAGAACATCGTGGCCATATTTTCCATATGCTTCTCCATTTTCGCTAGCCTAGTGTTCGGGCTATGCGGTGGAGATGGAGGAGGAAATTGTGTTAGGGGCTCTTCTCTACCCCTTCCTCGTCCTTGACCCCTATTAGTACCCCTTCTTCGAGTACTCATTCTGTCAATATCATTATCAAATAACATGATTTAGTCTAACTTTAAACAGTTATACTATGTATACGTATTCAGACAAGTATAGTACATTGGGGATATCCACTATTTCTAACCTAATGACATCGACAAACGTCAGACTAACTTGCTCTTATACCAATCTGTGACATCCTAGTCACTACCACTTTACCTATATCTTTTTCCTTTCACATACCATGAGTTACGCTCGTTCGTCAATGTCATCCTTACTTCTTTCTTATAAAACTTATGATTTATTTGATTATGAAATTATATAACTCCTTCACATGAAATGTATTTTTCATAATTACAATAAGTCAAGTACATCAGGATCTCATATACTTACAAACCTATATCCCCAAAAATCATATAAACATTACAGTACTATAGCTTTTTTTTATTTACATAATTACCTAAGTATACCTTCCAAAAGTTTAGGAAGCGTGCCTCGAAGGAATACCGATCCAGTAAGCTCTTCTATTGAGAGCGAAGGATTACTTCAAATAGTTTGAAAAATAGTTGTAAAGGAGTGAGTTTATGCTCAGTAAGAAATACATGTAAAAGAGTGTACTATGCCTCTATATGCAGTGTTCCTGCTTGGCTTTATAATGTCATGTAAAATCATTATAAGCATATATCATATACTTCTTTCAAAAATAGCATATGCAAACATCATATACTTTCTTCAAATATCATCTACTAGTAATTCAAATACTTTCGATTTCTTTATTCTTTTGAAATTACATATTCAAATACTTTCAAGTAATTCAAATGCTTCAGATACTTTCAAATAACAGGGAGACTATTTGCATTTCAACGGAATTATGCACTAGATAACAAGTGGCGTACTCCCGTAGGGGCCAAGAATCCTCCCTTAGCCAAACATATAACAGAGACAATTGGCCAAATGTTGGTAGGCCACGATGAACACTAGTCAAGTGACATCTGTGGCACTGAGGACCGGACTAAGGCTCCCTAGCCATGTACATATACAGAAGTGCATAATCATCGAGTACTTCATAGTCTCAAAACTTTTGTCATATAGCTTTATGTAATGACAATCATACTTTTTTGAATAGGCTTCAAAACCTCTTTTTCAAAGGGGGCAATTGACTGGCCTCATAGGGCAGTCGGCTGCTATTACATAATTTGATTTATCGAAATTATTTTCTTTTTAAAATTTCGATATTTTGGAATTCTGAAAACACATGGGCCAGTCGACTGGTCCCATATAGCAGTCGACTGGTTTTGAAACAAAATGCTTCTGAAAACAAGGCAGTCGACTGGTCATATAGCAGTCGGCTGATTTCTCAAACATAATGCTTTTCAAGTAAATAGCATTAGCTAGTCCATATAGCAGTCGACTGGTTTGAAACAGAATGTTTTCTGGAAAATAGCAGTCGACTGGCTTGTATAGCAGTCAACTGGTTTGAGTCGATTTTCGAAAATCTACACTTTGGCTGTCTCTAGGCAATTGGCTGCTCTAGCATTTTGGTAACTAGGAGTAAAACCTGAAATTAACATTTCCTGCACTTAAATCAACTTGTACTTCTCTCCAAAACAATTAAAAACATGCGGACATAGCCACCCTACATCCGTTACATACATTCCTTACCCCAAATAGCCAAAATCCTTAGCTTGGTCGTAATTCAACACTTAGCTTTTACTTCTTCAAGCTGCACAAAAGTCATAACAATTCCAACCTTTAGCTTCCTTTCATTTTAACACCATAAGTATACTATACCAACATCACATGACTCCAAATCATAGATAGAATTGAAAGAATCAACTTCTATCCTTACCTTTATCAATAGCCAAATTTGACAGCAATTTAGATCTCTCCAATTACTTGGATTCAATCCACCAAACTTTAGATATAGCTCAAGCTAGTGACAAGGAACGATTTTCGTTAAGCAGGCTTAATGATTCGATAACAGGAAGTGATGGTTTGTCAAAGTGACTATGGAAGGAAACTTGGAGAACAAGAGGAAAAGAGAAATGTGGCTGCCGACTTTAATGGAGAAGATGATGACACATTGAGCTTCATTTAATGCATATTGATCCATACACTCATCATCTTGACTTTTGAATTATTTGACCCTTTTTTACTCTTCTTTCTTCCATTCATCAGCCACATGTCATTTAACTATCAAAATTCTTATATTTATTTGACCATCATCCAATTATTCACATAACATCAGAATTTATTCCTTAACCATTTGACCTTCAACTTCCTTATTTCTTCCATGTCCCATACATCATTCATACATCAAAATTTCATGTTTATTTACATCATTTAAGCTTGTAATACTTTATAATCATGAGAAATTACATGAAATTGGGGATTTCACAATATATGTGTTTTCAAGTAACGCATATATTTGCTTTACATTTACATTGTTATCTGGTTTCAAAATGTGTATAAGAACTGTTTGCAGCTATATTTTGAAGTATACTAAACATATGAATATATTGAGTCTATACGAGTTTTCGAATAAAGCATATTTTGCTTTTATATCTACTGTGTTATCATACTTCAAAAATATATCGATACAGTTTTATAGTTTTTAAGGCACCCCATATCGATATTGAAACCAATAGAGTAATATGGAAACAGCCCAAGTATCACATACTCTAATATGGGCACCATAAAGCTTGTCAGACAATTAATCCAGACAAGTTCTGGTCTTAGTTGATCACTAGAACTAAAAATGACAAGGATCTATGGCCATGAGTATGACGAGGCTCACTATATTGTTATAGTGAGAGATATGGATTTCTGGTCATAAGTAACACCCTAGTTTTTGAGGTATGATGAGGCTCACCGAATAGCCACAGTGAGGTAAGGGATAAGTCTCTATTGGTTACTTGCAAGAGAACAGCCAATTTGATTTGACAACTGTAAGTATAACAGTATTTGATTTGACAAGTATGCAAATATTTGATTTGACAGATATAAGTATACGAGTATTTAAATTAACAGGTATAAGTTTATGACCATTTGATTTATGCATATATAAATATTTGATTTGACAAGTATTTGATTTGTAAGACTACAAGTATAAAATATGATTACAAGCATTTGATTCGATTACGAATACGTGACACGATTTTCATTTGATTGAAAAATAAATTGTTTTATTTAAAATAGTAATTTCATCGACTTAATTAGTACTACATTAATCATATCATTGAATTACTAAAGTTTACTAAAGTGATAGGACAATCTAGTGTGATGTCAGATTAAGGGGATGATGAGGTATGTTGCTTCTAAACTTATATCGCAAGCGCACCAATCTCAACAAGTAATATAGAGTGAGTAGAGTATCTTTCCTACGTGGACTAGTTAAATTCGTTCTTAGCTAAGTACTAAAATTGAGCATCCTCGATTTATCCAAACAAACAAAAAGTTCTAAATTAAATTAACTACTAAAATAATAAAATTTAAACATGAAATATATTGGTAAATTAAAATTAGAAAGCATGAAAATTAACATGTCATAAATTAAATTAACTATATTTACCAAAGTCCTTATTAAATATTATTAAACTAAAACTAAAATTACCTAAAAACTAAAAAATTAATTTATAAACCAAAAAGCTAAGAAAATTAACTAATTAATCGAATTAAACTAATACTTCAAACCATTGTAATCTAATGAACTATTATAAAACATAAAATTATTAAACTTAAACAAACTCTAGCATTGTTTCCTGGCTTCCACGCACATGCAGCACTCAGCAAGCTTCACATACACGCACAAGGCAGCAACATCTTCCTGCTCCAACAGCCACATACATGCCGCAAACAGCCAGCTTTGCACGCCGTCCACCAGCAAATCGCACCCAGGAAGCACCTCACAAGTGGACCAGCTCCTGCACCTTTTCAAATGATACAGAATAAAGAAAGCGGAGAAGCAAAGAAGCAAAAGAACAAAATTAGTAAGAGATAACTAATCCCAGAACATGAATTTCAAATATTAATGCAGAGAAACCGAAGTATGGAATTAACTAAGAAGTGATAACGGAGTAAACTAAAGAAAAAAAAAAAAACAGAGTATGAAAAGAAAACTAGAAACCGCAATTTTATTGACTACAATTGAGAAGAAACTTAATTTTAATGTAAAGATCTTAAATAAACTGAAAGCATGTAGTAAAAATAACAACGCAGCAACGTAGACAAAGGAGAAGCCACTGTCGGTAGCCCTCCATTTTCCTTCCAAGCTGCCACAGTCTCTTCAAATAGGTAGATATCTAGGAGCTGTTTCTTTCCATTTCAAGCTAAAATTCCTTCTCTTGATTTTATCCAAATCTTCTTTGTACTTCGGTCTCTTTATTTTTCTTTTCTTTCCCTCTTTCAAGTGGTCTTCCTTTTGAAGCCAAATATTCTCCAATTTTATCTCATGGCGTTTCTTAATTCACCTTGAAAGCTATTTCATGGACTTCAAAACCACTTTTAATTGAATTTTCTTGAATTTCTATAATGTTCTTGAATATTCTACACATGAATAAAAAGTAAATAAATGAGGAGAAAATAAATAAAAATTCTGAAAATTTATTCAAAATTAATGTAATAATATCCCATAAAAATAGACATTTTAGAGACTTATCAAAGTACTTCAAAGTATCCTTCCATGTCTTACCTGAGAGACCTTAACAATGTCATGGAGTTAAAATGTCAGGATAAATAAGGAAGAGTGATTAAAAGTTAGTAATAGAGTACTATGAGTTAACAAATACGAGTACTAAATACAACAAGTTTATAGTGTTATTGCATTGTATGCATTTAGAACAGTGTGTGGTATGTTACTATCCTCTGTACTTGTATAATTACTTACTTGGCTTTTTAGCTCACTCCCCCATTATTTTCATCACTGGTTAAGCTGAGGAGTGCAATACTACAACACAATATCTGACTTTGTAAGTTTTCAACTATGAAGCTCTCATAGTAAATATTTAGTAGAAGTTTTTACTGCTTAAATGATGTTATTTCTAGATATTTTGCTATAGTACTATAAGTTAGGATGTGTATATGGTAAAAAGTGAACTTAAATTGTAAAAAGTGTCATCATCGGGGCATAAACAAAATTTTATTGGAAAACATGCCCAAATCGTAAAAGTAATGTATTATTTGATTAGGAATTTTTTTTTGAAAGGTCAAACAACCTCATTTTATAGTGAAATTTAAATATGTTATAGATTACAAGTTTTATGAGTGCTAAATTTAGAACACAAATTGATTGTATTTGACTGTTAATCAAGGTTACTGAGTAAAATGTATTAACCCAGGATTTACCACTTTTACACGAGAATTGTTTTTTATGTTAGTTTATATGAAATTAGACTGGGATCTTAGGTAGGTAGCCTAAAACCGCATCAGATGAATAGTAACTCGATGCTATGATATGAAACTGCTGACATGACAAAATGGCGTAAGAAAATTAAAGAAAAAGTAAGCCCATAAATTTAGACTCCTACATAAGTATAGTATAAGTGACTGAACTATTACGTCTCTTGAGGTGCGACATTTATGATTATGGAACATATACATATATTTTGTGTACATTGAACTTAAAAACAGTATGATTCTAACTCTGTTGTTATATGATTAACTTATTGAGCTTTAGCTCGCATTCCTCTATTATATTCCTGTCAGACTGAGCTTGAGTTAGACTATTTCTAATTAAGTATCGAGCTTTGCTATGCTAACCGCAACATTCGACTCATAATAAAAAAATTTAATATATTAATTTGAAGTATTTGGATTATTATTAATGTTGGAAGGCATATTGTAGAAACTGATATTGTAGAGAATGTGGAAACCAATACGAACATGTTTTTCTGATTTCTACTCAAAAAACTATAACTTACAGAGAATATAAATAGTTGTAGGCTAAACTAGGAAATCTACGTAAATCCCTATATATCCTATATACTATTTTCATAAAAAAGAAAAGGAATCTTAAATAAAAAAAAGTTTTAAATGAAACCAATCAAGGAAATATTTGGTCAAGATACCAAATCCCTTTATCTCAGGAAATAAATAAAAAATCAATCATATCCAATCCCATAGAATATGGATTGGATTTCCACACTCCCTCTCAAGTTGGGTAGTAGATGTCAATCATACCCAACTTGGACTTCAAGCTTTTAAAATTGTTTATAGGAAGGGCCTTGGTGAGAATATCTACGGTTTGAAGACTAGTTAGCGTGTAGAAAAGTCTGACTTGGTCTTCTTCGATTTTCTCTTTGATAAAATGGCGATCAATCTCGATATGCTTGGTCCGATCATGGTGAACTGGGTTCTTGGCAATACTTATGGTTGCTTGGTTGTCACAAAACACCTTCATAGAACTTCCTTTTGAAATCTTCAATTCCTTCAACACCCTTTCAAGCCAAATTCCTTCACAAATCCCATAAGACATAGCTCTGAATTCTGCTTCAGCACTACTCTGAGCTACTACTGTCTGCTTCTTGCTTCGCCACGTTACCAAGGTACCCCATACGAATGTGCAGTATTCGGTGGTTGACCTCCAATCCATTACAGATCCTGCCCAAACTGTATTTGAGAAAACTTCAACATCTCTATTTGAGGTTTTCTTGAAATGTATTACTCTACCTGAGCTTTTCTTTAAGTATCGAAGAATTTGGTAAACTGCTCCCATGTGTGCTTCGGTAGGGTTATTCATAAATCTGCTTACTAGGTTAACAGCAAAACAAATGTCTGGTCTAGTATGTGTCAAATAAATCAGTTTCCCCACAAGCCCTTGGTATCTACCTTTGTCAACTAGAGGACTTTCTTCTTCAGCTCCTAACTTGCCATCTGAATCCATAGGAGTATCTGCAAGTTTGCATCCAAGCATCCTTGTTTCCTTAAGAAGATCCAGAACATATTTTCATTGTGAAATAGAAATCCCATTTCTTGATCGAGCTACTTCCATGCCAAGGAAATACTTGAGCTTTCCTAAGTCTTTTATCTCAAAATCTCTTGCTAGAAGGGTCTTTACCCCAACAATCTCCTCCACGTAGTCCCCTGTAAGAATGATGTCATCCACATAAACAAAAAGGACAGCAATCTTGTGATCAGATGAGTGCTTAACAAACATAGTGTGATTAGTTTGGTATTGTGAAAACCCATACTTCTTAACAACCTTTGTTAAGCGATCAAACCAAGCCCGTGGTGGTTGTTTGAGGCCATATAGTGACTTACGAAGCTTGCACACTTTAGCATTGTTCTCCTGAGAGTTAAATCCTGGTGGAATCTCCATGAAGACTTCTTCCTCTAAGTCACCGTTCAAAAATGCATGTTTAACATCTAGTTGATGAAAAGGCCAATCTAGGTTAGCTGCCAAAGATAGTAGAACATGGACTGAGTTTAGCTTGGCCATGGGGGCAAATGTCTCCTCATAGTCAACACCATAAGATTGAGTGAAGCCCTTGGCAACAAGACGAGCTTTGAATCGGTTCACGCTTCTGTCCGCATTGTGTTTAACTGAAAATATCCACTTGCAACGAACCGGACTCTTTTCTTCGGGAAGTTCTATAATCACCCACGTGCCATTCTTTTCTAGCGCTTTCATTTCTTCCAAAACAGTAGCCTTCCATTTTGGTTGTTTGAGAGCTTCTTAAATATTGCTTGGAACTTGAACATCTGTTAAGGTAGACACAAACACAAGAAAAGCTGGAGATAGGCTCTCATAGGATACAAAGTTGCTGATAGGATGCTGAGTGCATGTCCTTACTCCTTTTCTTATTACAATAGGTTGGTCAAGATCACTAGGAAAATCACTAGAGATAGGTTCAGTAATTATGTTACCTGTATGCACTTCAGAAACTTCTGGATTTGGTTCTGAATCTTGGTTTTGCGTTGGAGATGTGCAACTCTCTACCTCCTTTTGAGATTTCGGTCTCCTTGAGTAAACAATCATATCTTTTGTTGTTGTTTCTTTCATAGACTTAAGGTTTTGAGGGCTAACTTGAGTGTTAGTTATCTCATGATCAAGAGGTTGGTGGTGGATTTCTGTGAGGATTATAGGTGGACTAGATATTTGGGTTGGTGAACAAGAGATTTGGGCTAGTAGTAAAGGTACTAGTTTAGCAGCAAGTACGGTTTCCTAAAGTTGATATTCTCTTACACTCTCCCCCTGAATGTCAGCTTTGGTGTAATATGGTTGATTCTCAAAAAAGGTTACATCCATAGAATTATAAAATCTATTGGTTACTGGTGAATAACATTTGTACCCCTTTTGGTTTGGAGAGTAGCCAAGAAATATGCACTTGATTGATTTGGGATCCAATTTACTTTGATGCTGCTGTTGTATATGGACAAATGTGGTGCACCCAAACACTTTAGCAGGGATGAATGAGATAATTTGAAGATGAGGGTAGGTTGTAAGGAGCTTTTGGCACGGTGTTTGAAATTGAAGGACACGAGAAGGCATTCTATTTATGAGATAAGTAGCTATTAAGACCGCTTCTCTCCAAAAATGTTTTAGAACATGAGTGGCAAGCATGAGTGATCGGGCAACCTCCATTAGGTGTCGATGTTTCCTCTCTGCTATTCCTTTTTGTTGGGGAGTATCCACACATGAGCTTTGATGGACAATTCCCTGATCAAGTAGATAAGCTCCGAGGATAGAGTGGTAATATTCCCTTTCATTGTCGGTTCTAAGCACCTGAATTTTGGTTTGGAATTGAGTCTGGACCATTTTGTTGAAATTCTCAAATATTTGCCCAACCTCAGATTTGTCTTTCATGAAGAACAACCAAGTCACTCGAGTGTGGTCATCTATGAAGCTAATGAACCATCTAGAACCAGTAATATTTGCTATCCTAAATGGTCCCCAAACATCACTTTGTATTATGGAGAATGGATGGGATGGTTTATATGAATGATGTGGGTAAGTATTACGAGGATGCTTGGACAATTGACAAATTTCACATTGGTAATATGAGGGATTTTTTTGGAATAATGTGGGAAATAACCTTTTGAGGTACAAGAAGTTGGGATGACCTAATCGGTAGTGCCACAACATGACTGCACTATCTTATGACTGCTAGAGGTTGAGACTGTGCAAGCATTTTTCAGAATTTTCCTCTCAGATTCTTCATCTCTAAGAAGATAGAGCCCCGTACATATCCTAACGTTGCCAATCTTCTTCCCCGAATCCAAGTCCTGAAATTCACACATATGTGGGAGAAATTTAGTAACACAATTAAGATCTCTCGTAATCTTACTAATAGATAAGAGATTACAATCCAAATTAGGAACATGAAGAATAGAATTAAGCATTATGTCCTTAGAGATAGCAACTGAACCGATACCAACCACTTTAGATAGTGAGCCATTTGCAATACGAACTATAAAATTTCCAGAACATGGGCTATATTCATGAAATAATGATGCATCACTAGTCATATGGTCTAATGTGCCTGAGTCAACGATCCATGCCTTTGAGCTATCACGTTTGACACCTAGAGCGCTTAAAAGTTACCTTTCTGTGCCAAAGTGGCAGTACTCACAATTTTAGGTATGTTTTGCTAAAGAGACTGATGTGGCATCTCATCAGTAGGTGTCTTCCCATAACTCTCCCTAGCGTGTACAGCCTTCCAAGCGATGTTGCTGATCATGCTCCCTGAGTTTAAAGTCACCTCTGATGTTGTGCTACTGCTCAGCATGGTGGGAGAAGAATCAAACTAAGAATTTTAATGGGTCATATGCTCTGATATCATGTAGAAACTGATATTGTAGAGAACGTAGAAACTGATACGAACATGTTTTTCTGATTTCTACTCAAAAAACTATAGCTTACAGAGAATATAAATAGTTGTAGGCTAAACTAGGAAATCTACGTAAATCCCTATATATCCTATATACCATTTTCAAAAAAGCAAAAGGAATCCTAAATAAAGGAAAGTTTTAAATGAAACCAATCAAGGAAATATTTGGTCAAGATACCAAATCCTTTTATCTCAAGAAATAAATAAAAAAATCAATCATATCCAATCCCATAAAATATGGACTGGATTTCCACACATATGAATTGAAGTAATTAAATTATGTATGCAAAAAAAATTTAAATTGAGGTTGCTATGGATGCCTTATGATGGGTCAAGTGATTAATAAATGGAAAATATATAAATATATATTTCAATACAATACCATAAAAGAGATTAACCATTTAATTAATTTACTGAGTTATGAGAATTGATTAAAGTGAAAATTGAGGATTAAATAAAGTAAGAACTATGAAACATGGGCCATTGTGTAATTTAGTTTAATCTATAAGGTTTTAAATGTAACAAAATAAATGTTCATTGGATCTAACGAGGAAAGAAGGGAAGCTGTGGGTAAATATTATTAATGGAGTGAAATTTTAAGAGAATACGGGGACTAAAAACAAAACCCCAAGCAGGAAGCTTGGGACAGCTTGGTGGGAATTAACCCACCAAGCTCTCGATTTCATCAGGAAACCGGATAAAAAATATAATAATGAAAGAAAAGTGAAAGGAGAAAAGAAAGAGTGTTGTGGGTGAGTGCAGGCCGACCGAACAGTGGCCGGAAAAGGACTTGGCAGACGGCGAGAAGAAAGAAAGAGGAGAGAAAGAGGATGGAAAAAGACAAAAGAGGGAGGAAAACCGGTCATTTGCTGGGCTGGTTGCAACAAAGGAAAGAGAGAAAAAGAAAATAAGAAGATGAGGGGGCTAAATCGGGTCTGTTACTAAGGAAGGCCGATCAGGTGAGGCAGCGGCTAGGAAGATCAGGACAAGGCAAATCTGGGCGAAGCTAGATAGGGGCAATGTAAAGCCTGAACGATGTTGAGTCGAAGTGGAAGCTGCGTCAGGTGTTCGGGGCAATGTTGGCAGCACTGAAGGAAAAGGAAGAAGCAAGGGAGACAATGCCTTTTGGTGCTGGTTTAGGTTAGATACTTATGGCTTTAAGGGCTAAGAAAAAGGAATGGAAATGAGTTGTACAATGGATTGTAGGCATTGCTTAATGGCTGAAGTTGCAAGAGACCGAACAGGGGTGATTAGAGATGGTTTAGGGCTATTGAAACTGATTGGAGATAGAGCTTTGGAATTGAGTTTGAGAGTCTAAATAGAGGCGTTTAAAGGGTTGAAAATGGCCTGTCTTTGCTGATGATTGAGGGCTGAATCTAGTGGTCAGAAACAGAGGTGAATGGTGCTTTGTTGGACCAATCTTTGAGACACCGTAAAGGGCTGAATGTGGCTGTTGTTGGGGCGGTCTTTGAGGCATCGTGAAGGGCTGATTTAGGCTAAGTCTTGGGTCGGTGTTTCAGGGGCGGAACAAGGTCATTCTCGACTGGTTCAGGTGCTTTTCATGGTGGCTGTTTTATTGCCATATACAGTGCTGTTTTGGGGTGGCTGGACAGGGGCTTTGAGGCTGAAAATGGGGGCTAAAAAAATAAAAAAGGGAGGAATCGGTTTTGTTTATGGGCCATTATAGGTTATTTTAAAGGCTAAATTGAGGGAGGAACTATGGTTTTTAAAGGCTGATTTTGGAGTTAAGTTGATGAGTTGTAAGGGCTGATCGAGGTCTGGGAATGGTGCTGAACCGTAACTTCCTTGGCTAAAATATGGTGCTTTAAAAGGTAGCAATTTAAAGAGGCAGAAGCTTGCAGCCATTGAGGCTGGTTTGACGCTGTGTAGGATTGAGTTGGTGCCAATTCTGGACTATTTTGGGAAGGCTGATTGGTGCTGAAGTAGTGGCCTTTAAAGGCTAGAATGCTAAGCTGAAACACTGTTGTTGGAGCTGTGTTTGTGGCCTAGAAAACAAAATTATTTCAGGATTAAATCTAGGACTTAGATGGGGTGTAAAAGGGCTGTTTGAGAGCTTGATCAATGGGGCATTGGTGCCAACTTGTGGTGTCATTTGAAGGACAGAAAGGGAACTATTTTAAGGTGGAAACAAGAGAGGGATAGGGCTGATGTAGAGAGTTGAAATGGGGTTGATGTGTGGGAAATGAGTGATTTTTAGAGGCTGCCAACTTCGGTCTGAAAAGCTTAGTTTGGTGCTTGAAACAAGAGGGAAACTGAGAGGCAGGGAAAAAAAGGGAGAGAAAAGGAAAAGAAATTCAGTCCTTGGCTTGGGTTAATATGGGAGGATCGGTAAGAGCGATCGAATCTTGTTGTTTTAATCTTATAAAAATTTAAGTAGAAGTATACTTGATTGAAACTAATTTGATTTAATGATATTTGAACGTACAATGCATTGCTATGATGATGAACATAGGTTTTGTTAATCTCGGAGTGCACGTGCTAAGCTCAGACTCAGTAAGACTTTTATATAAGTCTACAATAGAATTATATTGTGTAAGCTTTATAAAATCGATAAATTGATTCATTTTAATCCCTTGGATAAAATTTGGTTATCGAGTTGAAAATGAGATTGAATACCACTTTAATTGAATAATTGGTGGAATTAATGATGATTATATGATATGGCATGAAATTGAATATTGAGTTAGTAATTATATGGTTGAATGTTGAATTGTGAAATTATCGTCATTAATGGATTTAAATAAATAAATGTTGAAATTGTGATTATGTAGTCTCGATTATAATTTTGGAGTAGATTATGAATAACGATATCAATATATGCAAAATTTGGTATTTGATAATTATAGATTATTGATAAGGATACGGACAATGCATTACTAGGTATTTGGTGATTGTATAGAAATATAATATGTATATATTCATGAGATATTAAGAGGACCTACACTGTTAGTGGCGGTCCTAGTATCAAGATGTTGCATGACAGTACAAGTTGAAAGTATCTACATGAGTGTGGTATTGAGGATAATTATTGTTACGTTGTTATAATGCTGGATTTTTATTTGATGGAAATCAATATTGAGATATTGCGAATAGTTATTAATTGTGAATGGGTTTATTGAGTCGAATCGAGGTCAAATTGATGATGATAGATCATATGTGATTGCATAGCATTGTAATTGATAGAGATATGAGGTTTCGTGTAGTGGGACTGCATTTACTTAGTGTTGCTCATATAACAGTGTAAGAGCTCATGTTCTATTTATGGCTTTCAACATGCATATCATATAACATGAGTTTTATCAAAATGTATTAGTTTGAAATGCATATGTGGACATGATTGATTTCTATAAAAGTTCAGCTTGATTAAAAGAAAACATGAAGCATATTTATACGTATTCAAATGATTTATGAACAATATTGAAAAAGTTTCTATGTTTTCTTAAATGATTAAGCTAAAGATATTTGCTAAACTATTTTGAGATTATGGCATGTATATATTGACATTAATAAAACATAAATGGACACACCTGAGTGAGCGGTGCTCCTAGACATATATGTGGATTTATCATATGGGGTTCTGATAAGGTTTTTAGATGTGTCAGATGAGTTTTGGCATAAGTCTGGACTCTCATTTGATCAACGAGACCAGAGTTTACCATGACAATAGGTATAGCTCTTTTCCATTGCGGTCTTTCCAATCCACTAATAGCTACAATGGAATTAAGACTTTATTGATGGATTGATTAGACGTATACGGTATGATTTAATTATTTGAACGTATACGGATTTGATATAATGATTGATTATGCCATATCTTCACTGAATTGATTTAACTGATTGACTATTATGCTTTATTTCGAAAAATCAAGTTTAATACTGATTTATGATATTGGTCCTTAAGCCTGAGCACAGTCTCAGCCTTGGTGAATTGAGCTTGATGTATTATGCATCCTGAATCTTGAGCTTAAGCAGGATTTAAACCTTGATATATGTTTTGAAACAAGTGATAGCATCGGTATTTTTAAATGGTTTTCATACTGTTTGAATATTGATTTATATATTGAAACTTATCACTATTGTGTTCTCTTATTCATTAT
This sequence comes from Heritiera littoralis, assembly GCA_031772115.1. Taxonomy (NCBI): domain Eukaryota; kingdom Viridiplantae; phylum Streptophyta; class Magnoliopsida; order Malvales; family Malvaceae; genus Heritiera; species Heritiera littoralis. The sequence goes on along the minus strand of JAPDPK010000154.1, from coordinate 1,308,788 downwards.
GCTTTACAACAACTGCATAAGAATTTGAAAACATTGCACATGTGATGCATGGGTGGTGATATCGAGACAAGTGATGTCATTGTGGATTGATATTGAATCAAGTCATTGTTAATGTGGATTGATGTTGAGTAGATGATGAATCATATGTACTGATAGTGGGTAAGTGATTTGCGTTGTGAACTGATATATGTTGAGATTGATATTGGACTATGAGATGGAGTGTGGTTGCTTTTATCCATAGGTGTCATGAATGAAAATACTGAGGTATTTCCAAGTACCATACTATTGATATCTTAAAATCTTAGCCCATCTAGAGTCTCTTAGGACATGATGTCAGTATAAGTATACAATGATTACAACTATATGGTATATATGGATTGTATTTTGAGTATTCATGCATTGCATGTAGAACAGTATAAAGTTACTTTTATACTTATATAATTGACTTACTGAGCTCTCGCTCACTAAATTTAATTTTAAACTTTTTTAGATTTAAGCATAGAGTTGGGAATATTTCAGATCCGTCTGAAATACCTTCATGGCTTGAAAAATCATCCCAACACTCAAAGCGAATCTTGTTGCTTAATTTCGTATACATATATTCTTTTGTATATATTTATTGTTTCAAGCTAATTTTAGCTATAGTACTATAGGATGGGATATAAACTAAGACAATGAGCCATTATTATTATTATTATTATTATTATTATTATTATTATTATTATTATTATTATTATTATTATTATTATTATTATTATTATTATTTTCTGACGTTCTTTGACATAATGTATCGATCTTGAATGAAACTCAACTACTGAATGCCCTTAAGATTATAAAGTATGTTTAAGTTTGATGATATAGTGACTGTCAAAGATTGATACATATATGAACTGGAAGATAGTTGTGGTCATCTAAGATTGTATAAAAAAGATATTTTCTCTACAAGTACTAGACTGGGATCTTGAGCAACTAGTTCTAAATGAGGAAGGGAGTTAACAACTTCATTTTGACACTACACACACAGACAAACTTGTTGAGTTAGGAAAAAACAAAAAATTTGCTCAAAATTTTCTATGCATCCACAAAGGTTAAGTATCTAGTCGTTGCCTTTAGGTCGTGACATTTGCAAACTAAGTCTCGAGCACTCGCAGTTACATCTTTGGTATATATTTTATCTGTGAAATCGTTTTTATTTCATGCAGTTTTTCGACAATACTATAGTTTGGGATGTATATTAGGTTAATAAGCCTTAATATTGTCAAACATATTGTGTATGGGATGTAAATAAATTATTACTGCTAAATTCAGCCCTACCAATTAATAAATTGGTGATGTACACAAGTATATAATTTGGATAGTCAAACAATTTTATTTTTCAATAGTTTCTTGGCAGTTTTGTGGATTGAGATGTTATTTAGGCAAATGGATATTCAAATTGTGAAACATATCCCTTCTTTTTTTTGTTTTTTTTTTCTTTTTGTGGGGTGCGCCAGGCCCGAGCAGTAGTGCAACGCTTAGGCAACGCTCGAAAGCCCCAGTAGCAAGCTAATGTAGTGGGCTTTCCCCCTAAAAAATATAAATTTAATATCATGTGGGCCAATGGCCCTCTAAAGAAACATATCCCTTCTTGCACGCAAATAAATTTACCGCCTTAAATTAGTTATTACCAATAAATTAATCGATAGAGTATGGAAATTATTATTTGTGGTTACAAGATGAACTTGTGAGTGAGATTTTGATAACTTAAACTAAGTTAGGTAGCCATTTGCTTGATATTGTCAAGATATACTGAGTGAATGACAAACTTAGTGTAAAAAAAAAGTTTGCTCACGAATTTGTAATATGCAGAATTTAAGTGTTATAATATTGTTATGGGGCATGACATTTTCGGCAATGGATTTGATTGAAAACCTTGAGAGGCTTAAGGTATAGGATATAGGTTGGGAGGCAAACTTCTATAAATCATTATATATTACTTCTCTTCCTTATAATCTTACATTGCATATTATTTATTGCTTTATCTATTACTTGTTTGATTTTCGCATAGTATAGATAGCACTTATGATACAAAAGCTTTAAGTTAGCAAAAGATTAAGGAATCGGTTTACCCTCCATCTTGGTTTTTTGCGAGCTAACAACATGGTATTAGTTAGGAGATAGAAGGAATAAATAGAATTGATAGTCAAATATTAAATGGTCAAGAGATTAATGGCTGACATGATAAAGAGAAGAAGAGGAATAAATTAGACAATTAATTAATGGTTAAAGGGTCAAAGGTAATGAGTTGGTGAAATAGATAGGGAAGCATTAAATGAAATGAAGCATAGTCATCATCTTCATCAACCAAGGTCGCAGCAACATTCCCTCTCCCTCTCATTCTCTCCAAAATTTCAGCAAGTTTCCTTCCCCATTCACCTAGACAAACAACCTTATTCTGTCATCGAATCAGTAAGCGTTTGTAACAAAAAACGACCATCATCACTTGCTCTATTTATGCCTTTAATATGAAAGGCTGAATCAAAGTGATTAAGGAGATCTAAATTTTTGCAATTTTGGTGACTGGCAAAGGTAAGAGATTTAAATAGTTCCAGCCGATTTTATTGATAGTTTGGAGTTGTATAGAGTTGGTAGAGTATGGCTATGTAGATTTCTTAATGGTTTTGATTAATATGATGTTTTCAGCTTTGAAGAAGTGAAGGCAAGGGATTGGTGCAATCAAGCGATCACGCGTTTTGGAGTTAATTGGGGTAAAGAATTTATGTAACGGACGTAGGGTGACTATGTCCGCATGATTTTAAATGTTTTGGGATGAAGTACTAGTTGTTTTAAGTGTAGGAAGGCTGAATTTCGTATTTTACTCCTAGTTACCAAAATGCTAGGAGCAGTCGACTGCCTTAAGTAGTAGCCGACTGCTTAAAGACAACCAAAGCGGATATTTTCGAAAACTGAGACAAACCAGTCAACTGCTATATAAGCCAGTCGACTGCTATTTTCCCAAAAAATATTCTGTTTCAAACCAGTCGACTACTAAGGATTCCAGTCGACTGCTTTTCTCCCAGAAGCATTCTGTTTCAAAACCAGCCGTCTGCCTAGGGAGCCAGTCGACTGCCCTATTTTCAGAAGCATTTTTTTTCAAAAAAAACAGCCGACTGCCTAAGGAGCTAGTCGACTGCCTTTTTCTCGGAAGCATTCTGTTTCAAAACTAGTCGACTGCCCTATGTGTTTTTCGAAAAATGAAATATTTGAATTTTAAAAGGAAAAAGAAAATTCAATAAAGCAAAATATGAGGTAGCAGCCGACTGCCCTAAAGACAAGTCGACCGCTCATTTGAAAAGGAGGTTTTGAAAACCTATTTCAAGAAAGTATATTTGTATTTGCTAAAGGTTATATGAATAATGTTTTAGAGACTGTGAACACCTTTAATGATCATGCAGATTAATTGTATTTGTTCTTAGCTGAGGAGCCCTAGTCCGGTCCTCAGACCCACAGTAAGGCACCTGACTAGTGAGCACTTTGGGCTATAGACAATGGCCATACGTTTCTTACTTGTTTCGGCTTTGGGAAGGATCCCTAGCCCATACGTGGGTACGCCACTTATTTGATTTCTCTAGGGATTATTCCTTATGGGATATATTTGCAATATCCTCATAAGATCTCTTATGGATTATCCCTTATGGGATATATTTGCTATATCCATTATGAGAATTACTTGGTGCATGAATCTAATTGGAAGAAATTGTCTCCCACTTATTTGAAAGCATATGATGTTACTTGCATTTGAGGTATTTGTATTTGTATAAGTGAATTTACGTGAAAGAAACTAAAAGCATTTGACTTATTTGATGTTACGTGTATATGGTATTTGAAGAAATTACTTGATCTATGCTTTATAATGGTTTTACATGACATTATAGAGCCAAGCAGGAAAACTGCATATAGTGGCATAGTATGCTCTTTTACATATGTTTCTTACTAAGCGTAAACTCACTCCTTTACAAACATTTTTCATACAGATTTCTTGAAGTAAATCCCGCTCCAGAGAAAGGAGCTTAGTTGGGATCCCTAGTATACCTTCGAGTTACGCTTCCCAATAATTGTTGAAGGTATACTCATACATTATGTGCCCCAGACTATTGTACAGTACTATACCACAGAAATGTATATTAGTTGTTGTGGGGACATAGGATATGTAAGTATTTGAGATCCTGGTGTATGTGACGCATATATATATGAAAATTTTATTCATATGAAATGTGCTATCGTGCTGTAGTAATAATGCTTAAATGCGAAAAAGAAGTAGGGATGACATTGACAAACTAGCCTAAGTAAATGTTAAGTGAAAGAAAAAGTTAGTTGGTATTTGGATAGTGATGAGGATGTCACAACAAACAAGAAACAAGACTTGATTACGAAGAAAATAAGGACACACAAGAAATAAGTGATTCAACCAATAAGAAGATAAAGAATGCAATAAAAGGAGACTCCCACGAATCAAACTTAAGCTCTGATGTCAAATGATATGAACCTCTCCAACAAAAGATGAGATTCAACGAAAAATGCGAAGAACACAAGAACACATGAAAAACAAAATAAGAACAAACCAAAAACGCAACAAAGTCAAACAAAGAATTAAAGATAGAAACTAAGACCCATTATGTAGAAACACAAAAACATATTGTATTGGACCTAGACCCGTTGCTTAGCAAAGCAAGAACCTAAGGTATTGATTAGGGGGAGGTAGAATAACATCACAATGAAGACCTTGATAAGTTAAAGAGTTCTTAAGAGAACAAAAAAAAAACCTCTCAATAGTATAACTCAAAGCAATTGTATTCTACCCAAAGGGTTATATGCCTATTTATAGGTAAATAGCAAACTTACAGAATAAGAAATAGGAATCCTACTTAGCTATCTTGCAGAATAAGAAATAAGAATCCTTCCTAATAACCTATTAAAAATAGGATTAGGCTAATATTAAATTAAGAAAATATTTAACCCAACAAGATGTAACTGAATAACACAAGTATAGCATTTGATCCAATTGCATTAGGCCCAAGTTATGCATTCTTCTAGCTTTAACTTTTGTTATTGAACCTCCATGGATGCTTATAGGATCACGATCATCACGAACATAACTTGGGCTTGGTGGGCTTGATGGACCTCCATCAAGTTAGCTTGTTAATTCATTCTCACAACCATGAGCCTCAGTTGATGTTTCAAGAGGAAGTTGATATAAAGGCTTAAGAGGCATTTCAAGGACCTCTACATCAGTTTCAAGCATCTTTAACACTTTACTCATTGAAGGACGATCGATAGGCATCATTTGTATGCACCAAAAGGCTACTACCACCATCTTCCTCACCATTATTTTTTCAGCATCAGTAACATCTCCCAACTCTATGTCCTCTCCTTGATCCATCCGATCATAAATCCATGATGGAAAATATATCTGACTAGTGTGGTCGACAAATGCATTCAAATTCTTCCTCCTTCCTATCATTTCCATTAGCAACATTCCAAAACTATAAATATCAGCCTTGTATGAGATGCCTCCAATATTTTTATAAATCAATTCAGGAGCAATATATCCTATTGTTCCTCTTGCTGCAGTGAGAGAGACAATGCTATCGTCTATTGAATACAATTTAGCAAGACCAAAATCCGAAATTTTTGGATTAAAGTTCTCGTCTAGAAGAATATTATGTGGCTTGATATCAAAATGTAGAATTTGCATGTCACATCCTTGATGTAAGTAGTCAATTCCTCGAGCCACCCCAAGCACAATATCAAACATTTTTTTCCAACCTAAAGTTTTCTTATTTTCTTCTGTAAATATGATTTTATCTGAAGATCCATTTACCATGAAGTCATATACAAGAGCTTGTTTTGATCCCTCCACACAAAATCCAATAAGTTTTGCCACATTAACATGATGAATTCTCCCAATAGAAGCGACTTCATTTATGAAATCTTGACCGTTAGCCTTTGACTTGTCCAACAATTTTATTGCCACAAGATGCCCACTACGATTTGTTCCTTTAAACACCGAGCCAAAACCTCCTTCACCTAACTTATCTTTAAAACCTCTAGTCATTTTTTTAATCTCTCTAAAAGAATACTTGATGGGTGCTAAATTGTTTTGGCTTTGAAGGTACTCTTCAATGGTATTATCCATGGATAAATGTCTCCTTCTCCATTTGTACGTAACAAGAGCAAGCAAGCAAAGTATCCCAGTCAAAGTCCTTAGAAAGATAACTCCACCTTTCAAGAAAAACATATTGGAGCACATTAGTTCATGTGACAGTTGCCTGTTCCTTGAAAATTAACTAGTCTATGGAAGAAAGGCAAAATTTACTTTTGTAGTGCATTCAATATATAATTTCTTACTAAGATCTCTATATATAAAATTGGAAACTTTAATATTAGAAAATTTTTACTAATTAATATGTGCAATTACTTAAGTTTGAAATAGCAATTTAATTATTTGATCATATCATCGATGCCTTGTGTTTCTTTTCCTATATAAAAACATTACTAGTTTAGTCCAATTATTTACTTATTGTGACGACCCGGGAGTGCCCTTTTCCTCTGTTCCCCTGGCCTCACTCACTCGTATTGTCCGCTTTGGTCTGGGAGTGCACTTATCCTCTGTTCCCCAAACCTCACGGCTTTATCCCGAGGGCCCTGAAGAACTCAGGTTTAATTCCCTCGAGCGCGTCCGTAGTGACTCGAACCCTTGACTATGTCAAGATGTCAAGTCACTACTAACCATTAGGCCTAGAACCCAAAATTCTCTATTCTCTCTATATCTATTAAAGATGTTGAAATGGAATTATTGAAGTTGGTTGAGGGCAAATTGGTCATGTGTAAGGGCTGGTCAAAGTTGGTCAATTTTGACTAATTTGACTTAAGGAAAAAAAAAATTTAATTAAAATTCTGAGCTGGACAGAAAAGAATACTGTGCAGTGGCATGATGTGTAAATAAGTAATTTATAAGTGGGCATTTTAGGCCTTTTGGAATTACATCAGAAATTATAAATTAAAAATATAATTTTAACCAATAAAAAGAAGACAACAAAAGCCTTCTACCGTTTTCCACTCAGCTCTCACACGTTCTACCCTGTTTCCGTTTCTGCTCTGTATTTTCTTCCCATTTTCCTCACGTTTTCCACGTCTAGCCATGTAGAAATTTCCTTTTCCTCCATTAATCCACTTTGGTTTTTTTTTATAAGATTTAATCCCCATCTTAAGAGCTTCAAAACCCCCTAAAAAGCTCAGCCAAAAATCATCAAAATCCATCTCCCCTGCTGCTGGCAGCAACGTGTTTGTACAGGTAAATGTAAGCATTTGTTTATTTCATGTTTGCCTCTTGTGTATGGCTGAGTTGAATGTATAAATGATGGATATGATTATGATATGAAGTAAAAACATGTAGGAATCATATTTGGATGTACGGTTATAGTGAAATGAAGGGCTGAATTTATCTGCTGGTGACGTGAGAAATGGGGTGGAATTGTTGTTGTAGGCGTGAAGGGGGCCAAACATGGTGGCTAGTGATGTAATAAAATAGCCATAAAATTTAATAAATAAAAGCATGAAATTTAGTCAATATTGTACAGTGGCTTGAAGAGAAAAATGAAGGAAAGAAATGTTGACTTTAGTTGTTTTAAAAAGGTGGAAATAAACACTGATGTTGGCTGGTGGCGTGAGGATAATCTGTCCAAGGTTAGATGTAGTTAAAAAAATAAATAAATAAATAAAATAATAATTAACAAAACATAAAATAGGGTGGTATGGTATAGCCGACAATAAAGAAATAAGGAGAGAAGAGGTTGATTTTAATAGCAAATGGTGGAAAAGATAAAGAAATTCAATTAAATTTTGCTGCTGGGTGATGAAGTTGGCGTAGACAAGTGTAATAGGATAGCAAAAATTGATATGAAAATGTAGTAAAGATTATGTATGAAATTTATGTTTACATTAAGTAGTAGTATAATTTAACTAAATTTTGGGTTGAGTAACAAAAGAATAATTTGGCCAAGAAAGATATTGTAAAATAATGATGCTGATTTTAATGATCAATAGTGGAAGACAAGGGCTGTTAGTGTAGTAATACAGGAGGAAATAAAATGGGAATTGTGGTAAGCGATAATGGTAATAAAGTTGTAGGATTTAGTTGAAAGTAAATAGAAATTATTGAGAAATGATAAAGAGGAAAGAATAAACATAACGAATTGGTCAAAATCGGCCAAAATTAAATTTATGGATTTCCATATCATTTTTATCAAGTGAAAATAGTCAATATGGAATTTAAGAAAAGTAAAGGAAATTTTATTGATAGTAATGAGAGTTAATTATTTGATGTTATTGTGCAGCAAATAATTTGGAGAATTAAGTGGATCAGTGGTGCCATTGGATTTCATTTCAGATTTCAAATAGAGGTAAGGAATAGTATATAGAAGTAGTGTAGGAATTACTATGCTTGCATGTGGGAGAATTGGGTGATTTGAATTACTGAACATGTGACTTTATGAAAAGGGGATAGGATAGAAATTTACCGTAGTGTTATCGAAACTTTTAGAAACATCTGTCCTAAATTGCATCCATGCCCAATTTTCCATAAATTAATAATAAAGAAATTTATTTATGAGTTTATGATATGTTTTAAGAGATATTTTATAGAGATTTATTTATAGTGAATGAAATGTTCAATTGTTTATACGATTATGGATTTATTGAAGAAAGCTAATATGAAATTGATTTTACTATGATTTTATTGATATATGAAAAATGATTCTTATGAGATTGATCACTCCTTGATGATCATGCATACGAGCATTATATGACTAGGACTGGGAGACCTTGATCAAGTCCCCAGTACCTTATTGACAATGGCCATTGTTACGAGGTAGGAACGGCTTAGGGATGGATCCCGGCCCCTTGTGGGTACGCCTAATTCCTATACGAGGTCCCTTATGGGATACGAGATTTGTGCATGAATCTCTTGGAGATTTATCTCCTTATTGATATATGATATATAATCAATGATTGATTGATTGATTTGATCTATACAAAGAGTATAAGATTTGACCGAAAGGTTACGAGAAAAAGTGAATGAGTTTTAAAGCATATGATTTCATGATATGAATATCATTATTCTATTTTAAATGAATTGCGAAAAGAGTATATGATTTCAACGAAAAAGTAACGAAAGATGAATGAGTTTTATATGCTAATATTGGAATGATTTCACGAGTTTGATTTTATGAAAATAATTTTGATTATTGATTTTTAAACTGCATATAGTGGCATGGTACCACTCTTTTATATGCTCTTCCTTACTGAGCGTAAACTCACCCCTTATTTTTCCACCAGACTATTTGCAGTAGATTCCGCTCATACGAGAGGAGCACGATTTTTGGACCCTACAGTATTTCTTTCGAGACTGGTTGTTTTATCCAGTGAAGGTATATTGTATTTTCTATATATCTCAGACTTGTCTGGTACAGTACTTATTAAGTTGTAAAGGCTAAGGGGATGTAAAATAAAAAGAAATAAATTTTGTATATGTGCCTAGAGACCTACACTTTTATATAAGGATATATCGAATGTCCAAATTTTTGTGGACTTAATTATATGAAATTATTTGATATTTTAATTGCATTGGAATCATGTGAAAACCATGGTTTTTGGCTGGTATATAAATTGTGTTTAAAATGCAGGAGGTTAGGATATTTGCAGCAGTTATGCTGCCGAAATTTTTTCAGAAATCTTCTAAAATATGATAAAATATTCTATGTACATAATCGAGTGAAATGAAATAAGCAATCGACATCGACAAACAGCCTAACCAATCCGAAAATAAGAACAATTAATTGAATATTTTTATCGAAAATCGGATGTTACACTTATTTAGTTAGGTATAGTTATTTACTAGTTTATCTAGTTTGAGTAAAATGATTTTTATAGTTACCAGTTCAGGAAATGTAATATATTGATCATAATTGTAACTTCTAATGAAAATGTCTCGCTAAAAAAAAATCATTTCTCTCATATACTCATTCACTTCAAAATCCTTAAAGTATTTTCATAGATTTTTTAAAATATTAAATCAAGATAGATATAAAGGATGTTATAAAATGTAAATGGACCTTTTTGTAAAAAATTAAACTTGATTTTTTTCGCTCGCTAAATTATTTTTTGTATATATATATATGAAATTGAGACCAAAATCATACCTATTCCATATATTTAAATATGCTTCCTAGCTTGATAGTAAATAGTATTGTTTCAACTGTCCAATTAATGGGTATCTATAGAAACTAATTAAGGATGATTTAATCACTATTTTAGTTTATAATTCATCATTACTTTTGCTAAATTCAAGAGAAAACATTTCACTAATTACCGATTTCATTTCATAAATATCACCTTAACCAATGCCATTAGGTAGTCATTAACATTTCTTTATTATAAACGGAAACTTTTATTGTAAGATCAACATTTTTTTAACTTATTGTAAGTACAATGTAAATATATGATAATAAGCGTAAATTTAGTGTGAATAGTATAACATATATTAAAAGTATCGTAAATGCAAAATAATAAATGTAAACACATCTTGTAACATAATTATCATGTATTTACATTTGTTGACACTAATTTTACATTTATTCTCATGTGTTTTAACATATTTTACACTTATTAACACTGAATTTACGCTTATCATAATGTGTGTTTACATTGACCTTACAATAAGGTCTAAAATTTTTACCTTAAACAACCAATACTTAGCCTAACAGTTGTTATCCCTCTTAATAAGGATAATTAGAACCAATGTTTGATTCCCTTTTCTTCTTTTGTACCTCTTTATGAACAAAAAAATTGACCAAACTGTTATTGATTTACGTAGAATTCCCTTCTTTCCAAGGTCTCACTCTATTTTGTATTAAATAAATCTTAAATTTTAATCCTTTAACCCTTATTAGAATGATTTATATTTGATTTACTAACAAATTATGAATCTTTTACATGTTTAATGAACAGTATATCATCACATCATTAATGAGCAAATTCAAACGTTGCAAGGATTTATATTTTGTGCACTGTCAATTTATAAATCTTATATATTGATACTTAGTCATAACATGTCACCATACTAATTCATAAATTTTAAAATAAATAATTCTTAGAAATAATATTTTATAAATTAACTAATTAATTAATTATTGCGATATGATTTAATATTTTAATGAGAACGTATATAAGTTATACCTGGATCACAACTCATGTTAAAAAGCCGTTAAAAATAAATATTCAGCAATTTTAATTATTTAATTAGACAAAACTAATTAATAACACTAATCAGTGATAACAACCTCACCTCTCAATTGCTGCCGATTTGCCGCTGACTATCAATGGCATCTAACAGTTTTTTTGGTAATTACAACCAATTTTTGCAATTTATTTCCGTTAATTAAATTAGTTGAACATGTTAAATGAAATCTTGTTAACTTTGCTTTCTGCCTATCTGTATCTACGTAAGAGAGGAAAAATGTATTCCACATCCCAAATCCTTCTTCATAGATTTTTCAGTTTTCCAATGAGATTAATAAAAACTTGTAATATTATGATCAATCTAATAGGTTCGTTTATTTTTATTTTCTTAGGATTGAGAACTTGGTTATTGCTCAAATTTCAGCATATGCAAATGCAAACGAAGCTAAAACTTAAATATACTGTTATTCCAAGAGACAAAATATATGTTCCTGCAAAAGAAAAACAATTATTTAAACAAAGGAACGAAAATAGCAAATCCAAGAAGAACAATATTAATGAAGTTTGGGGAGCATACTTCCATTAATGCCGAACACCGGGCGATTCAAAAGGAAATTTACAAAGCTGCCCAAATATCTGCTCAAGCCAAATATTCTGGAATATTCAACAAATCAAATTAAAATTTAAAAATGTGATGTAAAAGAAAAATGACAGTTTGAAGTAACCAAGTCACTACTTTTATTTTGTTAACTTCATTATCAACCTAATTCCTATCAAGTAGCACTTATCGATCTCAATTTGTAGGGAGAATATTTCCAAGATTACATATTCATTTAAAACTAAATGGAAAATTTTTTAACTGTTATGAATATTATATTCATTTTTTTAAATTTATATAATATTTGACCTGTAACTTAGATCAAGTGAAAAGTCATAAATTCATAATTTGCACGTCAATTATCAAATACTGAAATCACGTATCATCCCATTCAATTTTAGGGAAATTACATTTATATGTGTATAAATAGTAAAAGTTTTGTAATTTTTTGTATTTATCCCATTAAAATTTAATAAAGATATAAAGTGTGGGGTCAAACAAATAAAATGTTCATCCATTTTTATGATGACAATATTAAGATTTAGGTTCCAAACAAGATATTAAAAAGTTTAGATATTTGGGCATAAATTTTTAATCATATGTTAATAAGTGTGATATGAGAAATGTTAAAAGGGTTAATGTCACTATGGACCCCTTGACTATAGTGGTTTTTGCAATGTGATATCTTTACTTTAAAAATGTTTAATGTGCTATTTAGTCTATCAATCCCTTGACTAATATGGTACCTGACACTAGTGTCGTCTGTTTGAGTGTGATAATGTGATAATCGTGAATTTTTGCCGATTTTTGCATTCAATAAGTAGATAACATGATAATTTAAGATATCGCATTAGATAGAAATCGGAATAATGGAAGTTCAGGTGAAGGAGATTTAATTGTGGGTGCCAATAGCCATGTTGAAGTAAACTAAATTTAAGGATTATTGAAGGGATCATATCAAAATATTTAATTAGTTGTGTATGATCAAATTGATGTATTGGAGATTTAATTTTGGTAATTTAATTTTTAGGTATTAAGAAATTTAAAATTTAAAGAAATTTATATATACAATAAATAGATATATATTGTATGTCATTCTTTATACTTATATAAATCTATAAATAAATAAATATATATATATATATATATCAAGAAATAAGTGTATATATACAATAAAGATTACACGATTGATAAAAATAAAATAAATAATAATAATAAATAATAGTGTTATAAGTTATATATAAATATTTATATATAAAATATATATTATATATAATTAATATAAAAAGAAGAGAATATTAATAGTATATATTATAATTAAAAAAATAAAAATAAAAGTAAAAGTAAAAGTAAAAGTAAAAGTAAAAGTAAAAGTAAAAGTAAAATAAAGAAATGCGACAAGCTTCTTTCTTCTTTTGAAAGAAGCTTCCCCCGATTTGGTGCCACCAAATCAGGTGTGCTACGTTGCAAGCAGAAAACAAATAAAAAGGAGTAGATCGGGAAGACGTAACAGAGCCGCCGAAAGAGGGGGAAGCTAGGCTTGCTGCTAGTCAAGAAAGAGAGAAGAATCGGCGGCGAGAGAGAAAGAAAGAGAGGAAAGAAAGGAAGAGAAAGGAGGTGTTGGAGCTGTCGGCGGTAACCACCGGGAAGGGAAAGGAGAGGAGGGAGCATTGCCGCTCCTGCTTTCGCCATGGGCCGATTAAAATCCGAGAAGACAAAGCTGAACCGGTTTGAACCGGTTCAGCATAGAAAAAAAAAAAGAAAGAAAAGAGTAGACAGAAACAAGAGAAGGAATGGTAAGGGGATTTTGATTTTATTTATTTAATAAATTGTTGAGTAGTTTTTGAAATTTTCTTAAGTGTGGTTATGGGTTGTTTGAAATTGTAGAAGTTATACAAGTGGTGTTCGAGCTTTACCGAGCTTGAGGGAGACTAAATCGCTGGCCCTGAGACAGTGGGTAAGATACTTTTATAAGTTAGTAGTAGTGGTATTCTATTGTGTAGTTTAGAGTTGTGATCCTTGATAATGAGTTGTTAATGAAATAATATTAAAATACCAAGAGGACCCGCAATGGAGGGTGGGGATCTTAGTAATGATCATGGTATTGCAATGAAATGATTGTGGAATGCTAGTGTTTATTTCTAATTGTTTGCAGAAGATTTTAGTTTCTGAAACATTATTCTGGCGGATTTTATATGAAAATGTTTGATTAAAAAGGTCACTGTTTTCTCGTATAAATGGAACTTTGGAAAGAATTATTGAAAGATTAGTTTTGAAAGAATTTTTATTGAATTGTCTGATGATTGGATTTTGGAACAGTACGTTATGGGAAATGAACTATTTGTGGATTTGAACTGTTTTGAAATTGTTTGTGGATTTAAACTGTTTGAGACTGGTTGTGTTTATTTGGAATTGTTTGCATGAGGTTTTAGTTTCTGAAACGTTATGCTGCTAGATTTTATATGAAAATGTTATTCAGGTAATGATAGAATCTTTTTAAAAATATCGATGGAATTGAATGAGTTAATTATTTGGAATATCGATTGAACATTTGAGTAATTGTTGAAACATGGTGAAATACCATTGGAATAATGCGGAATATTATTGGGGTAAGATTATTATAATGTTAAAATATCAATAGAGTGATGATAGGATTTCAAGGGAAATTTGTGAATATGTTGAACATTGTTAGAGTGTTGATAAGAATCGACGAATATGTGAATAAAAAAAAGTATAGTTCCCTTGAAAGGGTATGAAACTAGTATGATGAGATAAGAATGTTTATAAATGGTCATGTGGGATGATGTTATGTTGTAAATTTTGATTTGTGGTGACTAAACATTTATAAACTATGAATTATGGATCCTGGTGGAAATGATATAAATAACTTGAAGGTGAGATATGAGATATTGGTTATGCGGACTATTTATTGGTATTGATTTGATAATGTTGTTCTAGATAACAATGTGTAGTGTGAATGAAAGGAGATTTAATGGTTATGGAAATATTGTCAGATTGAAGGGAGTCGAATTAATATTTATTTGAATTTGATGGGGAATAATTAAATAATATGTATAATTTGAATGTGAGTCGTGGTGCATTGGTTCTATCGAATGTGAAACTTGAGAATGGATTAATGATTCTAATGTCTTATGAAAATTGTTGGAATATTGATATCTGCGATAGACTAAGGTGTGATGGATTATGATGGTGAAGTTAGAACTTGGAAGCTGAATCAAAATTTATTATTATTGTTGTTATTGGAATAGAGATGTATATGTGGATGATATTAGTAGATATAATATATACACACACACACACACACACACACACACACACACATACACATTGTGTGACCCTACTGCGTAATGAGGGCACAATAGCCCATTGTAGTGGATGTAACTACTTGGTACAATGTGTTTAGTAATTGATTTGGATTTGAATAGTCATGTGATAGTGATAACCAGTATAATGCTTGGCATCATGATTTGTCATGATTTGGGATAATTCAGTAGAGTAGCACTTAGGCATGATGCATGATCACCATGTCATTATATTTTCAAAACTCGTGACTTGGCTTTAAACATGCATGACATGACATTTGATTGATATTTGTCACATAAGACTTCTATAAGAAAAACTAATTTTACATTTTTTAATATTTTTCTCATCTTAATTTGATCAAGTAAACCTTATTTGATAAATTGAATTTTTTTGTTTAAATACTTGATTTAGATTAATTTTGATAGAATGATAAAAATACAATATTTTATGAAATTATCAAATTTTTTTTTTCTTTGAAGCTACGTGACAAATTTGTTACTTTGTAAAATGAATTTATTTATAATTATCACATTCCAAAGGTGAATTTAACAACCCTTTGAACTTTGGATAAAAAATTATTTTTAAAACAATTATATATGAAAAAGTGTCAAAAAAATTCTTGTCAAGGGTTTTTTTTATATAAAAATGACCTTTTATACTTTTGTTTTCAATTTTTATATAAATATTTAATGATTTTATATTTCTAACAATATTTGAAACTATATGTTAATAAAATTAATAATAAGTTATGATAATTTTAAATAAAATAGTATAAATATTACTTAAGAATTATATATAACCCTTCAAGATACATGATATCCGGAAGGAAAATTTTAATATTATGCCATTTAGAGAATATTAAAAATATGAAAAGCCGTTATGAATATTATGACATTTGATAATTTTTTAACTCCATTTGTAAAATTAAAATGTTTTGCTAAAGTAATATTAAATTATAGGTAACAAAAGAAGATATTGTTAAAGCTGTTTACAATTTCCTTTGAATGGAAAGCCGTTATGAATTTTTGGCAGGTAAAGAGGTTACTAGTTTATTAAGTTCTTTTTCATAAAGGCCTTTTTTCTCAATCAGAGAGTCAAAAGCTAATTTCAAAAAATCAACTTAAACGAAGAACTGGGTCAAACAAAGAGCATTTTAAAAAGCAGAGATAATTACTGAAGAGTTAGTTAAATTGGTAAAGAGGTTTATTTTCTTGTCAATTGTTTAATTTTTATGATAATAATATTTTAAAAATAAAACTTTAAATATATCGTACAAAACTGTATTTTTAAAATCATTTAAAGATATCTATAATCTATAACTAACTATTTTTATATTCGGAATTTTATAGTAAAGTCGACATTTCTATAAGGTCAATCTATTTTATATTTATTTTACGTCTATTTTCACTCATTTTTATGTGTCAATGCTTATTTACGATAATTTTAACTTATTTTATGCTTATTAACACTAAGTTTACTTTTATTTTCAGGTGTTTATATTTATTTTCATATGTTTATGCTTATTATCATATATATATGTTTGTTAGGTAGGAATTTTTTAAGTCTTGTCATTGTACAAGGATTCTATTGCTTCAGGGTTTCTATTACTCTAAGGATTAATATGAATCTTGTGGGAGATTTTACTTTAGTTTAGTTGATGGATAGTGTTCTTAGTTTTAGGATTGTTTTCAAGTGGTTTGTTTAATTTAATTGTTGGAGAATGGATTGTAGTTTTAGGATTGTTTTCAAGTGGTTTGTTTAATTTAATTGTTGGGGGGCTGGAAATTGTATGGAATGATTTTAAAATTACGGATGAGGAAAGGGATAGGGTGGATACAGATGATCTGGGAGATTTGACAAAGGAAGAGGAAGGGAAGGGAAGAACTGTTTGTTTGCTAAGTTGTTGACTTGGAGAACTTTTCAAAAGGATGCTTTGCTCAGTTTGCTTAAGGTGATATGGAGATTATCGAAGGAGCCAGAGGTGTCTCTACTTGATTCCAATCTTTTCCTCTTCAAGTTTGCAAGCGGAAGGGATAAGCAGAGGGTGCTGAATTGATGTCCATGGATCTTCAATAAACATCTAATCCTTTTTCAGGACTATGATGGAAATCTTAGGCCCTCTGACTATCTATTTAGTGCGGTTGTCTTATGGATACAAGTTTATGGGCTTCCTCTCAAAATGATGACACTGGTGATTACAGAAAGTATAGGTATGAAGATTGAAAAGTTCATTACTATGGATGAAAGCACCACAAAACTAGGGTGGGGTAAGTTCCTGCGAATCCGAGTGGAGATTGAAGTGTCAAAGGCATTGAGAAGACTGATTAACAGGTATGGATGCTGCAACGGAAGTTTAGGGTCATTGAGCCTATGAAAAATTGCCAAATTTTTGTTATCCATGTGGTGTCATTGGGCATGTTGTAGTTGAGTGTTCTCACGAACAATGTAGAGATGAATTTGGGGAAGAACTAGAGCAGTACGGAGATTGGCTAAGGGTTTCACAGGCAAAAGAGAAGGGCAGAATTGGTCCACATCAGGAGGCTCTGAACAATGCAAGGCCACTCAATGCTTGCAAGACACAAAAAATACAGTTGCGGAGGCAAGCAGGGCGATCCAGCGGTGGAGCAGTTATTGAAAATTGGTTACAAAATCACGGGAAAAGATAGTGAGTCTGGTAGGGTTGAGGGAAAGGGAGAGAAGAATGTGGGCTCAACTGCAAAAGAGACTTGTGTGGACGTTGGCACCCAATCAAAGCAAGAGCTCCTTCCGGGAAATATGGACCCACCTCCCCAACAAAAAGATACGTCCATGGATTTGCATGCATGCGGCGTATGTCAACAAGGGTTTGAACCTCTTGAGCTAAGTTACGGGTCCCATAATTAAAAGTACAGAGCTACACACTAAGCTAAATGATAAACAAGAGATTCCTTCTACCCAAACTGGTGCTTCGGGTAGTAAATGGAAACGTTTAGCAAGGGAGAAAAAACAGAAGCAAGTAATCAGCCTGGAGGATGAAAGAAAGAGGAAGGCAGATGATGAGATTGACATTCAAGGGGAAGGTGATGAGAGGAAGAAGAAAGTTTGCATGACTAATGATGATTCTATAGCGGCAGAGATTGAGTTTCATTCTTGCCGATAGCCATGAGGTGCTTGGCTTGAAACTGCCGTGGACTTGGGAACCCACGAGCAGTTAGGGCTTTAAAGGAGCCGGTGCAACAAAAAGATCCCCATGTAATTTTCTTGGCTGAAACAAAATTACATGTAAGGAAGCTAAATAAATTTAGGAGAAACTACGGTATGAGAAATTGTTTAGGAGTTAGTGCTGAAGGAAGTAGTGGAGGTCTTGCTATGCTCTGGTCAGAAGAAGTAAATTTAAGACTCGAAAGTTGTTCACCTAATCATATAGACATGCAAGTAGAAGATGTGGAGGAGGGTAGGGGTTGGAGGCTGACCAGTTATCATGGTGAACCAGATGTGAATAGATGTGATGAGACATGGAGATTGTTGAAAACTTTAACTCAGAACAATGTCAAGCCATGGCTTATAATTAGAGACTATAACGAAATTCTTTGGTCTCATGAGAAGAAAGGAGGTGCCATGAGAAGAGAAAGTCGAATGCAAGCTTTCAGACAAGTTCTTGTGGATTGTCGTCTGCGAGATCTAGACTTTCATGGAGAGTGGTACACTTGGGAAAGGGGTAGAACAGAAGCCAATCTAATAAGGGAGAGGTTAGACTGATGTCTTGCTACAACGCTATGGATAGATCGCTTCCCATCCCCTGAGGTTTGGCATTTGTCTGCCCCTATTTCAGATCATAAACCGATCCTGCTATACACCGATGGGTAGCAACAACAAAGAAGACAAACACGATATAGGGTCAGGTTTGAATCCTTGTAGGCTAAAGAAGTTGAATGTGGGGACATTGTAAAGAATGCATGGATGTCGTCGGCTGAAGGTAATAATAAAGAAAAGTTGACAAATGTAGGAGCTAAACTGTGGAAGTGGCATAATGATACTTTTTGGGTAATAAGAAGTAAACTAGATGACTTGAGGAATGAGTTACAGTCTCTTGATTCAGCTTATCCCAATGATAGTGTGTTATAGAGGAGATGTGCAATACGGGAGGAACCTAATGTGCTGTTAGAGAAAGATGAGACTTTTTGGCAACAAAGATCATGAATCACCTAGCATTGTGAAGGAGATAAAAACACAAGATTTTTCCATTCACAAGACACATATAGACAGAAGAGAAATAGAATTGTATGATTGGAAAATGATGAGGGGAAGTGGTGTGAGACAACAAAGGAAATATAGGACATATCCCCTGTCTATTTTAAAACTATTTTTACATCCCAATGACCATCTTCTTTTACAGATGTCTATGAAGCTGTGAAACCTTGTGTAAGTGACGAGATGAACAAAAATTTGCTGGCAGACTACACGGCTGAGCAGATCACTATAGCACTCAAACAAATGCATCTTACAAAAACACCAAGTCCTGACAGTACGCCTGCACTTTTTTATCAAAAATTTTGGCATGTAGTTAAGGATGATGTTATTAAGGTTTGTCTAGAATGTCTTAAGGGGGAGAGAGAGATGAGTGATCTAAACCACACGTATTTTTGATCCCAAAAGTCAATCACCTCAAAAGATCATGCGATTTCGACCTATAAGTTTGTGCAATGTCATTTACAAATTAGTGTCAAAGGTGATTGTTAATAGCTTTGCTAGCTAAATACCAATCTAATGGACTACTTCGTGGAGTTTGGGCAAGCAGAAATGGCCCTCGAGTCACATACTTGTTTTTTCTTACGGTAGTCTGCTATTTGCTAAGGCGAATTGGGCGGAAAGTGAAAGGGTGAAGGACGTGCTAAGGAAGTGAGGAAGGCTGGGTCAAAAAGTCAATTTTGACAAATCTTCTCTTTATTTTAGTAGTATTACAGATATAAACTGCCAAGATGATATAAAAAGAAGATTTGGGGTCTGTAACACAGGTTGTCTAGAGAAATATCTAGGCCTCCCTTGTATGGTTGGCAAAGGTAAAAAATGTGCATTTGCGAAGCTGAAAGAAAGAGTCAAAGCAGTGCTGGAAAGATGGAGCAATAAATTGTTATCACAAGGTGGGAAAGAGGTTTTCCTAAAGGCAGTGGTACAAGCAATTCTGACTTATGCTATAAGTTGTTTCTTGTTAGCAAAAACATTATGCCAGGAGTTGAATATGATGATGAGTGCTTACTGGTGGCGTCATAAGAAAGAAAAGAGAGGTTTGCATTGGCTATGTTGGAAGAGTGTGTAGAAACAAGCTTCACGGGGGTATGGGATTCAGGGATATGGAATTATTTAATAGAGCTCTCCATGCAAAACAGGGCTGGAGATTGCTGAAAAATACCACCTCCTTAGTTCATAGGATATTGAAAGCAAAATATTTTCCTAATAGTTCTTTCCTTGAAGCTTAACTGGGAAACAGGCCATCATTGATATGGTGAAGTATATGGGAGACGAGAGATGTGTAAATTCGGGGTACTAGGTGGCAGGTTGGGAATGGGCAGAACATAAAGTTTTGTAAAGAAAAATGGCTATCGAGGTATGAATCCTTCAAAGTGCAAACACTTCCCTTGGTTAGAGAGGAGGAGACAGTCGGTAGGTTTATTGACGAGGTAGGTTTATTGACGAGAATACGGGACAATGGCAGTGTTTAAGGTTGCAAGAACATCTCTAAAGTTCTGATCTAGATCGAATATGTATTGTACCAATTAGCAAGGTTGGATCGCAGCATGAGATGGTATGGGGCTTCACCAAGGATAGAGTGTATTCGGTAAAGAGTGGCCATAGGTTTCTATACGCAGAAGCTGGTAATGGCCTGGGGCATACTACTACGGAATAAGTGGGTTTTTGGAGGAAAAAATGGGCCAGCAAAGCTCCAAGCAAAATGAAAGTGTTCTTGTGGGGTACGGTGCATGGAATGTTACCGGTTATGAAAACACTGGTAATTAAGATTGCTCATGTGGATCCAATATGCTTTAGATGCAAAGCAGAAGAGGAAACAGTAGACCATGCCTTATTTACATGTCCAGTGGCAGATGCAATATGGAGGAGTGGCAGATTCGATTGGGAGGCCTCTTTTCGAAGAGATGCACAGGAAAGTCCATTGACTAGGTTGGATAATTTAAACTCCTCTCAAATGCAGCAACTTATTTTCGAAACATGGGGCATTTGGAAGAGCAGGACTGAAGATTTGCATGAGAATATTAGGCAAGACTCGAACTTGTGATGAAGCCTTGTATTGGGTTTAAAAATGTCCAGAACTGGTAAAAAGTTTAGTCGATGATGATGTACTTAATTCTCATGAATGAAATTCCAGTTGTTTTTGTTTAAAAAAAAAAAGTCTGTTGACACTAAATTTATGCATATTTCATGAGTTTACACTTATTATCATACAATTATATTTAATCATGTTAATTTTGTGCTTATTATTATGTGTTTATGATTTTTTTTTTATAAAAATAAGCATAAAACGGTATAAAATAGGTCAATCTTACAATAAGATCAATCTTGTTATAAAATTCAAATTTGGAATGTATAGTAAAGTCAATTATATTGGAAGATTGATTTATTTTATATATATTTTACGTTTATTTTCACTCATTTTTAGGTGCCTATGCTTATTTATTGTAATTTTCCTTAAGTAGTCTATCCCATTGTACTGTCTAATTTTGCATTATGTGTCAGCTTTTCATCGACTGTCCAATTTCTTTTTAATTTTTTATTTTATTTTAAGCCCTTCAACTTTTTTTTTTCTCGATTAAGTCCTTTTATTGACTTTTCAATTATTTTCTTATAATTAAACTCTTAAATATTTTTAAATTAAGTTCTCTAATTTGTTTTTTATTCAATTTTTTTCAATAATGTCCTCTAATTTATTTTTTAGTTTTCAATTGTTGATTTGTTTCTATTTTTAACACTTTTTTTTACAGGTTATGCCTTCCAATCAATTTTTAGCTCTTGAGATTTTTTAGTTGGGCACTCTAATTGTTTTTAAATGGCGTTTTGATTTTTTTTTTTTTCAGAAACAGTATCCAACAGATTAGAAGGCTTAAAAAATACCACACAATAAAAAATAAGAATAAAATATAAATATTAATATATAACTATAAATTTTTAATCAAGAAAAGAAAGAAAATGAACAACATAAAAAATTGATCTGATTTTTTTAGTTAAAAAAAGTTGAGATCTAATTTTTCTAAAATATTAATTTTTTTAATTAAATCTTCACAAACTAATGTAGATAGTTATTCTTATAATTTCTTTAGCGTAATATGGAAAGTTTATTAGCTATATACAAAAACAAATTTGCTGGCCACATGATAATTTTTCAAAAATATTTTTTTATTAATGTGTTTATTAATAATGATAATAAATTTTAAGAATATCAATTGTATTGATTATTTGACAGAGGATAAATACTAAACATTTAAATAATACTTGAAATACATATAAATTACTCATTTTCAAATTTCATATAAATTATACTTACAAGTGTATTTGTCTTATGAAATTTGTGAATGATTAATTTTTATATATTTAATTTACTTAATTAATAAAATAAATATCTTAATATTTAATATATGTAGTAAAACAGAATTTAAATAATTTTTAATATTATTTAAATTAAAAAATTATCCCCGGCAAAGTAGGGCACAACTCTTGTGAACAAAAAAATAATAAACCCTTATGAAGAAAATCATATAAAAAAAAAAACAGAAATAGCAATAAACAAAAAAACAATGCAATTCAATCATCTAATTAATTAAACAAGGATTAATATTCTATATGTCATTTTGTAGATTTTTTTTACTCCACAAACGGAACTAAAATCATAACACATATTTTATTAGACTATTAAGATATGTGTCATAATTCTAACTTTATTTATGGAGTAAAAAATTTTTATTAATAGTGTATGAGATAATTATTCATTAACCAAACTCAGTCTAAGAAAATAAAACTGAAGTCGTCGAAGAAAGTTACAGATCTCGAAATGAAAATTTGAATTTGTAGCCGCAACTGTAATCGTAACACTCCCACGACAGCCAAAAACCGTTTGATAGCTTCACGTGGATATCCAGCGTAGACATCCCTGAGATATTATTAGCCGTAATTGGAACCTCGGCCACGACTGTGCAAGATTGATCGAAATCAGATGGCTGGGTATTTTCGTCTAAAAAATATAAATAGGAACTTGGAGGGGAAGAGCTATTGGATTTGGTGGTACAGCGAGAGGCTTCAACATAGAGAGAAGATTTCGTTGGTTTTGTGTCACAAATTTTGACCTTATTATAAGGTCAACGTAAAAAAAATATGATTAAGCGTAAATTTAAAGTCATTAGGCATAAAAAATGTTAGACGTACTGTAAAAATATGATTAAATATTAGTGTCAATAGATTTAAACACATGATAATTTTGCTATAATGTATATTTATATTAATTATCATGTGTTTAAATACTTCTAATATATTTTACACCTAATAACTTTAGATTTATGCTAAATCATGTGTTGTTTACATTAATTTTAAGTTAATTATCAAGCATTTACGATATGTCTAATATTTTTTATGTCTAATGACTTTAAAATTTACGTTTAATCATATGTTTTTACGTTTAATCATATGTTTTTACGTTGACTTTATAATAAGATCAAAATTTGTGATTTTATTATAAAATTTTTCGTGCAATTTACAAGATACATATGGCTCTGATTGACACTAAATGCATAAAGAAAATACGGACTTCCAAGGTGAAAATAGTAATTTAGGGAACTGAGAGGAAGGGATTTGCAATCATCTTGGTCGAGGCTTGCATCGACGACTCGCATCGTATAGTTTTGATAAAAGATTTCTTGGACAAAGAATTTCCCATTTTTCGTAACCAAAATAGTGCGGTTGTTATTCCCACACTCCAATTCAAGGTTATGGTAACCACAGTCACGAAGTTGGTTTTCAATCGGAATGGATAACTGATATTCAAATTTCCGCAGAAAATAGAACCGCAGTCCTCGTTTCGATGCCTAGCAAGGCAAGCACTTGGGAATAGAATTAAAACTAAAGCAAAAGCGGCCATGAGGCCAAACAGTGGAAGTTTTGCTTTTAAATTTGGCATGTTAAAAATTTGGTTAGAGAAGAAGAACGAGAATGGGGATGCCAACTAGTCAGGGAAGTATATCCCACTGGTAATAATTGAAGGCAATCAAAGGTCGGCAGCTTATGCTTAAATGGGGACAGAAGATTTTGACCAGTCCATCAGTCATGCTTTTGGAAATTTTTACAACTTTTTTTTTCCAAAAGACGACTTCATACCAATTACTATCAATTATCATTTAATCAATTAATCTTTTATTATAAGCCTATCAAGACACAACCTTGAAGGTGTCATTGTAGATAAAGATTAGGATTGATAAAAGGAAAATAACTAGTTACTGGACGATCATAATCATTTGGAAGGTTATAGAGTAAGATTGATAAATGCAAATGATAATAAGTTATAAATTAATTTATTTATAATCACCTCCTGGTAAGTTTTCTTTGTGACATTAAATTAATTTATTTATACTAATTTTAACTTTATTCTCATTTAATTTAAGTCAAGTGAAAGATAAAAAGTTACTTTTTTATTCTTACTTGCAATAGAAAGTTCTATTTAAAAATTCAAAAGTCTTTTTTTTTTATTTTAGGTAAAAGTCGGGGAAGACTTCAATGAGTTAGTGATATGCGCGGACATGAGAAAGCATGGATTGGAATTTGAAGGGGGCTGAAACACAATAGGATAGAAGCAAAGATGGTGAACGTCACCTTCTGGATCCTAGACCCGAAGCCTAAAGAGACTCGAATCCAAAGGTATTGGACCTTGACCCTACGAATATGAATTCGAGAACCTAAGGTATGACAATGGTGGATGGTGAAAAAGGAGGCGCCACAAGGAAGAAGACCTTGATAAGCCTAGTTGAGAAGGAACCCAAGAGGAAGGCACACTCAAATTCTGAAATTCCAAATTTGATCTGTCTCTCATCAATAGCGTTTACAAGGTATTTATAATAATACCTAGCACTTAAGCCTATAAACAAGTGGGCTGGAATTAACACCAAACAGAAAATAAGACTAAACTCAAATTCATGCCTAAGCCTAGTTACATAAAATAAATAGTCCAAGACACAATAAGACTCAAATGTGGGCTATTCAAACACTTAACCCATCTTATTATTAAGCTAAAATAAGACAGTAAACCATGCTCATGTCGTTTGGGCTTCCAAGCAAGTATATGCCTTGGGACTCTTCATGGAAGCTTCCTTGATGCTTCAATGAGGCCAGAGCTTGTTGCATTAATGAGGCCAGGGCTTGTTGCATCTTTTGGCTGAGCTCAGGTAATTGGACCTCCTTGGATGACCAATGGATCCTAGCATCACGAACATCACGAGCAAGTGGATCTCCATCATTCCCCCTCTCCTCAAAAGGATTTGTCCTCAAATCGCGTATACCTTCATCAAAAGAAAAGGGAGAAAATCAGAAACATTAAAAGTAGCAGATACACCATACTCACCAAGAAGATCCAATCAGTAGGCATTATCGTTGATCTTCTCAATGACTTGGAATGGTCCATCTCCTCGGGGATGCAACTTAGTTCGTCGCTGAACAGGGAACCTCTCCTTTCTCATATGTACCCAAACCCAATCACCAGGCTCAAGGACTACTTTCTTATGATGCTTATTTGCTTGGGTGGTATACTGCTCAGTCTTCTTTTCAATAGCTTGACGCACTCTCTCATGGAGTTGCTTCACAAACTTAGCCTTCTGTTCTCCATCCAAGTTACTCTGCTCAGCACTAGGTAATGGCAACAAATCCAAAGGAGTAAGAGGATTGAAGCCATAAACAACTTCGAATGGAGAGCAACTCGTAGTGGAGTGGACACTGCGGTTATATGCAAACTCCACATGTGGCAAGCAATCTTCCTAATTCTTCAAATTCTTCTGTATAATGGACCTCAGTAATGTAGATAGGGTTCGGTTGACTACCTCAGTCTGTCCATCAGTCTGGGGGTGACAAGTGGTGGAGAATAACAATTTAGTTCCCAATTTTCCCCATAACGTCTTCCAAAAGAACTAAGGAACTTGACATCACGATCGAAACAATGGTCCTCGGTACATCATGTAGACGTACTATTTCTTTAAAGAAAAGGTCAGCAACGTTGCTCGCGTCATTGTGGCAAGCGATAAAATGAGCCATCTTAGAGAACCTGTCAACCACAACAAAAATAGAATCTCAACTGCATTTTGTTCTAGGCAAGCCCAAAACAAAATCCATAGAGATATCAGTCCACAGAGTAGTAGGAATAGGTAAAGGAGTATATAAACCATGATTATGAACTCTAGATTTAGCTTGCCTACATGAAATGCATTAATTACATAACCACTCTACATCTCTCCTCATGTTAGGCCAAAAGAAATGTTCTTGCAAAACGTCTAGAGTTTTCCTAACTCCAAAGTGGCCCATTGATCCTCCACTATGGGCTTCTCTAACTAACAGCTCGCAACGAACTCTTAGGCACATAATTTATTTTCTCTAAATAAGAACTCATCGTGCCTAAAGAACTTGCCAAAGCCGATATAGCACATGCCTCATAAACATTACCAAATCAACATCATCAGCATACTGTTCTTTGATATACTCAAATCCTAAAAGTTTAGCATCAAGAGTAGTGATAAGAGTATACCTACGAGATAACGCATCAGCTACGACATTCTCTTTACCTTGTTTGTACTTGATCACGTACGGGAATGTCTCAAGGAACTCTATCCACTTGGCATGATGCTTATTCAGCTTACTCTGTCCTTTCAAATGCTTCAAAGACTCGTGATTAGTGTGGATGACAAATTCTTTGGGCCACAAGTAATGTTGCCATGTCTCCAAGGCCCTCACTAACGCGTACATCTCCTTATCATATGTGGGATAGTTAAGTGCTGCTCCACTTAACTTCTCACTAAAAGCAATTGGGCATTTTTCCTGCATAAGCACAGCTCCAATACCTACACCTGAGGCATCGCACTCAATCTCAAAAGTTTTAGTATAGTCAGGCAGAGATAACAAAGGAGCAGAACAAAGTTTATCCTTAAGCAAATTAAAAGCATGCTCTTGTGCGGGACCCCAATGAAATGCAACATTCTTTTTGACCACTTCGATCAAAGGTGCAGCTATAGTGCTAAAATCTCTAACGAATCAACGATAGAAACTAGCTAAACCATGGAAACTACACACCTCAGAAATAGACTTAGGTACAGGCCAATCTTTAATTGCCTTTACCTTCTCATTATCAATAGAAATGCCATATGAAGAAACTACATACCCAAGGAAAACAATCTTATCAGTGCAGAATATACATTTCTTAAAATTGGCATACAAATTTTCATTTCTCAAAACAGTAAGAACATTCCTAAGATGTTCAACATGCTCATGCAGACTCTTACTGTAGATCAAAATGTCATCAAAATAGACAACCACATACTTACCAATGAAATCAAGTAAAACATGGTTCATTAAGCGCATGAATGTATTGGGTACATTAGTCAAGCCAAAAGGCATAACTAACCACTCATAGAGACCATGTTTAGTCTTGAATGCGGTTTACCATTCATCACCTTCTTTCATACGAATTTGGTGATATCCGCTCTTTAAATCAATTTTAGAAAACATGCATGCACCATGCAACTCATCAAGCATGTCATCTAGCCTAGGAATAGGATAGCGGTACTTTATAGTGATTTTGTTGATGGCTCGGCAGTCAACGCACATCCTCTACGTCCCATCTTTTTTAGGCACAAGCAGTACTGGCACGGTGCATGGACTCATACTCTCTCTCACATAACCTTTCCTCATGAGCTCCTCAACTTGCCTTTGAAGCTCCTTTATCTCCTCGGGATTACTTTGTAGGCTGGACGGTTAGGAATGGCAGCTCCAGGGACAAGGTCAATCTTGTGCTTGATCCCACGAATCGGTGGTAATCCACTTGGGATCTCCTCAGGGAATACATCTTCAAAAACCTATAACAATGAGACAACATCAGTAGGCAAAGTATCATGGAGTTCAGCATCAATGAAACAAGAATCTTTAAATAAGAGTAAAAGGATAGGAAACTTAGCAAGAATTGCAGTCTTCACATCTCGGGGTTTGGCATAGCAGCTCACTGTTTTGCTTTCCTTGTTTTCCTTCTTTTCTTTAGCTTGCTTCCTTTACTCGTCATGTTGCTCCTTTAGCCTTAATTGGTCCTCATAAATTTCCTTGGGGCTAAAGTGTGACATCCCAATCACCATACATTTACCTATAACTTTTTCCTTTTCACATAAACTTGATTTGACTCGCTCGTCAATGTCATTCCTTCTTCTTCTTGAATTTAGTATTTAACAGTTCATCAAAAATAGTTTTGACATTCATTTGAAATATAAAAATGATATATATAAATATCATTCCTTCCTACAGGATCTTACACATCTTACTTAACCTAAATCCCCGAAATCTTATATACATTATTATTAGCTTGTACTGTACAATAGCTGAATTACAATACACTTTACATGATTTCATAAGTATACCTTCAATATTAACTGGGAAGCGTATGTCGAAGGTAACTTTCAAGATCCACTAATAGGCTCTTCTATTGAGAGTGAGGGATTACTTCAAGTAGTCTGTATAAAAATATTCGTTAAAAGGGTGAGTTTACGCTCAGTAAGAAAAATATGTAAAAGAGCGTACTATGCCTCTATATGCAGTTTTCCTGCTTGGCTCTATAATGTCATATAAAATCATTACAAAGCATGCATCATATACTTTCATTAATTATCTGAAATTCTTCATAATAGCATATGCTTATACATCAAGTAAATCATGTACTTCTTTAAATTTGCATATGCCAACATACATCATATACTTCTTTTTAAATCACCATATGAAAACATACGTCATATACTTCATTCAAAACATACTTCCTATACTTCTTTCAAAACATACTTCATATGCTTTTTTTAAATCGTCATATGCAAGTAAATCAAATGCTTTCGATTTCTTTATTCTTTTGAAATCGCATATACATATAGCTTTTAATTAACATAAAAACTATTTGCATTTTTATGGAGTTATGCACTGCATCATCATCATCAGGTGGCGTACCCCGTAGGGCCAGGAATCCTCCCACAGCCGAACATGTAATATAGACAAATTTGGCCAACTGTCGGTGGCTACAGTTAACACTAGTTAGGTGTCCTTCTGTAGCGACTGAGGCCTGACTTATGGTTCCTCAGCCAAACATACATCACACCGGGACTTGATCAAAGCCCCTACTATAAGTATAAAAGTGCACAATCTCAAAACATATGCCATATAGCTTTTCGCCATGACATTTCATACTTTCTTGAAATAGGTTTAAAAACCTCTTTTCAAACAGGGCAATCGACTGGCCTCATAGGGCAGTCGACTGCTGCTTCATATTTTCATTTATCGAAATTCTTTTCTTTTAAAAATTCTGATATTTTCATTTTCTGAAAACACAAGGGGTAGTCGACTGGTCCATATAGCAGTCGGCTGGTTTTCAAACAAAATGCTTCTTAAGAAATGGCAGTCGACTGATCATATAGCAGTCGGCTGTTTTTGAAACAGAATGCTTCTTAGCAAATAGCAGTCGACTGGTCTTATAGGCAGTCGGTTGGTTTTGAAACAGAATGCATTTTAACAAATAGCAGTCGACTGTCCCATATAGCAGTCGACTAGTTTGAAACAGAATGCTTACTAGGTAAATAGCAGTCGACTAGCATGTATAGCAGTCGGCTGGTTTGTCTCGATTTTCGAAAAACTACGCTTTGGTTGTCTCTAGGTAGTCGGCTGCTCCTAGCCTAATTGGCAGTAGGAGTCAAATCCGAAACGTAACTTTTCCTGCATTAAAACAGCTGGTACTTCATCCCAAAACACTTCAAAACACACTAAAAACATGTGGACATAGCCACCCTATGTCCGTTACATAAATTCCTTACCTCGATTACTTCGAGAACACGAAATCACTTGGTGCATCCAACCCTAGCTTTTCACTTCTTCAAAGCTGTAAACATCATCATTCAAACCTTTAAGAAACCATCATAATTATACTATACCAACATCACATAAACCCAATTCATAGATAGAATTGAAGAAATCAACTTCTAACCTTACCTTTGTCACTAACCAATTTTGACAGAATTTCAGATCTCCTTAATCACTTGGATTCAATCCACCAAACTTTGGATATAACTTAGGCTAGCGACAAGGATCGATTTTCATTTAACAAGCTTAATGAATCGATGGCTGGGCAAGGGTGTTTGTGAAGGTGAGCATGGGAGGAAACTTAGATGGAAATGGAGTGAACGAGAGGGAGAGAGCATGGCTGAGTGTTGCTGCCGACTTAGAGAGGAAGGGGTGATGACAAGGTAGCTTTATTTAATGCTCATTAATCCATTATCATCTCATCTAAACCATTGACCATGCTTTTGACCCTTCTTTGACCATTTAATCCTCTTCTTCTCTTTCTCATGTCAGCCACATGTTCATTATACTAACTAAAAATCTGATATTTGTTTCATCATCATCCAATTAAATCATTTCATCTTATCCCTTAGCCTTTTGACTCTTTAACTCTTTGACCTTCCATTTCATTACTTCTTCCATGTTCCATACATCATACATACTTCATAATTCTCATATTTATTTACTTCATTTAAGCTGAAATACTTTACAATTATAGGGTAATTACATGAAATTAGGGATTTCATATAAGGGGAGCAAGAGTGATCTTCTTGCCATCCATAGTAAAGGAGTAACGGTTAGTGTAACTGTCGTGGATGACTCTCCGATCATACTACCACAGTCTACCCAGCAATAAGTGGCTAGCTTGAATGGGCACCACGTCACACAACACTTTATCCTGATACCTTCCAATACGAAAAGGAACCAAGACTTGCTTCACCACGTTCACTTCACCACAATCATTAATCCACTGCAACTTATATGGGTGGTGATGCTTGGTAGTGGGCAACTTTAACTTATTAACAAGGTATGTGCTAGCAACATTAGTACAGCTCCCACCATTAATGATTACAGTGCATACCTTGTCACTAATATGGCATCTCGTATGGAAGATGTTCTTGCGCTGTGCCTCATTTTCAAACTTCACATGGGTATTAAGAGCACGCCTGGCAACAAGTGCTTCACCATGAGCAGCATACTCAACAACTTCTTCTTCTTCAGCATCTTCTAACGCAGGCATCTCATCTTTAACACGACTTCAGAACCTTCACTCTCAACATCTCCATTCCCATGCATGATCATCACTTTACGGTTAGGACACTGTGAGGCAACATGTCCACGACCTAAACACTTGAAACACTTAATGTCACGTGTCATGCTCTGGGATGCTTGGGCAAGTTCAGTCTTGGGCTTTGGAGGGCCCTCAAGCTTGGGCTTAGCAAAGCTCTCTAACTTAGGCTTAGACACAAGCTTATCATCCCTACGAAAGGTGTTAGATTTCCAAACAGGAATTGAACTAGGAGTGAAACGGGATGTACCTTTCTTTTGGAGTTGCCTTTCCACTTTGATGGCGACATACAGCATCTCCTCTAAATCCATGTAATGCTGCAACTCTACTACATTGGCAATCTCACGGTTTAAGTCTTGGAGAAAATGAGCCATAGTAGCTTCTGCATCCTCCTGGATATTGGCTCGGATCATGGTTATTTCCATCTCTTTGTAGTAATCCTCAACACTCTTTGAGCCCCGGATAAGACCTTGGAGCTTCTGGTATAGCTCTCTATAGTAATGAGTAGGAACAAATCTCTTCCTCATGATGCACTTCATCTCATCCCATGTAGATTCTACTAGTGACTAACTAATCCAACCAAACCATAGCATACTTTATGAACTCAACTGCTGCAAGTTTGACCTTCTTTTCCTCAGAGTAGTGGTGGCAGTCAAATACCATTTCAATCTTCCTTTCCCACTCTAAATATGCCTCAGGATCATTCTTGCCTTGGAAAGGAGGAATCTTCAATTTTATACTGCCAAGGTTTCCATCCATCTTCTCCTTGCCTCTATCACAGGTTCTATCAACTCGATCCTATCTCTATACCCATGGTACCTTCTATGATGTCTATCTACCTCAGACTCTTCTTTCGAGTCATACCCATCATTATACTCTTCATTGGCAACAACCTTACTTTCTAGACGGGAAGTATCACCTTGTTGGATCCTCGCAAACCAAGCTTCATGTTGGTCCAACTTATCATGAATGTCATTGAATTTCACGTCCATCCATTGGAATTGTTGTTGCATTGCCTGAAGCATGGATTCAATCTTTTTAAAGTCTGACTTATCACCTTTAGAAGACATCTTGAACAAGTGATATCCTTACGTGTTTACATTTAATCACTCAATATGGAACACTCACACTCGTGTTTCACTCAAGTAATTTGGCTTTTCTCTACTAATGTTTTCTCACACACATACCTTTTTCCCTTACTCTACCTCAACTCTATAGGTTCACAATCGTACTAGAGACTCAGTCAAAGATTCAACCTCGAAGAATCAACTAATTCACCAAGTATTTTCACCAAGTATTTTCTTTTTTCTTTTTTTTTCACAGAAAGGTGCGGCTAAGGTGACACAGAAAAAAAATCACTAGAATAACAAAAGAAAATGGCCTAAAACTATAGGAATACGATGGAATTTGGCCAAGATGGGGTGGGGCCCGTGACTTCATCCACGGGTTCGTTTTATTTTGTCGTTTTCTTTAAAATGAGTACTCGCAGGCCTCCTAACTCAATCAAATTTTTCTGTTTGAACAGTGTTTGAACAATACCGTAAAATTTTTTTTTTAGAGACTAATCTGATTTTGCGGTTTCCTTGAAAAGAGTAGGGGTGTGGCTAGGGTTGAAATAACTTACTGAAGAAATGCGGCTAGGGTTATGAAGAAGTGCGGCTAGGGTTGTGAAGAAGTGCGGCCAGGGTTGTGATTGGAGGAGTTTTGGCATGGCTAAGGGATTGACTTGGAATAAAACTCAGAGTTTAACTCAAACACAACAACTAAGAGATTGACTTGAAACAAACTTCAGAGTTTAACTCAAACACAACAACTAAGAGACTGAATTTGTACCAGGTTTTAGAATCCAACTCAAACACAATAACTAAGGTGGTGAAATTTTCCAAGGACTCTACCAAAAGTGAGTGACGCACAAACAAACCAGAAATCAAAACCTGAGCTCTGATGCCAACTGATATGCTCAGACATGAGAAAGCGTGGATTGGAATTTGAAGGGGGCTGAAGCACAACAGGACATAAGCAAAGATGATGAACGTCACCTTCTGGAACCTAGACCCGAAGCCTAAAGAGACTTGAACCCAAAGGTATTGGACCTTGACCCTACGAATATGAATTCGAGAACCTAAGGTATAGCAATGGTGGATGGTGAAAAAGGAGGCGCCACAAGGAAGAAGACCTTCATAAGCCTAGTTGAGAGGGAACCCAAGAGGAAGGCACACTCAAATTCTGAAATTCCAAATCTGGTCTGTCTCTCATCAATAGTGTTTACAAGGTATTTATAATAATACCTAGCACTTAAGCCCATAAACAAGTGGGCTGGAATTAACACCAAACATAAAATAAGACTAAACCCAAATTCATGCCTAAGCCTAGTTACATAAAATAAATAGTCCAAGACACAATAAGACTCAAATGTGGGCTATTCAAACACTTAACCCATCTTATTATTAAGCTAAAATAAGACAGTAAACCATGCTCATGTCGTTTGGGCTTCCAAGCAAGTATAGATGTCTTGGGACTCTTCATGGGAGCTTCCTTGATGCTTCAATGAGGCCAGAGCTTGTTGCATTAATGAGGCCAGGGCTTGTTGCATCTTCTTGGCTCGAGCTCAGGTAATTGGACCTCCTTGGATGACCAATGGATCCTTAGCATCACGAACATCACGAGCAAGTGGATCTCCATCAGTTAGGAGAGAGTTTTATTTACAATTTGATATTTTTCATATTTTTCTGAAAATTAGTACATAAACCCAACCCATCAAATAAGTCAAGCAAGTATCGACAAGTTGATACTTGCTTGACTCCGTAAGTGCTTTCTTGCAAATCATTTCGTTTGTTTAAAGTGTCAAGCACGAAACTTTGGAGGACAAGGGAGAGCCAGTTATTGGAAAAACTATTTTAATCAATTCATGCTTAACTTCTTTTCTTTTTTTGGTGAGAATTCATACTTATTTTTAATACCTAACTTGATTGCAAACAACATAAAATCAATGATATAAAGCTAAAACATAGTGATGACTTAAAACTTTCAATTGTCTTAACTTGTAAGGCTCGTCAACAAAGGCTGCTTGATAGTTGATCTCTACAGGAAAGACATAAAAGGAAGTATAAACAAAGACATTGCAAGATACGGAGTGAAGTTTTAAAGTGAAGGAAATAGGGAAGCACTAAAACATTTTGAAAAATTCTAAATATATCCATTTTTCTACTATTTATACCTCATTTCTTCTGTGATAAACAATAATTCAGTGAATAAATTGAGGTTGAAAGAGTAAAAAATTGAATAAATTTAGAATTTTTCAAACATTTTTTGTATACCGACAAAAGTTGACTCAAGATTCAGACTTAATTAATCTGCTCAAACTAAGTTAATTTATGACTCACAATATAATATAATCGATTAATTGATTTTATTTAAAACTAGACAAGATCTTAATTGAATTTTAAAAAAACAACCTCAAATTTAGATTTTTAAAAGAATATTTTATTATAAAAACAAAAAATAATCTTATTTTTATTTTAAGAAACTATTAATATTTATAAATTTTATATCTTAAAAATATATGAAAAAAATCGATTTATATGATATCTTAATAACCTATTAAAAAAAAGATTGAGATTAAATTAAATTAAGATAATGTTCAGTCTAACAAAACATAATTAAACAACATAAGTATAGCATTCAGCCCAATTCAAAGTTTAAATTTGTTTTTGCTTTTGGAAAATAAATATAAAACAAAAGTGGCCATGAGGCCAAATAGTGGAAATTTTGCTTTCAATTTTGGCATGTTAAAAATTTGGTTAGAGAAGAAGAACGAGAATGGGGCTGCTAACTAGTCAAGGAAGTATATCCCACTGGAAATATACGAAGGCAATCAAAGGTCGCCTGCTTATGCTGAAATGGGGACCGCAGATTTTAACCAGTCAATTAGTCAAGCTTCTGGAAATTTTTACAACTCTTTTTTAGAAGACAACTTCATACCAATTATTTTGTTATTTTCATATATCAATTATCAAGTAATCAATGAACCAATTAAATTTTTATTATAAGCCGGTTTTGACACAACCTTGAAAGTGTCCTTGTAGATGAAGATTAGGATTAATAACAGCAAAATAACTAGCTACTGGATTATCATATCCTTTTGGGAACTTATAAAGTAAGGTAAGAATTTGTTATTTTATTGTAAGATCGATGTAAGTACACATGAGGATAAGTGTAAACCTAATGTTAATAGATATAAAATATATTAGAAATATCGCAAACACATGAAAATATATATAAAATTAATATCAATAATTGTAATCACATAATAATAAATGTAAAAACATTAAATTAATTTATTTATACTAATTTTACCATTATTTTCATTTAATTTAAGTCAAGGGGAATATAAAAGGTAAATTTTTTCCCTTTTTTCTTTATTTTTTTTCATTTACTTTTTTTTCCTTATTTGCAAGAGAAAGTTCTGTTTTAAAATTCAAAAGTGCCTTTTTTTAGGTAAAAGTCGGGCAAGACTTTAATCAGTTGGGAGAGAATTTTATTATAGTTTAGTTTTTCTTTTTCCAATTTTTCTGAAAATTTGTACGTAAACGCATGCCGTTAACTAAAGTCAAGCAAGTATCGGCAAGTTCACTGACTCCATCAAGTAAGTCATGCAAGTATCCACAAGTTGAGTGACCCCGTCGAGTGCTTTCTTGGAAAATCTTTTCCTTTCTTTAAAGTGACAAGCACCACACACGTTCGTATACATACATACACGTTATATGCATTTAGCCCGGTATGTATGTGTGTATATATATATATATATATATATATATATTATATATTCCTCAATTTAAGTCAATACGTATGTACATTACATTCATCCATGATTTCCGTTATTAAATCGGATAAGTTTCATATGTCCAAAAATTCAAAAGTTACGTCTTCATACTTAGTACATTTACAATCATACATCTCTTTATAAGGCTAAGATTGAGAATTCACGATCTTCACAACCTAAATAGGATATTTGAAATACCTAAGAAGGGTATTCAAATACCTTAAAGATTTGGAATGAGGAAAAAATAAGGATACATTTTTTATAAATCAAATGTACATTCTACCTTAAGAGTATGTACATCTTGCCATGAATATATGTATAATGTAAATACCTTAAAAGGATATTTGAATACCCTGCAGGATTTTATATTTTGTATAAGAATTTTTTTTTTACTTAGGGTATTCAAATACCTTCAGAGATAGGCATTATGTTTGAATTTTTAAGTTAATTTATAAATCATTTTCATTTACTAAAATATAATAGATATCTACCATAATTAATTTATAATTAACACAATTTATACATAAAATAGAAAAATTAAATTGAAATTACCACGAATTGTTGTCATTTAATATTGTTGAATTTGAAATTAAAACCTACAACAAAATAAACAATAAGAAAAAAAATGTTAAACATAATTATAATTGTTAACAATAATACAAATAATTATTTAAACTCCACATTTAATTATAAAGATGAAAGTACATTAAAAAATTGAAATTTATAGAATGAATTTCATACACATTATATAAATTTATAAAATGAAATTTTAATCTAACTACGTAAATTAATCTATTACATACACATTATAACATATTATATTAATTTATTATTTATACATTATATCAATATTCAATATAAAATTTTATTTAAACTAAATAAAAAAACAATATAACAATATTATTAACACATTATATAAATTTATAAAATCAAACTAATTTATCCAAACTATATAAAAAATAATATCAATATATTATTAAAAATTGCACATTATATAAATTTATAAAATTATTTAATCTTTATTCAAACTTCATCATAACTAAATTTCAATCAATATTACAAAGTTTTAATCAATTAATATAAATATTGTGAGTTTCATTCTTTCTACCATCCGTACATACTATTAGTGAAGTTAGGAAGATTAGATGTCTCATAAATATTTAAATGCTATTGGTTTTCTAGGTATAAAGGGAAACTAAATAGTGGGCCCCAATAGACTTTTAGTGCCTCGATGGAGAAAACTTGGCGGATTTGATATTTAAAGCCAAATATAGAGATGATAAGAATTTGCATCTTAAACTCATCTGTTTATGCATGTTTGAGAAGTGTACAATAATTTTAAAATGACGATTACGTCCATAGGCCATGGACTTTTCATAAATAATGGTCAAATGATTTGATTTTTTGATCAACTAACAGTCATATATAACTCTTAGTGTGAAGAAGTCTCGTATACCATTCAAAGGATAAATGTAAGAGACGTAGAGATACTGTGTTGCATTAGGAATGATAAAATGGGTTTTATCATATTGAATTTAGTGGTTTGATTGAAAATGTGAAACTAGATTATGGTTATAAATTGTGTTTTTGTGTAGGAAGGTTAGGGTAGATAGTACCATTATGATGCTAAAATTTCCTAAAACGAATGTAAATCTTTAAAAACATCATTTGGCATTGTTTTTTTTGCAAGTAGAAAGGAAATGATAATGTGTGATTTTGGTTAGGGTTTCCTAAAGGTTATATGTGTATACAGAATTTGTGACTTAGTTTCCAAATGAATTTTTATTAATTTTTATGTTTTCAAAGATACATTTATGTTTTCATATTACTGTTATATGTAAATAAAATATTTTGAAATTGGTTATTGAATTGAGAATATTTGATGAATTTTTTTATACTTCAACTATAATAATTAATGATTTTAATGCTTTATGAACTGACTGAAAATATGATTTATTGAATTGATCTCCATAAAATGATTCCGATTTGGTTTATGAATGTTTTGAGATTGTTGGCTCCATTAGCTGGCAGGCACATGCTCTTCTATGTGTGTGAATTGTTGCTGCTTGACCTTGGCTACGTCTTTAGTGCCTATAGATGTCACCTGGCTAGTGTATAATATGGATCTTTCATTATGGCCATATGTCATTATTACTCCCTATTGGGATTCTTATATTGCATGAGTCTATCAGGTGATACCTAGTCTCCACTATACCATTTTCTTGGGGTGGTAAATTCTTGGCTAATCTGGGCACTCCTAAACTTTATTAATTTCTGTTCTTGGTGTATTTGTTAAATATATTTTCTAATCTTTGTACTATCTACTGCAAATAATTATTATACTGTTTACGGAATGTTTTTGAACTAGTTATCAAAATGATTTGCAAACGTTTAATGGAAGCTACTTTCGAGTGTTTACTGAACTTTGTGATTTAATAAGTTTTAAATGAACTTCCTACAATTGGAATTAGATGCTGGGACAAGTGAGATGCGTTAAAGCCTCCTTCTATACTCAACTTAGTTATCTAACCAATTATAGTATCCTTTCCGATAGTGTGCCTAAAGATCATGTGATTATTGGTTTCTATGTGAAAGAGCATGTTTTTAAGATACTTGTAAACAGATATGCATGGTATTAGCTATTTTATATATATTTCTTACTGAACGTAAGCTTACTCCTTACTTTCCTTCCAAATTATTTGCAGTAGTTCTTTGTTTTCTGCTAAGGAGGATTTCTGAATTTGGTATCCCTCATGCAGTTTCTCAATTTCCATTGAGGTATACGAGTTTATTTTTATATGTTCAAACTGTATATGTACAGTACTATTTCATATGTATATTCGTACTTGAGATGTAAACTGAATATAGGATGTTGTTTGAGATTGTATATATTTATATACATTTTAAGTCGAATAGTGTGGTTTTTAGGTAAAGTACGGATAAGTGAGGATGGTTAACTACTATAAAGTGTGCGAACACTGTAGACAACCCAACCAAATGTAATTAAGATGTAAGAAATTAGTACTGATGTCTGGTATTTAGTACGTGATAGAAAAGTTGGTACTAGAGCAAAATTATCTAATGTTTATCAGTCTTAGCATTAAAATGGTCTACATCCCTTATTCTACTATACTTGTTAGAACATTTAAGTGTTTCGCGTGACTGAAAACGCTTTTGTTTTTGTTTTTATAGAATTAGTGACAAGAGAAAGGGTACTAAATGGGGACGAGGAAGGGGATTGAGACGAATTCAGCCCTTCCCAGAACCATCTTTAGACCCAATGCCAGAACCAGTTCTTCCCCCAAAGCTTGAGAGCCCCAATACTTGTACCTCCAGGTTGGAGCATATGTTTGCTGAGTTTATAACAAAATATAATAGAGCACTAGTATAAGAAGCAACACAGTCTCTTTTTTCTCAAATTAATGTCCCTCTAGTGCCTTAGCCGTAGCCGATACCACCCACGTCTCAACCTTAGCCTCAAGTCCTAATACAGCTCAGGTCAGATCCAAAGATGGGTTGTGATGTTAATCTCCTCCGACAGCTTAAGAAATTGGATCCATTCAAGTTTAAAGGCGAGAAGGATACATGGCAGTAAAGAACTAGGTAAATTTAGTAGAGAAATTGTTTGCAGATATGAGGTGTGTGAAATCCCCAATTTCCTGTAAATTTTCCATACTTGTAAAGTATTTCAATCTAAAATGATTAAATAAATATGAGAAATTGAGGTGTAAATGAGATAGGGGACATATGTGGGATTAAAGCAATTGATGGTCAAATGGTCAACTTGTCAAAGGGTCAATGGAATGGTCAATGGTTGAGATGAGTATGGAATAAATGTGCATTTAATGAAATAGCATGAGTCACCATCTCCCCCATCAAGAATCGGCAGCCCCATTCTCTCTTCCCTCTCGTTTCCTCCAATTCTCCTCTAAGTCTCCATTGTACTTTCCTTGACAAACCACAATCTCATGTCACCAAATCGTTAAGCTCCCTTAACGAAAAATGACCCTTGTCACTAGCTCTAGCTAGGTTTGTAATATGAAGAGCTGAT
Source organism: Heritiera littoralis (assembly GCA_031772115.1). Classification (NCBI taxonomy): domain Eukaryota; kingdom Viridiplantae; phylum Streptophyta; class Magnoliopsida; order Malvales; family Malvaceae; genus Heritiera; species Heritiera littoralis. Next base: position 1,268,338 of record JAPDPK010000154.1, on the reverse strand, counting down.
TCAAAGTGATTAAGGAGATCAAAGTTGCTGTTATTTTGGTGAATTACAAAGGTAAGAGATTTAAGTAGTTTTAGTTGATCTTGTCAATAGTATGGAGTTGAGTAAAGTTGGTAGAGTATATTTATAAGAGTTTCTTAAAGGTGTGAATTGTCATGATGTTTACAGCTTTGAAAGGGTGAAAGAAAGGAATTGGCGCGATCAAGCAATTTCACGTTTCGAGGTTAATTGAGGTAAGGAATTTATGTAACGGACGTAAGGTGGCTATGTCCGCATGTTTTAATAAGTTTTAAATGTCTTGGGATGAAGTACAAGCTATTTAAGTGTAGAAAATGGTAAATTTCGGATTTTACTCCTAGTTACCAAAATGCTAATAGCAGCCGACTGCCTAGAGACAACCAAAGCGTAGATTTTCAAAAATCGACACAAACAAGTCGACTGTTATTTCCAGTATCCATTCTGTTTCAAACCAGTCGACTGCTATATGGAACAGTCGACTGCTATTTACTTGAAAAACTTTTTGTTTCAAAACCAGCCGACTGCCCAAGGGGCTAGTCGGCTGCCCTATTTCCAGAAGCTTTCTGTTTTAAAAACAGCCGACTGTTCAGGGGGCCACTCGACTGCCTTTTCTCGGGAAACATTCTGTTTCAAAATCATTTGACTGCTATATGGGACCAGTCGACTGCCCTATGTGTTTTTTGAAAAATAAAATATTTGAATTTCAAAAAGGAAAAGAAATTCAATAAAGCAAAATATGGTGTAGCAGCCGACTGCCCTAAAGACCAATCGACTGCCCATTTGAAAAGAAGGTTTTGAAAACCTATTTCAAGAAAGTATAATTGTATTTGCCAAAGGTTATATGAATAATGTTTTGAAGACCGTGAATTCCTTTAAAGAGCATGCACATTATTTGTACTTGTACTTGGCTGAGGAGCCTTAGTCCGGTCCTCAGACCCACAGTAAAGCACCTGACTAGTGAGCACTCTGGGCTATAGACAATAGCCATATGTCTCTTACTTGTTTCGACTTTGGGGAGGATCCCTGGCCCATACGTGGGTACGCCACTTATTTGATTTCTCTAGGGATTATCCCTTACGGGATATATTTGTGGTATCCTCATGAGATCTCTTATGGATTATCCTTTACGGGATATATTTGCTGTATCCATTATGAGAATTACTTGATGCATGAATCTAATTGGAAATTAATTGTCTCCCATCTATTTGAAAGTATTTGAAAGCATGTGAAAGTATTTGAAATTAATTGTATTTGCACATATGATTTCACGTGATTTGAGATCCGTGAAAGTATTTGAAAGAGATGATTTTACTTGTATTTGATATTTGTAGGAAATATATATGGTATATGCTTTATAATGGTTTTACATGACATTATAGAGTCAAGCAGGAAAACTGCATATAGTGACATAGTACGCTCTTTTACATATGTTTCTTACTGAGCGTAAACTCACTCCTTTATGACTATTTTTCAGATTATTTGAAGTAATTCCCGCTCCGGACAGAGGAGCACATTTTGGGATCTTTCGATATACCTTCGAGACACGCTTCTCACTTATTCTTTGAAGGTATAATTAGTTGGCCGTGTACTCCGACCATTGTACAGTATGATATTACCTTTGTGTATATTTTGGGGAATTAGGTTATGTAAGTATTTGAGATCCTGGTGTAGTTGACTCATGTGTGTCGTAATGGTTTCGTATTCGACGATTTTGAAAACATTTAAAACAAGGGGAGTCGCCACCAATCTTTTTTGTCTATGTGTGATTAGTTAGCAAAAATATTAATCTTTTTAACAAAATCTCAAAATTAATTAAGTTTTATTAAAAAGACAATTTTTGGTCTACGAAAACAAAATCGGGTCCGAGAGTACGGTTACACGTAGGGAAGGATTAGCACCCCTACAACGCTCGTTAAAAAATGGTACTATTGTAATCATGTGTTATCCTTTGGTTTTAATAAAATGGTCTTAATTTAATATTTAATTCATTTATTATATATAAAAAAAATTTGTGCATTTGCTTAAAAAATTACTATTATATATGTTTTAAAAAATTTCGTTATGAAAATCAACATGAACACCATTTATTGAAAAATTAAATCAAATATCCCAATACTTTGGTAACATTTGAAATAATTTTCCTCACCTAGAGATTTCTTAAGAATCACTACTTGTGAGTTCTATAGAATCTCATCTTCGGTGGGGCTCACGCTATTTTATAATTAATCGTGTACACATGTAGTATTGATAAAAACGTATGATGCATATGAAACTTAAAAGAAATTTTATTTATTTTGATTTTATTAATGAAACTCTTTATATTGAAAAATTTAGCTAAATATCCCAATACTCTGGTAACATTTAGATAATTCCTCTCACCTAGGGATCAGTCAAGAAACCACTACTTGTGAGTTTCATGACATCCCATCCTCGGAAGAATTTCATTTATCTGGAAATTATTTTTTAGATTTATTATCTTGATTCCTTCGATTATTCCCTAAATCAACATGAACACCATTTATTGAAAAATTAAATCAAATATCCCAGTACTCTGGTAACATTTGAAATAATTTTCCTCACCTAGGGATCAGTCAAGAAATCACTACATGTGAGTTTCATGACATCCCATCATCGAAAAATATTATTTACTTAAATTTTAATTTTTATAAATATGATGCAAATATATTAAAAATATGTAAAATAAATTATTTAACAGAATAAATAAATAAATAAATACTAAATGAATAAATAAATGAAAAATATATATATATACCCACGGATTGGGCTTAGAACCCAAAGAGATCTGTCCACAAAGGCCCAAGTCAGACAGCCCAATGTGAAAGGCCCAAAGAGGTCCCACGGACTGCGCTCAGTTGGATCGGCCCACCAGAACCAGGCATGGGTCCGGTTGGCAATGGGGCATCGCGCGGATCCTAATCGACTACGGGTCGAGAGCGCGGATAGGGTCAGTCAGCTGGCACACGGATCTTTCCATCCTCGGTGGGCAGGGCGCACGGATCCTTGGTCTGATCCGGGTCCACGCGCGGGTCACCTCGTTTCTTTCTTTTTTGTTTTTAGCTATAAAAACCAACACTTTTTTTTTCATTCTTCATTTTCAACTTTTTTCTTAAAAAAATTTCAGAGCTCTCAAAGCTCTCGGCTAGGCGATTTCTGGCCACCGCCGTGCGCCGCTACCGGCCACCGTCTTCGATGGCAAAAAATCAAAAAGATTGCTGCTTTCCAAAGCTTCTCCCGCTCCTCTTTTCGATTCCGACCTCCGATTCACTCAAAAATAACCCTAACCTCGTAGATCTGACTAAGACCGAAAAGATCTTTCCCTTTTTTTGTTTTGTTTTTCTTTTCTTTTTTTATGGTTTGTTGATGGTGTTGACTTGGATTGTGGCTTTATGGTTGGCTGTTCGTTGTGTCTTTGCAGGTTTTTGGGCGCTGCCTTTTGAGTGGTGGTTTGTGTTGTTATGTCGGTTGTGGGAGATGGTTGTCTGTTGTAATGGTAATGCTCAGCGGCTGATTTGGCTACCAAAGGGCTCAGGTTGTAGAGGAAGGGATGATGATGGTGTGGTGGTTTTTGGTCAGCCGAGGATCGAAAGGGCTGTGGCTGTGTTGGGCAGTGATTGCCGGTGGGGGGAATGTGGCTGGTACTGAGTGTTGTAGGTTCTGTCTATCGAGCAAAAAAAGAAGAGCCAAAATGATCGACCCCCCTTGGTAGTGACCGGATGGTGGGTTTTTAGAGGGAGTAAGCTGGCTTGGGGTTTCTGCTGTGATGGGATGGAGTAGGCATAATAGGTGGATGGGTGATGGATGGGTGACAAGAACTGCATCGGCGGCTGATGGACAACAGAACAAAAAATAATAATAATAATAAAAGAAGAAAAGATAATAATAATAATAATAATAATAATAATAATAATAATAATAATAATAATAAAAGTAACAATAATAGTAGGACAAAATTAGGTGTCTACAGCTGCCCCTCTTTGCTCATTGCTAAGGATCGGGAATAGAGCAAAGACAATAGATAATAATTTTGTCCGACTTATGACTTACTCTTTTTTTTTTTTGCTTTTTCTCTCATTTTTTTCTTTTTTTTTTCATTGTTATATCTTCTTTAAAAAAAATGCTCATACAATAAAGACTAGAGATGGCAAAAACTGGCCCGAGCCCGAAAACCCGCCCGAATCAGCCCGAGTCAGAACTGGGACCAGCCCGAATTGACCAAAAAAGTCAAAGTCCCGTAACCAAAAAAGCCCGTAACCGAAAAAGCTCGAAACCGAAAAAACTCAAAACCTAAAAAGCTCGAAATCGAAAAAACTCGAACCCGACACAACCTGAACCCGACATAACCCGAGCCCGACACGATCCGAAACCGAGACAGATCCGTTCGAAACTCATAAAAAACCGAATTTATAACCCGAGAAAACCCGAATTATAATTATATAATTATTATTTAAAAATAAATAACTAATTGATACACTTTTTTAATTAAAAAGTTTAAAATTTTGAAAACAATTATTATTTATTATACATTTTATCAATTATATATTACCAGCATAATAAATATTGAATCTTTTTAATTAAATTAATTTAAAACATCATAATATATGATATAATATATGATATCAAATAATCTTTAATATTATACTTATTGCATTTAAAATAATAAATATATTATTAATTCAATATTTGATTTTATTATAAAAATCATTTTAACATTTTATTATTTTTTTTATAATAAAATTTTAATTTTAATACAATAATAAATCAAATATATAAAAAATTATATAATTTCAATATTTGTTTGAAACTTTCAATTTGATATTTTGTGCAACACATTAAAAATATTTTTAATAAAATTAAATTTAAACTATATTTTCTTAAAGTTTCAAGTATAGAAAGATATTAAATTTAGATTAAAAAAAACCTAATCTTAAAATTAAAATTTAAGTTTTTAAGATTAGAAAAAGTTAAGTAATTAAATTAAACAATACAAGTACAATTTTTTATAAGCTTGGGCATCATTAAAAGAGAAAATTATAGTTGTAATTTTATTTTTAGCCTTAAAACAAAAGACATTAAAAAATAAAGCTAGTGGTCATTAATTATTTATTATATTATAATAATCTTATACATGAATAAACCAATTTGGTATCTTATAATAATGATTTGTATATTATATTATGATAATCTTTTAAGGATAAATTATGTAATCTCTTAGTGTGTAAGTATTATTTTGATAAAATTAAGTATTTATTAAAAATAATTTATTTATTATCTATTAAATGTAAAATTTGTGGATAAAAATAATAATTCTAATAGTAAATTAAAGTGTAATTTAATAATATATCAGAGTTGTATTACTATGTAAGTGGTAATTTTAATAAAATTTATTTTTTATACTTTATTAATATTATTATTAATTATATTTAAATAACTAACATTATATTAAATAATTTAGTAATATCTATTATTTAACATTTTAATTAGATATTCAATCAGTTGGTGTATATTTAATATTATTACGTTAATGTGAATATGAAAAAAATTAGTACTCAATTGATGTATAACTGTATATGATATGTTTATATCAAATGTTATTATTTATAATATAATGTCAATTGGTGTATATAACTTGTTTAATTTAACGTTCTAAATTTTTAATGAGATATTTGATTAATTAATGTGTTTGAGTACGATTATATTTAACTTCAACAAAAAAAAATTGACAGTAGAAGACGTGAGAAAAATGACTACATAATAGAAAATGAAACTTACTAAGCGAGACGTCTTTACATAAAATCAAATGTTTACCAGTTAGCGAAAAATTACAATATGGATAAACGATATATTAAGTAAAATTTTATATTATGTAGTATAACATAATAGAAATTCATGAAATTCTATTTCCTCTCAAACTAGACGCAACCCATGTCCCAATTCCTCACCCACCCTACCCAAAACGATGATACTAATAATAAAATTAGTGCAAATGAAGGCAAAACAATCTAATAGGCGACAGGTGGCTATAAGTAGATAATAGGTGACAAAAGCCCTAGCACAAAAAGAGGACCGTGGAACCGAAAAAGAAAAAAAAAACAGGAGGAGCGGCATTTTTTTTCACTTTCCATTTGGCACTAAAGTATCAAATTCCAATTTCAAAGTAAAATTTCGATAATTGACGGCATTTAGTCCGCCTCTTTTGGACGCTAATCTCAGGTGTTTTTTTTTTGTTATTTAATGAGTATATATATGTCAATCGCTTATTGGTTTTAATTTATTATTAGTATCCAAATAATATTTTGAAATATTAACAAACAATAAAAATTATAAATTTTGTTCTTTATAATCTATAAGACTATAACTACACCTATTATATATAGGCATAGTCATATACAAAAATATTATAGTATTTACCATAATATTTTATTTAGATTTTTGCTTGAAAAATGATTAGAGATTAAAATTACAGATATTAGAATCAAAATGAATATAATGACTCGATTAAAGTTTTGGGTCTCAAGTTGTTAATTCAGTTATTAAATCTTTTTAGGTCAATGTCAAAATAATAAAAATATTTTAAATTGTTATATATTATATAAACATTTTTGCATAATTATATGAACTATCATTCATTATCATTTGAAAACATAAAAAAAATAAAAAATTAGCTTTGATTTTTTATTTTACTTTTCAGTATTTTGAGTCCTTGCCAATTGTGATAATTAGAAATCCATTTTTTGTATTATAACTTTTTTAATAATAATTTTTGTTTGTCTTTAAAATATTAAAATTATTTAATTATGTAAAATTTTTAAAAATTGTTACAAATAATAGAGATTTTGTTGTTGTATAAAATATCAAGACAATTACATTTTAACAAAATTTTAAAATGTTAAAATGTTAAGAAAATTTTAATTTGATGACGACTATAAAGTCATAGCAAAGCTGATAAGATTTCGAAATAATTTTTTTCGTTGTTATGAATATAATATAGATACTGTAACAAATTACTTTGTTGTTATATAAAATATTAAGAAAATTTTATTTTGATAATGATTATGAAAAGTAATTGCTAATCTAATAAGATTTTGAAACAATCATTTTTGGTCGTTGTGAATATGATATAGATATTGTAGCAATTTTTTTCATTGTTGAATAAAATATTTAATAAATTAATTAGGCAATGATAATAAAGAATTGTTGCAAAATAGAAAATGATATCGCAACATTGTGTTTATATCGTTGTCAATTTGATATGAATTTGGAACAACAAAAGATATCGTTGTGTAAAATATAAAAAATTTCAAATAAGCAACGACAATGAGAAGTCGTTGCAAATGTATTAAGATTTTGCAATGATATTGCCAGTCGTTGCAAACTGTGGTCGCTAAAATCCCATTTACTAGTAGTAATAATATTATGATTTATGTACAAACAAAAAACAAAATAAATATAAACCCAATACGGGTAATAAGAACACTACCCGAACCCTGTAATTACCCGATTATAGGGTCCACTAGTGCCGAATACCTGATTATATATTACCTATTTACATCCCTATATATGATTATATCAAATGTTATTATTTATAATATAATGTCAATTAGTGTATATAATGTGATAACCGCGAATTTCTGAATTTTGATATTAATTATTCGAAAATTTAATTTTAATGTGAATGAGAAATTAAAGTAAATAAATAAATTATTTACGAGGTGGAATATGTTGGAATTTCAAGAATTAAGGAAGTGAGGAAATTGAGGAATTTAAATTTGGATAAATTGAAATCCAAATTAATTAAGAAATGAAACTATGTCAAATTAATTTTGGATATTGAGAAATCTAAAATTTAAAGAAATAAAAAATGAATATATTTATATAATTATATTATATAAATATATTTTTTTATAAATACATATGTACATATATAAAATATATGTATATGATATATATAGATTATATTATTTATACTATTACATAAGTATATATGGATATTATTATATATTTTTATATAGATAAATATATTTATGTACATATATGAAATATGAATATTATTTCATATTAAAGAGTATAAAATATAATATATATATATATATATATCTTAGTATAAAATATGTATTTATATACATATAATTTAGATAATATATTAGTATATAATTATAATTATTTTATAATTATAATTATAAAAAAAACAATATCAGAAATGGGAATCGAGAAAACCTGATTCCCACATTTCTCTTCTGTTTTGTTAAACAGAAGAGAAACAAAAAAGGGGGCGACCGACCACCGTCAGCCGACCGACCGAGGGAAGAGGAGGCGAGGTCGTCGGCGAGCCGAGGAGAGGAAAAGGAAGCCGACGCCGACGACGACGACAGGAAAGGAAAAGGAGAAGAGAAACGAACGGAAACCGAAGAGGAAAGGAGAGGAGAAAAGGAAAAGAGACACGGCGGTGCCGGCCGATCCGAGCATCGCCACTCCCCCCACGACACCGGCGGAGGCCAAGGGAAGGAAAAGAGACCACCGACGGTGAAGGAGGAAGAGAAAGGAGGTAGAAAAGAGGAGGAGAAGAGCCGAGCCTTCCGTCACAGGATCCGGCGCCGTCGTCGTCAATCTGGAGAAATGGAGGCCAAATCTAGCTTTGCCTCCATCTTCGCCAACCGAGGAAGGGTTGAACTGACGGAGAACCGGCCACCGGAGGAGAACCGGTGGTGAGGTAGCTGGACTGGTCTGAACCGGTTTTCAGACTGGGAAAAAAAGAAGAAAAAGAAAAAAAGAAAAAGAAAGAAAAGAAAGAAAGAAAAGAAAAGAGGAAAAGAGAAAGAAGAAGGAAAATTTCGGAATTCAGAAATTTCAGAAATTACGGGAAATCCAGCGAAACTCGGAAACTCAGAAACTCAGAAATTACGAAAATTCGGTAAGAATTCTAGAAAATGAATTTTCGGTAATTTTAATAAATTATTTGGAAAAAAATTCTAAATGTTAGAATTTGAATTCCAGAAAATATCCTCGATGAACAAGATGATGGAAGCGGAAGAGGTGGAGTACGGGCGCTACCGATAACGAGGAAGTCGCCAACCCGGGACAGGTAAGGGATGCATGTGCAGCACTGTAAGGATATTCAGTCTGCATGTTTTTAATTATTAAATATTTTATGAAAATATCGTGATGATTGATTGGTTGAAAAAGTGTGATGATGTACTGGCTGGATTTATAAACTGTATTTTTCATACAGGAGGCTAGTCAATCGGCAGCCGTTATGCTACCGAAAATTTTAGAAAATTACGTAAAATCATATTAAATGATTTTATTTCTGAAAATCGATATTAAATCACGAAAAATGAGCAAATTATTATTTTTCATAAAACATGAATATAATGAGATTGAATTTTAAAATATTCATGTTTTCGAGAATGGTGATAATGAAATCACCGAAAATTCTCTTGATATGTAAATTACACGAAATACGAAATAGAAAATGAAAAGAACTAAAGTGAATATTTTTATAAATATTTTATAAATATTCACTAAATGATTTTTAACCTTTATGGTTTTAGATTATGAAATTATATATTTTTTATAAATTCCATAAAGGTTATTTATGATGAAAAATACGGTTTTGAGACTAGTTAGCATCCTATCATGTTGATATGTGATATGTTTAGTCCCGGTCGATACCTGATCAGTGATCTACCGAGGACAATATAGATTATGGTCATAGATTTGACATGTTTATTTCTTTACCCTCCGGGGTCTATAGCATGATATGATTGATGATTGTCTCAGTCTCCATAAATGATAGGTGACATGTTAAAAAGAAAAATATTTTACATGATATGTGATATGTTAAAAGGAAAATGTTTTATGTGATACGTGACATGTGAAAAGAATATGTTTTATATGATATAAGAAGAAAATTAATTGATTTATAGTATTTTTACAAAATGCTCATTACGGTATTGATTATAGTACTGTGAGATGATTTTCATAAAACATGTGATACGAACATGTAATATGTTTTCAAAAAGGAAGAATTGATAAATCTAATATTCTTACCATGATTTTAAATGGAATATTAGATTATATGTGACACAAATATTGTTTAGATCGTGGGAGCCACCTCTAGAATCCTGAAGGATCTATGTGCTACACGGATACCTTTTGGACCGTGGGAGCCACCTTTAGAATCCTGAAGCACCTACATGCTACACAGATATTGTTTAGATCGTGGGAGCCACCTCTAGAATCTCAAGGGACCTACGTGCTACACAGATACTTTTTGGACCTGGGAGCCACCTCTAGAATCCCGAAGGACCTACGTGCTACACGGGTACCTTTTGGACCGTGGGAGCCACCTCTAGAATCCCGAAGGACCTACGTGCTACACAGATATTGTTTAGATCATGGGAGCCACCTCTAGAATCCCAAAGGACCTACGTGCTATACAGATACCTTTTGGACCGTGGGAGCCACCTCTAGAATCCCGAAGGACCTACGCGCTACACGGATATTGTTTGGATCGTGGGAGCCACCTCTAGAATCCTAAGGGACCTACGTGCTACACGGATACCCTTGGATTGTGGGAGCCACCTCTAGGATCCTAAAGGACCCACGTGCTACACGAGTTCCTCGATACGACGCTTCCTCCATTGCTAGATAAGATGGATGTCGTAACTGCATCAGTGAACTGGGGCTTACGCCTAAAGTGATTAAGTGATCGATTATTTTGAAACTGTTTTCAGTGAGTTAAGCTATATGCTTAAAGTTTATTGATTTTCGTTTTTGTGAATGGATTGATCTATTAACTTGCATAGTAGCCGATTTATCAACGTGTATAGTAACTAATTTACCGAAGTGCTTGCTACTTTGTTAATGTGATAAGTGGAATAGATTTTAATAGCTTACTTTGTTATTTAAAGTACTGTACTAATTGAGAGTTGTACAATAAATATGAAAAGAATTCAAAAGGGAATGATGATAGTTTAAACTAATATTTTTCTAAAGGAATAGATTAATATTAGTTGCTTTATTTAAATGCTCTGAATTCATAAAAGCATAAAAAGGAAAATGATAAGAAAAAAAAAGATTTAAATTTCAAAAGAAATTTATTACTCCCTACAGTTGCTTCTAGGTTACGGGACAAGACAGACATTTCAAAATACCTGCCTTATTCCATCCGGATCCCTAGTTGACTGTAGTATCCTTCCTACATGTGAGCCTAGAGCCCTTATAGGAAAAATGAAAAAAATTTTCAGCATATAGATAGCTGAATATCAAGTGATGCATATAATTCTCTTACTGAGCCGTGGTTTGCTCACCCCTTAATTTTAACATTTCAGATTTTCAAGGACTGAGAGTCTGACATCTAAAGGACTTCAGCTGTGCATAGAGAGACACTGCGACAGCTCGATTTAATTACATGAGGTATGATCATTTATTTTTTGTATTTAGACTTACCTACAGTACTACTTCCTTATGAATTAAGATAGGGGATGTAATTCATATTATAATTTAATATGAAATTGTTTATATGTAAAAGAAAAGTAACGTATCACAGACAGCCCAACCAAATATGATGTATAGAATAAGGTGAAAAAAATAGGGTCACGGGCTGTGACATATAACTTGTTTAATTTAACGTTCTAAATTTTTAATGAGATATTTAATTAATTAATGTGTTTGAGTGCAATTATATTTAATATAATAATGTTATATTATGATTTATGTACAAACAAAAAACAAAATAAATATAAAATTGAGATAATTAATTGATCAATTATTCATAATATTAAGTATTTTTTTAATGTATACTATAATTTTATTCAACATTATAATTGAACAATTAGTTAACTAGTTATGCGGTTAGATTTAATTTAATTACTAATTATGTTGGTATTTAAAAGACAAAATAAATGTAAAAAAAATTCTTAAAAATTTAAAATTTTATTAAAAATATAATATAATTATTAAAAAAGCTAATTAAACAAAGTAAAAAAAAAAAAGAAATTTATTGAACTAAGAGTGTCTAAATTCCAATGGCCCAATATTGACCCAAAAGAACACAATAACCCAATAAGTTATTGTTAAGAGTATAAAGACATTTATATAAATGTTTAATTGTTTAGTGTGATTTATTTATAATTTGTTAGTTATTTATTTGTATAGCTAATAATTTTGGATTTTCATTTTCTTTTAGTTTTACTATATATATTTGGCTTACTTAAAAAATAAATTTTTATATAATTATTAATATATAATTATATATTTTATAACAAATGTAAATATCACAGGAAATTAAAAAAATAAATAATAATTATCAAGTAATAAAAAATTAAAATGTAAAAATTTATATTTATATAAATATTTATTAAATTTTAACTTTAATTTAGCATTTTCATTATAGTTTAATTTAGTTACATAAAATTAAATTAATTATTACATTCAAAATTATAAAAAATTTTATAGCTTGTAAAATTTCAAAATAATTTGACTAAACCCGCTAAACCTGCCTGGTTAAAACCGGACTAAACTCGAAACCGCACCGAAACCGAAAATAATCGAACCCGAAAATATCCGAAACCGAAAGTGCCCGAGATCGAAAAAACACGAGACCGAAGAAACCCAAAATCGAAAAAATTCGTAACCGAAAAAACCCGTAACCGAAGAAATCCGGACTCGAATAAAACCCGGACTGAACCCTCCCGAACCTGCCCGTTTGCCACCTCTAAAGACATTGAAATTTTAAATTCTTTTCTTCAAAAGTGATCTTCTTGCACATAGGCAACAAAACTTTAAATTCTTCCTAAAATGTGCTCCTCTTGCAGCAGAGGCAACGAAACTTTAAATTTTCTTTTTTTTTGGAATGTGCTCTTCTTGCAACAGAGACAATGAAACTTTAAAATTCTTTTTTTTTATTTTTCCTGAAATGTGCTCCTCTTGCAGCAGAGGAGATGAAACTTTAAAATTTTTTTCCCTGAAATGTGCTCCTCTTGTAGCAGAGGTGATGCAACTTTAAAATTCTTTTTTCTTTTTTTGAATTTTTCCTGAAATACGCTCCTCTTGCAGCAGAGGCGATGAAACTTTAAATTTTTCCTAGAAAGGTGCTCCTTTTGCTGCAGAGGCAACGAAACTTTAAAATTTTTTTCAAAAAGTGCTCCTCTTGCGGCACAGGTGATGAAACTTTAAAACTTTTCTGAAATGTGCTCCTCTTGCAGCAGAGGCAATGAAACTTTAAAATACTTAAAATTTTGCTCGAAGGACTTGGAATTTATGCCCGGAGGACTTGGAATTGCCCTGAGGACTTATCACTTATGCCCGGAGGTCTCAAAATTTGTACCCGGAGGACTTGAGATTTGTTCAAAGAATCTGAATTTGTGTCCGGAGGAATTAGGATTTGTGCCCGGAAGACTTATCATTTATGCCCGGAGGTCTTAAATTTTGAAATTTGTGCCCAGAGGACTTAGCATTGCTTTGAAAGATTGGAAATTTATGCCCGGAGGACTTAAATTTGTGCCCGGAGGTCTTTGAAATTTTGCCCGGAGGTCTTGGAAATTTTTGCCTGGAGGTCTTAAATTTGTGCTCTGAGTACTTTGAAATTTTGCCCAGAAGACTTAAAATTTATGCTTGGAGGTCTTGAAATTTGTACTTGGATGACTTGGAAATTGTGTCCGGAGGACTTGACATTTGCCCGGAGGACATAGAATTTATGCTCGGAGGTCTTAGGACTGTGCCCGAAGGACTTTAGAATTTTGCCCGGAGGACTTGAAATTTGTGCCCGGAGGACTTGAAATTTGTGCCCGGAGGACATGACATTTATGCCCGAAGGTCTTATAATTGTGCTCGGAGGACTTAAAAATGTTACCCGGAGGACTTATAATTTGTGCCCGGAGGACTTGACATTTGCCTAGAGGACTTAAAATTATACCTGGAGGACTTGGAAATTTATGCCCGGAGGACTTAGAATTTATGCCTGGAGGACTTGAAATTATGCCCGAACGACTTGGAATTTTGCTCAAATGTCTAAAATTTGTGCCCAGAGGACTTAGAGTTGATTTGAAAGATTTGACATTTTGAAATCTATGCCCGGAGGACTTGAGATTATGCTCGAAAGTCTTGAAATTTGTGTCCGGAGGTCTTGAAATTTGTGCCCAAAGGTCTTAGCATTTTATCTGATTAGTTTGAAACTTAATTTGAAAATTTGCCCAGAGGACTTGGAGATTTTGCTAGAGAACTTAGAATTGCTTCTTCAATCTTAATTAAACATAGCACTAGTCAAACTGGATTTCAAATTTTCTTTATTATGAGCAAATTTGACTTTCTTATCTTATAAAAGGTTGTATAACCTTTAAAATCTTGATTGGATGGTGTCTAGCCTTCAGCTTGAGAAACATGTTTTAATTTCAAAATTTTACACAAAAACTTTCAATGCTGATAATATATGATACTGTGCATGTATGCATGAATGCATGGCATTCAATCCTGTACATTGTCTAACTTTGAAATTCCTTCCTATCTCGCCGAAGAGGCACATCATTTGTCTTTTGTATCTTCTTTGCCCTAACATGATCATGAAAGCTCCTTTCTGTTTCCCATTTTTTCAGATTTCTTTCACTCTCATCATAGCCTTTTGACGAAAAGCACTAAAAATTTTTCTCATAACTATTTTCCAGGGGAAATGAATCTAAATTTCACAAGTGATTCTTAATCCTTTCGAAAGATTAGTGATTACTTTTCAAGGTGAGTGACATAAATCCTATTAAGATCTTTTTAATTGGACAATTGAAAGTTTGATGCACCAGGATGTTTGTTTGGGGAATATTTTGCCACTTATCCAAAAAACAATGGTTTCTTTCTTGGCTCAAAATGGTTTTCTTAAAATACCATCGCTTTTCTTCCCTTTTTTTTTTGAACAAAATTTTGAATGAGAAAAGAAACAAAATATTTACAACTTGGTTTGACAATCTCTTAAATTCTTGAATAATGGCATTCTACAAATGTCAAGATGAGATACGAATAACTAAGGTCTTTTCTGTTTAGGAAGAGTATGTACAAGAAGAAAGGTTCAAACTTTTTCAGAAAAATGTTGGACAATCAAGTGACATCCAAATCTCTACGCCTCTCGAGGGTTTCTCAAAGCTTGATGATTCTTTTCCATATTTGCAATTCATGTCACTACTTGATTTGTTGCTCTAAGAGTTCATTGTTTACTCTAGACTGCCCTTTTCGAGATTTCACCCTAGAGCTTCGCTCTTTCTTTTCTCTTTCTTTCTTCTTTTTTTTTGTTCCACCATGCATTCAAAATTTCATTCAAACCAAATAATAGTGAGAATTTTCTAGAAAAGTGCTCTTCGATACCAGCATTCATATTTGATCAAAATGGACTTTTAAGTACGTAATGTAGGCCATGGTTCAGGGTTTTTAAAGAATAGATAAATATGCCCAAAAATGTTGTTTAAGGGTGATCAATCCAAGGATCATTTCTTCTCATATGGATGTCTATCAATTTCATTCTTCGAAGCACCTTCCTTTTTCTACTTTTTCATGTATCTCTTCTTTTTCTTCTCTCTTTTTTTTTTCAAAATACTTTTCATTCTTTGAAGCACCTTTCTTTGTGTACTTTCCCATATATCCCTTCTCCTTTTTTTTTTCATTTTTCTCCCTTTTTTTTTCATTAATTCATGTCTAAGATTTCAAAAACATATTAAATCTTATTTGATCGAAAACAAAAGTTTAATCATTCATTTTCTTTGAAGAGATATTTTCTGAACATGCCCCTGGTGTGGAGGGTGATCCTTGGAAGAGGTTTATTGTCAAAGAAATTATCAGGCTCAAAAGGGGTAGCAAAAGGATAATGTTTATATTTGTGAACGGAATATGAAAGACAACCATTCATCATCTCAAATTAAGATGCTTATATTGAAAAGCAATTCTTAGGATAAGTTTTTCTTTTAGCTTTTGAAATCATTTGAATATCATGTTTGCATGGTGTCACGATCAATTTCATTTTTTCTTCTTTTTTCTCTTTTTTTTCTTTCCCCCCCTTTTTTTTTGGTTTTCTTGTAATACACCCCTTTAATATGACAGAGCTTGACCTCACACACCACATCTTCATTTAAGGAAAAAAGTGATGCGCAACTCGAGGTATTATGCAGATGGACATCGATGGAAAATCCTCAACTCTGGTTCTCTTTTTTCTTGTTTTGTTTTGTTTTTTTTTGCTCCAAAACATGGGCGAAAGGCATCTTAGGAGTATAAGATTGAAGAGTCTGGGATTTGTATATGAATTTGGGTGGAAATATATTTCAAAATGATCTTGCCAAAAATCAAACTGCCGATATCCAAAATCTTCGAGATTGTCATTGAGTTCCAAATGATCTTCAAAACGTTTTGCAAGTTGGTCATTTCTTTGAAAAGCACTAACAATAAAGTCCCATCATGTTCAAATGGGAAGCAAATCGGACTTTCAAAATCTTATGCCCCAATTTAGCTTTTTGGCTTTATTAAGATACGATCCTGGAACAATTTAAGACATTTATCTTTGATAGTAATCACCAATTTTCTTAGAATCATTTTATCATTATTGTGAAGAAAAGAAATATTCTTGTCATATGCCACTGGAAAATAAATTATGCAGAAAGTTGTGCTCATACAATTGTCTCCTAGTCCAATCGAAATGACAAGCATTTTCCAACAAAATACAGATTTCAAAATCTCAAAATCTTCATTTCCCTCCAGATTGATTTGCCAAAATGCCATAACTATGTACCAAAGTGGACTTCCACTGTTCCACGCCAATGGAAATGACAAAGCATTTTTTAACAAAATACACACTTCGAGATCTCAAAATCTTCATTTTCCTCCAGATTGATATGCCAAAATGCCATGATTTTACACAAAAGTGGACTTCCACTGTTCCATAAGTTCTCGAGTCAAGATTCCACCATTGATGAGCTCTTCAACCCTTTCCTTCAACTGCCTGCATTTTTCTGTTGAATGTCCAATTGCCCTCATGTGATAGTCACATCTACTATTCGAATCATAGCTTTTGGCCAATAGGTTTGGTGCTGTTCTCAAAGGTATTGGGGTCAAATATTGGTTTTTTACCAAAAAGTGCAAGAGATCGGAGATTGGAATTGGGATTTTTCCTTGGTTGCTTCTTGCTCTTTTTTCGTTGTTTATTAATTGTTGAGGAGGTTGAGCTACTGGCCTAGGTATAAAGATAGGCGCATGAGCAACAGTTGGAGGGTAAGAGTTTGCTTGGAATCCTGGTTGTGGGATTGGTGAATAAAGATAAAGATCACAAGAAACATTGTTCAAGGTTGGATGGTATTATGGGTGAGACAAATAGGGATGATGTGGAGCGGAGTTTCTGGGAATTGCCCCTCAAATGTTACAGCTTGCACTTTTTCTTCCATTCTTTCTGGCTTGTTATCAGTAATGTCACCTATCTTGATCTTTCCTCTCTTGATTGCATTCTCAATCATCTCTCCGGAGGCTACCATATCGGCAAAATTCTTAGTAACATTCCCAATCATCCTGTCATAATACGGTGCTTGGAGGGTACTAAGAAACAGAGCTGTAGTCTCTTTTTCTGTAAGAGGAGGCCGAATTTGGGTAGCAACATTCTTCCATCTCTGGGCATATTCTCTAAAGCCTTCAGTAGCTTTCTTCTCCATGGTTTGCAAAGATAAACAATTCGAGGCTAGATCCACAATATGCTTATATTGGGTGAAGAATGCCCTTGCCAAATCTTCCCATGAGTGAACATCACCCCTACCCAATTATGTATACCACCTAGCAGCAGATCCTTTAAGGCTATCTTGGAAATCGTGAATCAACAGCTTGTCATCATGCACATGTGCTGCCATCTTTCTACAGTACATAGTGATATGGGCTTTCGGACACGTAGTCCCATCGTACTTCTCAAATTTTGGGCCTTGAACTTTAGAGGAATGACCACACCAGGTACTAAGCATAATCTAGTTGCATCCAAAGATCCATGGAAATCCATTCCTTCGACTATCCGAAGCCTTTCTTCTATAAGCTCTATCTTTTGTTGGGAACATGAGCCTTCTTTCACTTATGGCATCCCTTGATCTTTGTGACTATCTAAATTGGCAATACGAATTGTTTCGAGGGGGTTCATTGTAGGAGTTACATGCCCATAAAATTGACTAGGGTCAACTGCAGATGGCATATTAGGACATACATAACCTTTAGTGGGCATTACTTGTGGCTCTTGAGGTGGTTGGGTTTCTCGTGAGCCAATGTTAAATAGGCGACAAGAATCCTCAGCATTTTGCAATCGATGCCCCTCTTGAGTAGCTAATTCTCCCATTTTTCCATCATTCAACTTTTTCAACAAACCTATCATCTGTGATAATTGCTCTCTCATCTCTTGTCGTGCTTTGTCCATCTTTTCCATCCAAATCATTTCTGTCTCTTCCATGGTCCAAAACTATTTTCAGAGTTTTTCAATGTTCAAGTCGCCTTTATTCCAAATCTGTCATAACCCTAAATTAGATGTCATGCTTGCCATGCTAACATGAAGCTTTTATTGTAAGGAAATTGTATATCTACATGAAAAAGAAATTTCAATCTTGTTATTATTTTACAATATCACAAGTTACACACCAAACCATTTATTTGCTTTGATCATCTGTTTGTTTTTTTTTTTTGGAAAACAGTTATTGTTAACCTTGTTATTCTTCTATCAAAATTGTATTATGCACATATGAATGAAGTAAATGCAAACTTATATAAAATCTTGTAACATTCATATTCATAAAGGAATTGTTTACAAGATTCAAAAGTTCCTTACTAAACTCTCTACTATTCTAGTGCCTCCAATATTCAAAGTCTTTCAAAAAGGAATTTCACCACAACAGCTGCCCTTTTCACCCTTTAAACTCTAATCAAGCATGGCAGACTCCTGGTTAAACACCTCCCCTATATCAAGCAATTTTGCATCAATCAGTCCTTTCACCTTATACTTGAAAGCCATTTCATCGTCTACCATAGGATCATCATCTGGACAGTTGAGAGCATCGGAGTGTTCCTGGCAAGCCATTTCATGAAAAGTCGTTTGGTCTCCACTTGCTGATGATTCAACATGTAGTTGTCTTAGAAATGACGATGACCCTTGAGGATGAACCGCTTTAGTCTCTCCAAAGCTTTCAAGCATCTTCATTATCTTAGTTAGTTTCCCCTTTATCTCCCGTATATCATGTCCAAACTCCTCTTGATTATTCTCCAAAATAGTAAGTCTAGCTTCTAATTGATCTCCCATGTCTTTAACCCCCCTTTAACCCAAAAAGACAAATAACCTCCTCATTATGTGAATGCATTAATGTAATGATGTATGCCATGCTAAAATTTAAGAATAAAAGAATCAAAAATTTTCTCTTATTTAAGTTCAATGAATGAATTTTTTTTTTAGATTTTGATGATTTCCCTTTTTTTTAAGAATAGATTTTTCTTCTTTTATTTAAAAAAAAACATTTCTTATTTTCACACCAAAATTTATTTTCTTTAACCTCCTTTTATTTTTTAGGGAATGGGATAATGTAAAAAAAATTCGTGTCTATGCATAAGTTCCAAAAAAGAATTATTTATTATTATTTTTAAATAGTATTAAAGAATGAAGGGGTATTTTCATGTTATTTTTAGACAAAGAAGAAAAACTGAATAAATCTTTGTTTTATTCTTTAAAATTGTAAGATTGTAAAATTGTGAAATTTCATTTTGAGAATGACATTAAAAAAAAACCTCTTGATTTTATGAAAGCACAAATCTAAAAATTATTAGAGTTATGATATGAAAACAAAAAGTAAAAATATTCCCTCATGTGTCCTAATCTCGGGATAATTTTGACAAAAATTGGACATGGCTCTACCTAAGGCTGGCCTTTTGAGGCACTCTATATACTGAGCTCAGTTTTAAGAAACTAAAGGTTCCCAAACCATTTCTTACTGACGTCCACTCTGGACTAGTAGAGAAATAATTTGAGTGGGAGTATTTCACTTGCCATTGCAGAGGTTATTACCTCACGAGAGCATAGCTACTCTACCCCCTCTTAAGAGGGACGGAACCCGAGTATAGAGCTCATGTTATGCAAATGTACATGCAAGTGTGTGCATGAGGGAACATGTCATACTCAAATTAAATTATTATCTTTATCCTAAATGCCTCAACAATTTATTAACAACAAGTATGTACAAATATAAAACATAAAATAAATAACATAAAAAGCAAATGCAAACAAAATTATTTTCAAAATCCAAGCGAATTAAGTTTAAATATCAATCAAGACTATTAAATTAAAACTTCGGATAACACATGATTAATGAATGGCTTGACCCTCAAAAAGTCCCCAGCGGAGTCGCCAAGTTGTCGTAACGATTTCGTTCTCGACAATTTTGAAAACATTTAAAAACAAGGGGAGTCGCCACCAATCTTTTTTGTCTAGGTGTGATTGGTCACCTAAAATATTAATCTTTTTAACAAAATCTCAAAATTAATTAAGTTTTATTAAAAAGACAATTTTTGGTCTGCGAAAACAAAATCGGGTCTGGGAGTACGGTTACGCATGGGGAAGGATTAGCACCCTCACGACGCCCGTTAAAAAACGGTACCATAGTAATCATGTGTTATCCTTTGGTTTTAATAAAATGGTCTTAATTTAATATTTATTTCATTTATTATATATAAAAAAAATTCGTGCTTTGCTTAAAAAATTACTATTATATATGTTTTAAAAAATTTCATTATGAAAATCAACTTGAACACCATTTATTGAAAAATTAAATCAAATATCCCAATACTCTGGTAACATTTGAAATAATTTTCCTCACCTAGAGATTTCTTAAGAATCACTACTTGTGAGTTCTATAGAATCTCATCTTCGGTGGGGCTTACGCTATTTTATAATTAATCATGTACACATGTAGTATTGATAAAAACGTATGATGCATATGAAACTTAAAAGAAATTTTATTTATTTTGATTTTATTAATGAAACTCTTGATATTGAAAATTTTAGCTAAATATCTTAATACTCTGGTAACATTTAGATAATTCCTCTCACCTAAGGATCAATCAAGAAATCACAACTTGTGAGTTTCATGACATCCCATCATCGGAAGAATTTCATTTATCTTGAAATTATTTTTTAGATTTATTATCTTGATTCCTTCGATTATTCCCTAAATCAACATGAACACCATTTATTGAAAAATTAAATCAAATATCTCAATACTCTGGTAACATTTGAAATAATTTTTCTCACCTAGGGATCAGTAAAGAAATCACTACTTGTAAGTTTCATGACATCCCATCATCGGAAAATATTTTACTTAAATTTTAATTTTTATAAATATGATGCAAATATATTAAAAATACGTAAAATAAATTATTTAACAAAATAAATAAATAAATACTAAATGAATAAATAAATGAAAAAAATATATATATATACCCACGGATTGGGCTTAGAACCCAAAGAGATCTGTCCACAAAGGCCTAAGTCAGACAGCCCAAGTTGAAGGGCCCAAAGAGGTCCCAAGGACTGGGCTCAGTTGGATTGGCCCACCAGAACCAGGCGCGGGTTGGGTCGGTAATGGGGCGACGCGCGGATCTTGATCGGGTGAGGGTTGGGCGTGTGGATCGGGTCGGTCAGCTGGCATGCGAATCTTTCCCTCCTCGATGGGTCGGGTGCGCAGATCCCAAGTCGGATCCAGGTCCACGCGCGGGTCACCTCGTTTCTTTCTTTTTTGTTTTTTTTTAGCTATAAAAACAAACACTTTTTTTTTTCATTCTTCATTTTCAACTTTTTTCTTAAAAACATTTCAGAGCTCTCAAAGCTCTCGGCCAAGCAATTTTCAGCCACCGCCAGACCGCCATGCGCCGCTGTCGGCCACCGTCTCCGGTGGCCAAAAATCAAAAAGATTACTGCTTTCTGAAGCTTCTCCCCCTCCTCTTTTCGATTCCGACCTTCGATTCACTCAAAAATAACCCTAACCTCATAGATCTGACTAAGACCGAAAAGATCTTTCCTTTTTGTTTTGTTTTTCTTTTCTTTTCTTTTTTTGTGGTTTGTTGATGGTGTTGACTTGGATTGTGGCTTTATGATTGGCTGTCTGTTGTGTCTTTGCAGGTTTTTGGGCGCTGCCTTTTGAGTGGTGGTTTGTGTTGTTGTGTCGGTTGTGGGAAATGGTTGTCTGTTGTAATGGTAGTGGTCGGTGGCCAATTTGGCTACCAAAGGGCTCAGGTTGTAGAGGAAGGGATGATGATGGTGTGGTGGTTTTTGGTGAGCCAAGGATCGAAAGGGCTGTGGCTGTGTTGGGCAGTGATTGCCAGTGGGGGGAATGTGGCTGGTACTGAGTGTTGTAGGTTCTGTCTGTCGAGCAAAAAGAGAAGAGCCAAAATAACCGACCCCCCTTGGTAGTGACTGGATGGTGGGTTTTTACAGGGAGTAAGCTGGCCTGGGGTTTCTGCTGTGATGGGATGGAGTAGGCATAATAGGTGGCTGGGTGATGACTGGGTGATGGATGGGTGACAGGAACTACACCAGCGGCTGATGGACAACAGAACAAAAAATAATAATAATAAAAGAAGAAAAGATAATAATAATAATAATAATAATAATAATAATAATAATAATAATAATAATAATAATAATAATAATAATAATAATAATAATAATAAAAAGTAACAACAACAATAATAATAATAGGAAAAAATTAGGTGTCTACAATGTGTATATATGAAAATTATATTCATGTGAAATTTGATATCATATTTTGATAATAATGTCTAAAGCATAAGAAGAAGTAAGAATGATATTGACAAACTAGTCTAAGTAATGTTATGTGAAAAGAAAAAGTTAGTTGGTATTTAGATAGTGACAAGGATGTCACAGATTGGTATTAGAGCTGATTTGACTGAAGTTTGTCGATGTTAATAAGCTAAATTTAGAGTATATCCCCAATGTACTGTACTGGTCTACATAATTATGAGTAGTATAACTGTTTAAAGTTATACTAAATCGTGTTCTCTGGTGGTAATATTAACAGAATCAGTACTTGAAGGAGGGGTACTAGACGAGGACGGGGTCGTGAGGAACCGCCCTCAACACAGTCTTCTCCTCCATCTCCACTACATAGCCCGAATACTAAGCTAGCGAAAATGAATAAGCACATGGAGAACATGGCAGCGATGTTCACACAATTTATGTCGAACTTCCCGAACGTGGCCACGAGTGTACCAATAGCTACCCCTGCTGTTCCTCCTACTCCTACGGTACAGCCCCACCAGTCCCAGCTACTGAGAGGTGGGATCCTACAGCTTATTGCAGTGTGACTTTGATCAAAGAGTTTAAGAAGCAAGATCCACCTAAGTTTAAGGGGGACATAACCTAATGTGAATTTGGAGGACCAAATTCTCTAAGGTGGGGAGAATGTGAAATCTTCAATTTCCTGTAATTTTTCCCATACTTGTATAGTTTTCCAATTGAATTAATTGGATAAATGTAAAATTCTGATTTTATAAATGATGTATTGGACATATGAGGAATTAAAGGAATTGAGGGTCAAAGGGTCAAAGGAGGTGGTCAATGGCTGAGATGATGATCATGCATTAATGGGCATTAAATGCCATGGCATGACTCACCATCATCTCCATCACCCCACGGCAGCACCATTTTCCCAACTTCCTCTCCCTCTCGTTTCCACTCCATTTCCTCTAAGTGTCAATTCCAATTATCTTGACAAACCACCATCTCATGCCATCGATTCATTAAGCTTCTAAAACAAAAATCGATCCTTGCCACTAGACTAAGCTATATCCGAAGTTTGGTAGGTTGAATCCAAGTATTAGAGGAGATCTCAAATTCTGAAAATTTGGTTAATTGCAAAGGTAAGGGATGGAAGTAGCTTTAGTTGATTTTATTGATGGTTTGGGATTGTATAAAGTTAGTATAGTAGATTTATTGAGGTTTGATTATATGAAATTGTGCAGCTTTGAAGAAGTGAAAAAGGACAAGTGTTGGTGCAACCAAGCTTGAGGATAAATTGCAATCGAGGTAAAGAATTTATGTAACGGACGTAGGGTGGCTATGTCCACATGTTTTAATGTATTTTTAACTGTTTTGGAGAGAAGTACAAGTTGGTTTAAGTGCAGGAAAAGTGACATCTTGGGTCCTACTCCTAGTACCAATTAGGCTAGGAGCAGCTGACTGCCTCAAGTAGCAGCTGACTGCCTTAAGTAGCAGCCGACTACCTAGAGACAACCAAAGCGGAGATTTTCGAAAATCGAGACAAATCGTCAACCGCTATGTAAGCCAGTCGACTGCCATTTTCCCAGAAAGTATTCTGTTTCAAACCAGTCGACTGTTTTATTGAAAAAGCATTCTGTTTCAAAACTAGCCGACTGCCCAGGGGGTCAATCGACTGCTATGCTTTCAAAAGCATTTTGTTTCAAAAATAGCCGACTGCCCAAGGGGCCAATCGACTGCCTTTTCTAGGGAAGCATACTGTTTCAAAACCGATCGACTGCTATTCGGGACCAGTCGACTGCCCTATTTGTATTTCGAAAAATAAATAAATTGAATTTCAAAAAGGAAAAGAAATTCAGTAAAGCAAATTATGTGATAGCAGCCGACTGCCCTAGAGACCAGTCGACTGCCCATTTGAAAATATGGTTTTTAGAACCTATTTTAAGAAAGTATATTTGTATTTGTTAAAGGTTATATGAATAAGGTTTTGGAGACTATGAATTTCTTGAAAAAACATGCACATTATTTGTACTTGATCTTGGCTGAGGAGCCCTAGTCCGGTCCTCAGACCAACAGTAAGGCACCTGACTAGTAAGCACTGTGGGCTATAGACAATGGCCATACGTCTCTCACTTGTTCGGCTTTGGGGAGGATCCTTGGCCCATACGTGGGTACGCCACTTATTTGATATCTCTCTTGGATTATCCCTTACGGGATATATTTGTGGTATCCTTATGAGATCTCTCTTGGATTATCCCTTACGAGATATATTTGCTATATCCATTATGAGAATTACTTGGTGCATGATTCTATTGGATATAAATTGTCTCCCATCTATTTGAAAGTATTTGATATTATTTGCATATATGATTTCACGTGATTTGAGATCCGTAGAAATCTTTAGAAGATATGGATTTACTTGTATTTGATGTTTGCGAAAAATATATATATGGCATACGCTTTATAATGATTTTACATGACATTATAGAGCTAAGCAGGAAAACTACATATAGTGATATAGTATGCTCTTTTACATAAGTTTCTTACTGAGCGTAAACTCACTCCTTTACAAACATTTTTCATACAAATTACTTGAAGTAATTCCCATTCCGGATAGAGGAGCACATTTTGGGATTTTGATATACCTTCGAGACGCGCTTCCCACTAGTTATTTGAAGGTATAGTCATTTAGCCGTGTACTTCGGCTATTGTACAATACGATATCACAATTGTGTATATTTGGGGAATAGGTTATGTAAGTATTTGAAATCCTGATTATGTGACACATGTTTATACATAAAAATTATATTCATGTGAAAATGGATATTTTACTTTGATAATAATGCCTAAAGCATTGATAAGAAGAAGTAAGATTGACATTGATAAACTAGTCAATTTATTTGTTATGTGAACAAAAAGTTAGTTGTTATTTGGATAGTGATGAAGACGTCACAGATTAGTATCAGAGCTGATTTGACTGAAGTTTGTCGATGTCAATAAGCTAGAATTAGAGTATTTTCCCAATGTACTGTACTAGTCTACTTGATTATGTGTAGTATAACTGTTTGAAGTTATACTAAATCAAGTTATTTGGTGGTAATATTAACAGAATGAGTACTCGAAATAGGGGTACTAGACGAGGACGAGGAAGGGGTCATGATGAACCGCCCCCAGCACAGTCTTCTCCTTCATCTCCACCGCATAGCCCGAACACAAGGCTAGCGAAAATGGAGAAACATATGGAGAACATGGCCGCGATGTTCACACAGTTTATGTCGAACTTCCCTAACGTGGCCACGAGTGTACCAACAGCTCCACCTACTGTACCTCCTACACCTACGGTACAACCCCCACCAGTCCCAGTTACTGAGAGACGGGATCCTACTGCTTATTGTAGCGTGACTTTGATTAAGGAATTTAAGAAGCTGGATCCACCCAAGTTTAAAGGGGGACAGTGATCCATTGGCTGCGGAGAATTGGATGAAGGAGATCACTAAGTCATTCGGGTACATGACTTGTACCGAGAGAGAAAAAGTAGGATGGCTGCCTACTTATTAGTGGATAAGGCCGAACCATGGTGCAAGCCACTCAGACAGTGTTAGAAACTCGGCATTCCGAGGTAATGTGGGATTTATTTTTGGAAGCCTTCAATGAACAATACGTCCCACGCACTACTCAGAGGAGATTGCAAGTGGAATTTCTGAACTTGACTCAGGAGAATATGACGGTTAGCCTATATGAGTCTAAGTTCATTACACTGAGCAGATTTGATCCGGAAGTGTTGAGAAGAGAGGATCATAAGACCTATCGATTCATGGAGGGATTGAGACCTTCCATTAGGTCTAAGCTATATCACTTGGATATTACTACCTATGGAGAGGCAATCTATAAGGTTCAGCTGTGTGAGCAGGACTATAAGTTTCATCAGGCCGACTTTCGAGCCAGGAATAAAGGTAAAGAACCTATGAAGCGGAAGTCAGATGAGAAAACCTCGAGTGATAGATATCCATGTAGGAGAAGTAGGCCTTATGACAGAGCCTTAATAAGTAAGCAAATCCATTTTAAGAAAATATATTGTCTTAATTGAATGGTTATATGGAATTATGCTAAATTTAGGAGTTATCATGATTATGGTACAGGAACTCCTAGACCAACTGAGATCAAGATAAGTGATGAGAGATCCCGACATCCAGCTGGTAGTACCGCTAGCTCACCGAGGAGTACAATGCCAAGGTGCGAGCATTGAGGGAAATTCCATGGGTCGCAGCCCTGTCGGTTTGCGAGTGGGGCTTGCTATTAGTGTGGTGAGTAGGGAAATTGAATAAAGGATTGTCCCAAGATAAATCAGATGGTGCCTGAAGAGTCAGAGAAGACCCTTCAACCGCAACCTAAGACCACCCAGCCTCAGCGTAAGGCTACAGCGACAGAGAAAAGAAAGGCAACTGTGACTCAGGGTCCGGTGTTTGCCATTGATAAGGAGTCCGTTGATGCTTCATCTAAGATGCTTCAGGGTAAGATTTACCTTAATGATACATATGTCATTGCTTTATTTGATCCAGGCTCTACGCACTCTTTTGTGTCACCTGCAATTGCTATGAGATTACTTGCTAAGCCTGAGTATTTAGGACAATTGCTGCAAATAAATACTCCTTTTACGGAATCCCAAATGACGGACATAGTGTATCGTAGTTGTAAGCTACGAGTAGGAGAAAGAGAATCAATAGCTGACCTAATCCTACTGAATATGTATGGATTTGATGTTATATTAGGAATGGATTGGTTAGCTAAGAATCATGTGATGCTTGATTGTCATGCTAAGAATATGATTTTCTCCTCTCCCGTTAGCTATGTTGTAAATTTTGCAAATACTTAATACAAAAGTATGTTTGCTGATTTGATTAATTGAAATCGAAGTAATAGAATATACTTGTGATGTGAAGGGTTTATAGCGTATGTGGAGGACGTAGATCAGAAACGTCCCGCACTTCATGAAATTTCGATAGTCAGGGAATTTTTCGAGGTGTTTCCAGATGATCTTCCAGAACTTCCTCCAGATAGGGAGATAGAGTTCAATATCGATTTGGTGCCGGGGACTGAGCCCATTTCTAGATCGCCCTATCGGATGGCGTTGGTGGAATTAGAGGAATTGAAGAAGCAGCTTCAGGAGTTACTAGACAAGGGATTCATACGACCCAGCGTATCCCCTTAGGGTGCTTCTGTACTGTTTATCCGGAAGAAAGATGGCAGTATGAGACTGTGCATAGACTACCGATGGCTGAATAAGGTGACAATCAAGAATAAGTATCCTCTTCCCAGGATTGATGACCTGTTTGATCAACTTAAGGGTGCACAAGTCTTTTCCAAGATAGACTTGAGATCGGGATATCACCAATTGAAGATTCGGAGTGAAGATATCCCTAAGACTACATTCAGGACACGGTATGGTCACTATGAATTTCTAGTGATGCCATTTGGTTTGACCAATGCACCCGCGGCTTTTATGAACTTGATGAATGATGTGTTCAAGTCGTACTTGGACCAGTTTGTCATTGTCTTTATCGATGACATATTGGTGTATTCGAGGTCTCTAGAAGAGCATGAGCAGCACTTAAGGATAGTTTTGGAAACCCTTAGAGATCGAGGATTGTATGCCAAGCTAAGTAAGTGTGATTTCTGGCTAGATCATATCTCCTTCTTGGGTCATATAATTAGCAAAGACGGAGTTTCGGTCGATCCATCAAAGATTGAAGCTATGGTTCAATGGGAGAGACCGAAGATAGTGACGGAGATAAGGAGTTTCTTAGGTCTAGCTGGCTACTACTGAAGATTTGTGGAGGGTTTCTCAAGGTTAGCTGCTCCATTAACGCGCTTGACGTGCAAGGAAGTGAAGTATGAATGGAACGATGCCTATGAGCAAAGTTTCCAAGAATTGAAGCATAGGTTGACGACTGCACCTATCCTCACCATTCCTAGTGGTTCAGGAGGATTTTCGGTGTATAGTGATGCCTCAGGGCAAAGGTTAGGATGTGTACTAATGCAGCATGGTAAGGTAGTTGCATATGGTTCTCGACAATTAAAGGACCATGAAAAGAACTACCCAACTCATGACTTGGAGTTAGCTGCAGTAGTATTTGCTCTGAAGATATGGAGACATTACTTTTATGGTGAGAGATTTCAAATTTTTACGGATCATAAAAGTCTTAAATATTTGTTCTCTCAAAGAGAATTGAACATGAGGCAAAGAAGATGGCTCGAGCTCCTAATGGATTATGATTGTGAGATCTTGTACCGCTTAGGAAAAGCCAATATGATGGCAGATGCTTTGAGCTGAAAGCATGTAAGTATGGTGTCTTACATGATGATAAGAGAATATGAGCTGTTAGAACAGTTTGCAAGCCTCAATTTAAATGTTATGCCTTATGAGCAACATGGAATGATGGCTAGTTTGAGGATTGAGCTAGAGTTGATGG
Organism: Heritiera littoralis; assembly: GCA_031772115.1. NCBI lineage: Eukaryota > Viridiplantae > Streptophyta > Magnoliopsida > Malvales > Malvaceae > Heritiera > Heritiera littoralis. The sequence goes on along the minus strand of JAPDPK010000154.1, from coordinate 1,239,070 downwards.
ACAGAATTCGGGTTGCTCAAAGGGAAGATGCCAGTGTCTTGAGGCTATGGATGGGATCCAAACGGGTATAATCTCGAAATTCAATATTGGTAACGATGAAATTTTGAGGTTTAATAACCGTATATGTGTACCTAAGGATAATGAGTTGAGGAAGCTAATTTTGACAGAAGCACACTCCACTAAGTATACTTTGCATCCAGGAAATACGAAGATGTATCATAATCTTCGTAATGTGTATTGGTGGACTGGCATGAAGAGAGACATAGCAAAATTTGTGGCAAAATGTCTCACATGTCAACAGGTTAAGGTAGAGCACCAAAGACCAACAGGTTTGTTACATCCTCTACCTATACCTATGTGGAAATGGGAACACATTACGATGGATTTTGCTATGGGATTGCCCAGGACCAAGAGGAACCATGATGGTGTTTGGGTGATTGTGGATCGGTTAACCAAGTCAGCTCACTTCCTACCTATGAAGTCTACGGATACACTTAGTGCTTTAGCAGAATTATATGTAAGAGAAGTTGTTAGACTACACGGTGTTCCAGTGAGCATCATATCGGATAGAGATTCCAGGTTTACATCTCATTTTTGGGAACATTTTCAGGAAGCCATGGGATCTCAGTTGAATTTTAGCACAGCTTTTCATCCGCAGACTGATGGGCAGTCGAAGCGCACTATTCAGACGCTCGAGGATATGTTAAGAGCTTGTGCTTTGGATTTTAAAGGCTCATGGGACGACCATCTACCATTGGCTGAGTTTGCATACAACAATAGCTATCATGCAAGTATTGGGATGGCACCATATGAGGCCTTATATGGTAGAAGGTGTTGATCACGAATTAGGTGGGAAGAAGTGGGTGAGCTTAGGTTATTGGCTCCAGATTTAGTCGAGCAAGCCTCTGAGGATGTTATACTGATTTGTCAAAGACTTAAGATAGCTCAGAGTAGACAAAAGAGTTATGCGGATGCTCAACGGAGACCACTTGAGTTTTTGGTTGGAGAATATGTGTTTTTGAAAGTTTCTCCATCCAAAGGGATCATGAGATTTGGTCGACGAGGTAAGCTGAGTCCTCGCTACATCGGACCATTTGAGATCCTAGATCGTGTTGGAGATGTGGCCTATAGGTTGGCACTACCTCCGAAGTTATCAGGAGTACACAATGTCTTTCATGTGTCGATGCTTCGGAAATATAATCTGGATCCGTCTCATGTCATTGAATATGAACCTTTGGAGATTCGAGAAGACATGAGTTATTTGGAGAAACCGATTCGGATTTTGGATAGAAAAGATAAAGTGCTCAGGTCTAAGACGATTCCACTAGTTAAAGTTCTTTGGCAATACCATACGACGGAAGAAGCTACATGGGAGCTAGAGAGCTTGATGAAAGAGAAGTATCCGGAATTATTTGAGACATAACCTAATGTGAATTTGGAGGACCAAATTCTCTAAGGTGGGGAGAATGTGAAATCTTCAATTTCCTGTAATTTTTCCCATACTTGTATAGTTTTCCAATTGAATTAATTGGATAAATGTAAAATTCTAATTTTATAAATGATGTATTGGACATATGAGGAATTAAAGGAATTGAGGGTCAAAGGGTCAAAGGGTCAAAGGAGGTGGTCAATGGCTGAGATGATGATCATGCATTAATGGGCATTAAATGCCATGGCATGACTCACCATCATCTCCATCACCCCACGACAGCACCATTTTCCCAACTTCCTCTCCCTCTCGTTTCCACTCCATTTCCTCTAAGTGTCAATTCCAATTATCTTGACAAACCACCATCTCATGCCATCGATTCATTAAGCTTCTAAAACAAAAATCGATCCTTGCCACTAGACTAAGCTATATCCGAAGTTTGGTAGGTTGAATCTAAGTATTAGAGGAGATCTCAAAATCTGAAAATTTGGTTAATTGCAAAGGTAAGGGATGGAAGTAGCTTTAGTTGATTTTATTGATGGTTTGGGATTGTATAAAGTTAGTATAGTAGATTTATTGAGGTTTGATTGTATGAAATTGTGCAGCTTTGAAGAAGTGAAAAAGGACAAGTGTTGGTGCAACCAAGCTTGAGGATAAATTGCAATCGAGGTAAGGAATTTATGTAACAGACGTAGGGTGGCTATGTTCGCATGTTTTAATGTATTTTTAACTGTTTTGGAGAGAAGTACAAGCTGGTTTAAGTGCAGGAAAAGTGACATCTTGGGTCCTACTCCTAGTACCAATTAGGCTAGGAGCAGCCGACTGCCTTAAGTAGCAGCCGACTGCCTTAAGTAGCAGGCAACTGCCTAGAGACAACCAAAGCGGAGATTTTCCAAAATCGAGACAAACCGTCAACCGCTATGTAAGCCAGTCGACTGCCATTTTCCCAAAAAGTATTCTGTTTCAAACCAATCGACTGCTATATGGACAGTCGACTGTTTTTATTGAAAAAGCATTCTATTTCAAAACCATCCGACTGCCCAGGGGGTCAGTTGACTGCTATGCTTTCAAAAGCATTTTGTTTCAAAAACAGCCGACTGCCCAGGGGGCCAGTCGACTGCCTTTTCTAAGGAAGCATTCTATTTCAAAATCAGTCGACTGCTATTCGAGACCAGTCGACTGCCCTATTTGTATTTCGAAAAATAAATAAATTGAATTTCAAAACAGAAAAGAAATTCAGTAAAGCAAATTATGTGATAGCAGCCGATTGCCCTAGAGACCAGTCGACTGCCCATTTGAAAATATGGTTTTTAGAACCTATTTTAAAAAAGTATATTTGTATTTGTTAAAGGTTATATGAATAAGGTCTTGGAGACTATGAATTTCTTGAAAGAGCATGCACATTATTTGTACTTGATCTTGGCTGAGGAGCCCTAGTCCGATCCTCAGACCCACAGTAAGGCACCTGACTAGCGAGCACTGTGGGCTATAGACAATGGCCATACGTCTCTTACTTGTTCGGCTTTGGGTAGGATCCCTTGCCCTTACGTGGGTACGCCACTTATTTGATATCTCTCTAGGATTATCCCTTACGAGATATATTTGTGGTATCCTTATGAGATCTCTCTTAGATTATCCCTTACGAGATATATTTGCTGTATCCATTATGAGAATTACTTGGTGCATGATTCTATTGGATATAAATTGTCTCCCATCTATTTGAAAGTATTTGATATTATTTGTATTTGCATATATGATTTCACGTTATTTGAGATCCGTAGAAATCTTTGGAAGATATGGATTTACTTGTATTTGATATTTGTGAAAAATATATATGGCATACGCTTTATAATGATTTTACATGACATTATAGAGCCAAGCAGGAAAACTGCATATAGTGATATAGTATGCTCTTTTACATAAGTTTCTTACTGAGCGTAAACTCACTCCTTTACAAACATTTTTCATACAGATTACTTGAAGTAATTCCCGCTCCGGATAGAGGAGCACATTTTGAGATTTTGATATACCTTCAAAACGCGCTTCCCACTAGTTATTTGAAGGTATAGTCATTTGGCCGTGTACTTCGGCTATTCTACAGTACAATATCACAATTGTGTATATTTGGGGAATATGTTATGTAAGTATTTGAGATCCTGATGTATGTGACACATGTTTATACATGAAAATTATATTCATGTGAAAATGGATATTTTACTTTGATAATAATGCCTAAAGCATTGATAAGAAGAAGTAAGATTGACATTGATAAACTAGTCAATTTATTTGTTATGTGAACAAAAAGTTAGTTGTTATTGGGATAGTGACGAGGACATCACAGAATATGACAGTTAGCCAATACGAGTCTAAGTTCACTACGTTGAGCAAGTTTGATCCAAAAGTGTTGAGACGAGAGGAGCATAAGACCTACAGATTCATGGAGGGATTGAGACCTTCCATCAGGTCTAAGTTATATCCTATGGATATCACTACATATGGAGAGGCAGTCCGTAAGGCTCAATTGTGTGAGCAGGACTATGAGTTTCATTAGGCCGACTTCCGAGCTAAGAGTAAAGGTAAAGAACCAATGAAGTAGAAGTTAGACGAGAGAGCCTCGAGTGATAGATATCCATCTAGGAGAAGTAGACCTTATGATAGAGCTACGATAGGTAAGCAAATTAATTTTAAGAAAATGACTTATCGTAGCAAATTAAATGGTTATATGGAACTATGCTAAATTAGGAGTTATGATGATTATGGTACAGGGACTCCTAGACCCACCGGGATCAAGATAAATGATGAGAGATCCCGACATCCAGTAGGTAGTACCGCTAGCTCACCGAGAAGTACAATGCCAAGGTGTGAGCATTGTAGGAAATTTCATGGGGCACAGCCCTGTCGGTTTGCGAGTGGGGCTTGCTATTGGTGTGGTGAGCAGGGACATCGTAGTAAGGATTGTCCCAAGATAAATCAGAAGGTATCTGAAGAATCAGAGAAGACCCTTTAACCACAACCTAAGACCTCCCAGCCACAGCGGCAGAGAAAGGAAAGGCAACCGTGACTCAGGGTCGGGTGTTTGCTATTGATAAGGAATCCGCTGATGCTTCATCTAAAATGATACAGGGTAAGATTCACCTTAATGATACATATGTCCTTACTTTATTTGATCCAGGCTCTACACATTCTTTTATTTCTCCTATGGTTGCTATGAGATTACTTGTCGAGCTTGAGCATTTAGGACAATTACTGCAAATAAGTACTCCCTTTAGGGAATCTCAAATGACGGACATAGTGTATCATAGTTGTAAGCTACGAGTAGGAGAAAAAGAATTAATAGCTGACCTAATCCTACTGAATATGTATGGATTTGATGTTATTTTAGGAATGGATTGGTTAGCTAAGAATCATGTCATGCTAGATTGTCATGCTAAGAGTGTGATCTTCTTTTCTCCCGTTAGCTATGTTGTAAATTTTACAAATACTTAATACAAAAGTATGTTTGCTGATTGAATTATTTGAAATTGAAGTAATAGAATATAATTGTTATGTGAAGGATTTATAGCATATGTGGTGGACGTGGATCAGAAACGTCCCGAACTTCATGAAATTCCGGTAGTCATGGAATTTTTCAAGGCATTTTCGGACGATCTTCCAGGACTTCCTCCGGATAAGGAGATAGAGTTTACTATCGATTTGGTGCCAGGAACTGAGCCCATTTCGAGATCACCCTATCGGATGGCCTTAGTGGAATTAGAGGAATTGAAGAAGCAGCTTCAGGAGTTACTAGATAAGGGATTCATACGACCCAGTGTATCCCCTTGGGGTGCTCCTATACTATTTGTCCGGAAGAAGGATGGCAGCATGAGGCTGTGCATTCACTACCGATGGTTGAATAAGGTGACAATCAAGAACAAGTACCCTCTTCCTAGGATTGACGATCTGTTTGATCAGCTTAAGGGTGCACAAGTCTTTTCCAAGATAGACTTGAGATCGGGATATCATCAATTGAAGATCCGGAGTGAAGATATCCCTAAGACAGCATTCAGGACACGGTATGGTCACTATGAATTTCTAGTGATGCCGTTTGGTTTGACCAATGCACCCGCGGCTTTTATGAATTTGATGAATGATGTATTCAAACAATATTTGGACCAGTTTGTCATTGTCTTTATTGATGACATATTGGTGTATTCAAGGTCTCGGGAAGAGCATGAGCAGCACTTAAGGATAGTTCTGCAAACCCTTAGAGATCGAGGATTATATGCCAAGCTAAGTAAGTGTGATTTCTGGCTAGATCATATCTCCTTTTTAGGTCATATAATCAGTAAGATGGAGTTTCGGTCGATCCATCGAAGACTGAAGCAGTGGTTCAATGGGAGAGACCGAAAACGGTGACTGAGATAAGGAGTTTCTTGGGTCTAGCTGGCTATTGCCGAAGATTTGTAGAGAGTTTCTCAAAGTTAGCTGCTCCATTGACGCGCTTAACGCGCAAAGAGGTGAAGTTTGAATGGAATGATGCCTGCGAGAGTACCTTTCAAGAGTTGAATCGTAAGCTAACGAATGCACCTATCCTCACCATTCCTAGTGGTTTTGGAGGATTTGTGGTGTATAGTGATGCCTCAGGGCAAGGCTTGGGATGTGTACTAATGCAGCATGGTAAGGTAGTTGCATATGGTTCTCGACAATTAAAAGACCATGAGAAGAACTACCCAACTCATGACTTGGAGTTAGCTGCAATAGTATTTGCTCTAAAGATTTGGAGGCATTACTTATATAGTGAGAAATTTCAAATTTTTATAGATCATAAAAGTCTGAAATATTTGTTCTCTCAAAGAGAATTGAACATGAGGCAAAGGAGATGGCTCGAGCTTCTAAAGGATTATGATTGTTAGATCTTGTACCACCCGAGAAAGGCCAATGTGGTGGCGGATGCTTTGAGCCGTAAGCATGTAGGTATAGTGTCGTATATGATGATTCGAGAGTATGAGTTGCTTGAACAGTTTGCAAGCCTCTGCTTAAGTGTTACACCTCTTGAGCAAAATGGAATGATAGCAAGTTTGAGATTGAGCTAGAGTTAATGGATAAAATTCAAGTGGCTCAGAGGGAGGATGCCCAGTGTATTGAGGCTATGGATGGAATCCAATCAGGTATAATCTCGAAATTCAACATTGGTAGTGATGGAATTTTGAGGTTTAAGAACCGTATATGTGTTCCTAAAGATAATGAGTTGAGGAAGCTGATCTTGACAAAAGCACATTCCACTAAATACACGTTACATTCGGGAAATACGAAGATGTATCACAATCTTCGCAAGGTGTATTGGTGGACTGGCATGAAGAGAGACATAGATGAGTTTGTGGTGAAATGTCTCACGTGCCAACAGGTTAAGGTAGAACACCAAAGACCAGCGGGTTTACTAAATCCTTTGCCTATACCTATGTGGAAGTGGGAACACATTACGATGGATTTTGTTATGGGACTACCGCGGACCAAGAGGAATCATGATGGTGTCTAGGTAGTTGTGGATAGATTGACTAAGTCAGCTCACTTCCTACCTATGAAATCTACGGATACACTTAGTGCTTTGGCAGATTTATATGTGAAAGGAGTAGTCAGACTACACGGTGTTCCAGTGAGCATCACATTTGGTATAGATTCCAGGTTTACTTCTCATTTTTGGGAAAATTTTCAGGAGGCCATGGGATCTCAATTGAATTTTAGCACAGCTTTTCATCCGCAGACTGATGGGCAGTCTGAGTGCACTATTCAGATGCTCAAGGATATGTTGAGAGCTTGTGTTTTGGACTTTAAAGGCTCATGGGACGACCATTTGCCATTGGCTGAGTTTGCTTACAACAATAGTTATCACTCAAGTATCGGGATGGCACCATATGAAGCTTTATATGGTAGAAGGTGTCGATCTCCGATTGGGTGGGAGGAAGTGGGCGAGTGTAAGTTACTGGCTTCAGATTTGGTTGAGCAAGCCTTTGAGGATGTTAAGACAATTTGTCAAAGACTTAAAACAGCTCAGAGTAGACAAGAGAGTTATGCTGATGCTCAACGGAGACCACTTGAGTTTTTGGTTGGAGACTATGTGTTTTTGAAAGTTTCTCCATCCAAAGGGATTATGAGATTTGGCCGAAGAGGCAAGCTTAGTCCTCGCTACATTCCATTTGAGGTCTTAATCGTGTAGGAGATGTTGCCTACGGTTGGCACTACCTCCAGAACTATCGGAAGTGCACAATGTGTTTCATGTGTCGATGCTTCGAAAGTATAATCCGGATCCATCTCATGTCATAGAATATGAACCATTGGAGATTCGGGAAGACATGAGTTACATAGAAAAGCCGGTTCGGATTTTGGATAGAAAAGAGAAAGTGTTAAGATCTAAGACGATCCCATTAATTAAAGTTCTCTGGCAATACCACACTGTGGAAGAAGCTACTTGGGAGCTAGAAGGCTTAATGAAAGAGAAGTATCCGGAGTTATTTGAGACCTAACCCGATTTAAATTTGGAGGACTAAATTTTCCAAGGTGGGGAGAATGTGAAATCCCCAATTTCCTGTAAATTTTCCATACTTGTAAAGTATTTCAATCTGAAATGATTAAATAAATATGAGAAATTGAGGTGTAAATGAGATAGGGGACATATGTGGGATTAAAGCAATTGATGGTCAAATGGTCAACTTGTCAAAGGGTCAATGGAATGGTCAATGGCTGAGATGAGTATGGAATAAATGTGCATTTAATGAAATAGCATGAGTCACCATCTCCCCCATCAAGAATCGACAACCCCATTCTCTTTTCCCTCTCGTTTCCTCCAATTTTCCTCTAAGTCTCCATTGTACTTCCCTTGACAACCACCATCTCATGTCACCAAATCATTAAGCTCCCTTAACAAAAAATGACCCTTGTCACTAGCTCTAGTTAGGTTTGTAATATGAAGAGCTGATTCAAATTGATTAAGGAGATCAAAGTTGCTGTTATTTTGGTGAATTGCAAAGGTAAGAGATTTAAGTAGTTTTAGTTGATCTTGTCAATAGTATGGAGTTGAGTAAAGTTGGTAGAGTATATTTATAAGAGTTTCTTAAAGTTGTGAATTGTCATGATGTTTACAGCTTTGAAAGGGTGAAAGAAAGGAATTGGCGCGATCAAGCAATTTCGCATTTCAAGGTTAATTGAGGTAAGGAATTTATGTAACGGACGTAGGGTGGCTATGTCCGCATGTTTTAATAAGTTTTAAATGTCTTGGGATGAAGTACAAGCTGTTTAAGTGCAGGAAATGGTAAATTTTGGATTTTACTCCTAGTTACCAAAATGCTAGGAGCAGCCGACTGCCTTAAGTAGTAGCCGACTGCCTAGAGACAACCAAAGTGTAGATTTTCGAAAATCGAGACAAACCAGTCGACTACTATTTACTTGAAAAGCTTTCTGTTTCAAAACCAGTCGACTGCCCAAGGGGCCAGTCGACTGCCCTGTTTCCAAAAGCTTTTTGTTTCAAAAACAGCCGACTGCCTAGGGTGCCAGTTGACTGCCTTTTCTCGGGAAACATTCTGTTTCAAAACCAATCAACTGCTATATGGGACCAGTCGACTGCCCTATGTGTTTTTCGAAAAATAAAATATTTGAATTTCAAAAAGGAAAAGAAATTCAATAAAGCAAAATATGGTGTAGCAGCCGACTGCCTTAAAGACCAGTCGACTGCCCATTTGAAAAGAAAGTTTTGAAAACCTATTTGAAGAAAGTAAAATTGTATTTGCAAAGGTTATATGAATAATGTTTTGAGACCGTGAATTCCTTTAAAGAGCATGCCCATTATTTGTACTTGTACTTGGCTGAGGAGCCTTAGTCGGTCCTCAGACCCACAGTAAGGCACCTGACTAGTGAGCACTGTGGGCTATAGACAATGGCCATATGTCTCTTACTTGTTTCGGCTTTGGGGAGGATCCTTGGCCCATACGTGGGTACGCCACTTATTTGATTTCTCTAGAAATTATCCCTTACGGGATATATTTGTGGTATCCTCATGAGATCTCTTATGGATTATCCTTTACGGGATATATTTGCTGTATCCATTATGAGAATTACTTAGTGCATGAATCTAATTGAAAATTAATTGTCTCCCATCTATTTGAAAGTATTTGAAAGCTTGTGAAAGTATTTGAAATTAATTGTATTTGCACATGTGATTTCACGTGATTTGAGATCCGTGAAAGTATTTAAAAGATGATTTTACTTGTATTTGATATTTGCGGGAAATATATATGGTATATGCTTTATAATGGTTTTACATGACATTATAGAGCCAAGCAGGAAAACTGCATATAGTGACATAGTACGCTCTTTTACATATGTTTCTTACTAGCGTAAACTCACTCCTTTACGACTATTTTTCAGATTATTTGAAGTAATTCCCGCTCTGGACAGAGGAGCACATTTTGGGATCTTTCGATATACCTTCGAGACACGCTTCCCATTTATTCTTTGAAGGTATAATCAGTTGGCCGTGTACTTCGGCCATTGTACAGTACGATATTACCTTTGTGTATATTTTGGGGAATTAGGTTATGTAAGTATTTGAGATCCTGGTGTAGTTGACTCATGTGTATATATGAAAATTATATTCATGTTAAATTTGATATCATATTTTGATAATAATGTCCAAAGCATAAGAAGAAGTAAGAATGATATTAACAAACTAGTCTAAGTAATGTTATGTGAAAGGAAAAAGTTAGTTGGTATTTGGATAGTGACAAGGATGTCACAAGGTGTATCGAAATAGAGAAGTGGAACTAGCTACCTTCTTACTAATAGATGAGGCAAAACACTGGTGGAATTCAACCAAAATAGTTTTAGTAGCCAGACACCCAGCAGTGACTTGAGGCATCTTTTTAAAAGCTTTTAATAAGTAGTTAATAACTTTATGAAAGTAGGGTTATTTTAGTACTTTATTGATTAATTATTATTTAATTGTCCCATGATTTTATTAATTATTCCCCTAATTTTATTAAACTCCTCATGTTTTGCAAAAAAATAAATTCTAGATGAATTTCAATCATTTCAATAAAAATTAGACTGAAAATGGGCAAGAAAGGAGACTGGACCACTAGAAGACAAAGAAGTATAGCTCATCATTTTCTCTCTCCTCTCTTGACACTTAGCATGCCACATGTCATTATCCTACTCACTCTTAGTGGATAAGAATAAAGAACACATGGCCAATACATGGAAGACACATATCCTTGCCACCTTGGATGCTTGAGTGGACTGAAAGACAAAAATGAAGGTGCTAGAAGGGGTGAGGTGTCCTTGGCTGATGTGGGCACTTAAATGACCTAGAAATATCTACTTTAAAGAGCCAAGGACATGAAGATAAGTGGCAATTGATGCCAACTCATCTAAGATAGGAAATTATCATTGTATCTCTAGGTTAAGTGACTATATAAGCAACTTTATGAGACCTAACCTAGGGTGGGCTGCCTAAGGTTTAATTTTATTTACTTTCCAGCGTTTCTTTTATGTCTTTAGAAATTTAGAGCAGCCACCATTTTCATTTCCTTCATGTTCTTTACAATTTTGCAAGTTAAATACAAATTTTCATGATGTTTTCCTTTACTCTTTACTAATTTTTTGCACTCTTTACTTAAGCGTTTTGTTTCTTTAAATTTCCAACAACTTTAATCATCTTCAACTCTTTCTTTTACTCTTATTTTGGTTCATGATTGAGCCCCATGATCATGGAAGCTTGAGAGGTTGAAAAGTCACCTCCTTAGCTCTTGTAAGGGAGCATGATCCATAGTTTCCTTTTGCAATTTTTATTTTATATTTTTAAACTTCTAAACGAATTTTTAGTCTTTTATTTCCACTGTTTTAAGGGTCTAGATTATTGGGTTAAAACAATTTTTAAAAATCTTTTAAAACAAAATTAAAAACAAAACATGTTTAAAGTAGGATATGTAGGAAGTTGGTCTTATTTTAGGCTAGTCTAGAGTAGGTATTTTTATTTTTTGTTCAAACTTTAAAATGAATTATTTTTATTTTTTTATTCTATTAGTTAGGAGTCTAGTTTATTGGGTTAAAACAGTTTTTAAAAGTCTTTTAAAAAAAATGTTTAAAGTAGGCTAGTTCAAGTTAGGCCTTTGCTAGGTACCATGCATTGTTTTTGGTTTTTGCTATTTTATTACTAGTTTCAGTTCTAGGTTCTGTTTTGAAGGTATTTTAGGTGTCTCTTAGGTCATTTAGAATATATGTTAAGGGTATTGCATTTAGGTCCGAGTATATTAGGTGTTTGAGTAAAGTTTCAACTAGCATCTCACTTAGTTTGCATCAAATTCTACTTTGTCATTTTTGTTGCTGTTAGGTGTCCTTTGTGGTATTTTGTCGGTCTGTTTTTGGCATATTTTAGGTGCATTTCCAATGGTATAATCTCATTTTTACATCATATAAATTTTAGGAATTTTTTAGGAGTCAATTTGGATTAGTTTCCTTAGTCATTTCATAGTTTGTTGATACATTGCATTTTAATGTCCAAATCAGTTTTTAAGTTGCTGTTTGAGTTTATAGATGCTATTTGTTTGGTCATTAATTTAGGTTTATTTTATTAGTTTTAATGCATATAATTGTTAAGAATTCATATTAGCTTTTTTAGGAAGCATTAGTGTAAATTTTCTAGCATTCTGCATAGCAGTTTTAATTTTCATATCGCATTAGGCATCTTTAGTCTAGGCCACTATCCAGAATTTTGTATTTGCTGTTTTAGGTGTCATTTAAGTCATGTTAAATTAATTTTAAGTCATTTTAGGTTCATTTACTTAGTGATTTAAGTTTAGGTTAAGTTAGATTATTTTTCATGAGCATTTAGTTACATTTTTAGATTAGTTTTGCATTAAATTTCAAATTTGTCCATCACAATTATTACTAATTTGCATTTTTGTTTCTTTTCTTTTGTAGTTATTTTATTTTCAACATTAGCGTTGTAAGTATTTATTATTTTCTTTTTAATTTCATTTATTTTTATTTTATTATTTTCATTTATTTTAGTTTACTTTGTTAGCCATTGTAGATCACCCATATAATCAAACCTTTATAATTTGCTAGGATATACCTTAGGTAATAGTATCCAGTACTTAGCTAGGTTTTGCAACACTAGTCTCTAAGGGACGATATTTTCCAGACTCACCTCCGTATTACTTGAAGACCACATGCCCTTGCGTGTAGATACTTTATAGGGTGACAATAGTACATCCTCGTACCGCTCAAAAAAGATTACAGTCAAAGTTTATGGATTTATATCAATGGAGCATGATTATGGACCAGTATGAGTCCAAGTTTACTACATTGAGCCTCTTCAATACAAAGACAGCCAGAAACGATGAGCATAAGGTTGAGCGATTCATGGCCATTCTGAGGCCCTCTATCTGAACCAAGTTAGCTTCACTTGATATATTTACTTATGATGAGGCTATTTGCCTAACTCAGTTATGTAAGCAAGATTATGAGTTTCACCAAAAGGAGTTTGGGTCTCGAGCTAAATGTAAGGGTAAGGAAAAAGTGAAGCAGGGTATTGTGATTGGGGGTAAAGCTACTAGAGATAAGCCTGCTAGGTCCACAGGGATCAATAACTCCATTGCCACATATAAAGGTACCACGACCAGGTGTGATCAATGTGAGAGGTCGCATAGTAATAGACCTTTTTTTGGCTACGGGAGCATGTTTTAGATGTAGACGAAAAGAGCATTTGGTTAACAATTGCCCTAATGAACAGTTGACTGTGCCAGCAACAGCAGTAACGCCAACAGTTACAAAACTAGAGAAGGCTACACCACCAGTGTAGAAAAAAGGAAAGAAGGCTGTGACTCAGCGTAGAGTGTATGCCATTGATAAGGAGTTTGCTGACACTTCTTTTGATGTCATTAAGGGTAAGATCTCTGTTTTTGATATAGATGCATTTGCATTGATTGATCCAGGTTCTACACATTCCTTTGTGTCTCTAATATTCGCTACTAAGATACCAGTAGAGCCTGGACCCTAAAGGAATTTACTACAGATAAATACAATTTTTAGAGAATCTCAAATGACTGATGTAGCATATCGAAACTGTAAACTATGAATAGGAAAAAAGAATACAGTAGCTAACCTGATTGTGCTTAATATATATGATTTTGATGTCGTCTTAAGGATAGATTGGTTAGCTATAAATCATATTACTTTAGACTGTTATACTAAGTATGTAACCTTCTCTTACCCCAAAAACTATATTGTAAATCTTTCTAAGTAGTAATGAAAGTAAAGTATTTGGTTAAAATTTTGTCTAAGTGTGAAATCTAAAGGATTATGTTTGTTATTGAAGGGTTTATTGCTTATATGAAGGATGTAGAAAAGAAACGTCTGGAATTACACGAGATTCCTATAGTCAGGGATTTCATAGATGTGTTTCCAGATAAACTATCGAAACTTCCTCCGAACCGAGAGATAGAATTCACCATTGGTTTGGTGCCTAATACCAAACCCATTTCTAAGCCTCCTTATCAAATGGCACTGGCAGAGCTTGATGAGCTCAAGAAGTAGCTCCAGGAGATATTAGATAAAGGTCTTATCCGTCCCAGTGTTTTTCCTTGGGGTGCACCAGTACTATTTGTCTAGAAGAAGGATGGTAGCCTGCGACTTTGCATTGACTATCAGTTGTTGAATAAGGACACTAGCAAGAACAAATATCCACTACTTAGAATAGATGACCTATTTGATCAGCTGAGGGATATATAGGTGTTCTCTAAGATTGATCTCAGATCGGGATATCACTGGTTGAAAATTTGAGAGAAAGATGTAAAACTGCATTCAGAACTCAGTATGGCCACTACGAATTTTTGGTTATGCCATTTAGACTCACCAATGCTCCTACAACTTTCATTTATTTGATGAATGAGGTGTTTAAGCCGTATTTGGACAAGTTTGTCATTGTATTCATTGATGACATCCTCGTATATTCTAAGTCTCGGTAAGAGCACGAGCAATATGTCTATATTGTGCTACCAACCCTCAAAGATCAAAAGCTGTATGCTAAGCTGAGTAAGTGTGAGCCTCGTGGAAAACGCACTCAAGGGAATTGATCCTAAGTTCTTCAGGACCCTTGGGACAAAGCAGTGAGGGTGGCGATCGCCCAAAGCGAACAATACGTGTGAGTGTGGGCAAGAGAGGAGGTCGCCAACTCACTTGTAAGAGTAAACCTGGGGCAATGAGGAAGCCTAGGGGATGCTCGTCGACAGCCGACTGGAACAGGCGAGGCTCTTACAACCATTGTAATCATTTGCCTACTTAGGGCCTTTCCTTGATTACACCATTTGTAAACCCAATCATATTTTGTAAAGGGGAGTGAACCCTTGAGAGCTAAATTGTAAGTGAGAATTGGGTAGCTAAGGTTTACTCCTTAAGCCCGAAAAAAAGAGGGGATAGGTTTTTCTTAAGCCTTAGACAAAGAGGGAGATTTCTCTTGAGTCTCGAAAAAAAGGGAGGTTACTCTTGAACTTGCAAAAAGAGGGATTGTAATACAAATTCAAGTTAGTGGATTTGGAGAAAATCCTTGGGAACATCTCAAGATAGAGGATGTAGGCAAGGTTGCTGAACCTCTATAAATCGCTTGTGTAAATTTCTCTTTCCCTACTCTCTTTATTTACTTGCGATTATATTGTGTTTATTACATTGAACTTGAATTGCGTGCTTGAGTAGCCTAGAGAACTTAGAAATTTTTAATATAGGCTAGTGAATTTAGAAGAACTGAAAAACGTACTCAGAGTAGCACAAAACCGATTCACCCCCCTCTCGGTTTAGTAATGGAGCCAACAACGTATTTCTTACTAGGCTTTCCCCAAGCTCACACCTCTTTTTCCTTCTTTCCAGATTATTTGCAGTAAGTTTTGGGTACTTCAGAGGTCACTTTTACCGTATCCCTCAAGCAGTAATCTAGGCACCGTAAAGGCATACACAATTTACTTTTTATATGTTCAGACTCTGTAATTATAGCACTACAGTATGTAAATAATGTGTAGGGGATGTACACATATTTTGTAAACTGATTCTAAATATTTGTTTTTGTATAACAAAGTTTCTGGATTTTGAGGTTATGATTATTTAACAAATCTTGGGTGTGTACTTGACAAATAACCCAACCAAGTAAATTTTGTGAAATGTGTAATATCTGGATCGTGACAAAAATCCATCACAAAATGGCTTCTGAGATGGAATTTATGAATTAAAAGAAAAAGAAATCTTTTACTTTTTTATTCCATTTACTTTTTTAAATAAAAAATAACAAAAATTAGTCCTTTTATGGCAAATTTTTTTTAAAATTATTTTACAAATTATAATTAATTTAAATAATTAAAAAAATGTCCCGTCTAGGCTTTTGATGAAGATTATTGTTACAATTATTTTAAAAATTATAATTAAATTATAAATAGTGTAGAAAATGAAAAATGGCCCTTCTACGATGAAAAAATTTCTTCAAATTTTTTGAAACTTAGAATTGAGTTTAAGAAAAAAACTTTAGAAATTTAAGAATAGCCTAAAAGGTAATTGGTGACAGAATAATTACGCAAAGCTTTTTTTTTTAATTCAAATTTACTTAAAAGTAAAAAAATATAAAGAAGACATCTTTTAGAGACGAAAATCTGTCGCTAAAGGTATTTAGCAACGAAAATAATCTTTTTAAAAAATTAAAGAAACATATTAATTTTTTCATACAAAATTATGATTTCAATGATGGAATTGTTGTTGCTAATTCTATCACTAAATTTTTCGCACCATATATTTATTTTGCGTGAACCGATCAGCGACAAATTTATTTCTGATGGTAGTTAGAGATAGAATCCCGTCGCAATTTCTGTCTCTAATACATTTCGACCTAAATAACCCAATAGTGATGGAATTCCATCACAAATCCATCGCAAAAATATTTTTTTACTAATGAAAAAATTCTATCGCTAAATTTTCATCCCTGAAAGATTGTTTTCTTGTAGTGTTTGGCTTAAGGAATTCGAATAACTTTTTCTAGAAGTCAAAAAATAAGTTCGTTAGACATATCATTTCATTCCAAAAGTGACGATTTCTCACCAAAGTTGTATTAAATCATCAAGGTACATTTCTTACACCTATTGGGGTTTTAATAACATTCCTTTAAACATAGCCTTACAAATTTTTACGTCATTTCAATATAAATCTAGAATTCAGATTAATTCTTCTTGCACTCTTTTTTTTTAGTTTCTTGGTTCAAGTGAGTTTATAAGAAAAAAAATCAAAGTGCAGTTGGATTTTCTAAAGAGTCGGCATTATATCTTGAAAAAAACGTTTCCTGAATCATCTGTACCGATGTAGAGAAACTCTTATTCTTAGAAAAGCTTCTTGGAAGTGCCTTGCCTACATATGTTCTTCAAGTATTCTTCAACACTGATTGCATTAGCCAACCACACTCAAATTTTATAGAACAATTATATAGGGGTTTTATAGTTGTAACTAAATTGTGAAATACAAATCAGTATATCGGTAATGCATATATACCAACAAAACACTACGAGAACAGACAGATAAGCACCGCACTACAGAACTCATTCGCTTGAGTTTAATCTAAACGGGAAAGAGTTTAAGGGGGTGAGCTGGAGCCCACTAAGTTAATCATGCCAAAGTAGAACCAGAACAATATGATATATGGTATCATGGCAAGGGTATTCGATTAGCTTACACAAATTTCATAAACCAAATTTGCAATCATTCATATATTTAGCCCTGGACTCTACAAGGTAACCAAGGTCGTTTTAGGGTATCAAAAGAAGGGTACTTTGAAATACCTAATTTCTCCGTTGACCTGGCATCCATACGCTAGTCCTAGACCAATCTAATCACAGAATATTCCCATTCATATCTTATTTCTCAATGTGAATAATGCGTTATCAATACAAACATGCTATCAACAAATTCAAATGTTAACACACTGATCAGATATTTTGAACTAGTCATTTTTTGAATGAGATCAAAAATATTGCATGTCTAGGTTCACAACAATCTCAATACCATTTTGAAATATAAAATGCAATTACTTTAATGAAATTAAAGTATAGCTAAGGATAAAAGTAAAATAAATTAAAAGGCAACAAATATAAAGCTACAAGGGAGAGATAGCAAAATCAAATTAAACGCTTCTAAACTTATACCACATCTAATTTAGCTATAATTGGCTTGTCAATTCATTCTCAAAACCATGAACAGTAGATGTTTCCAAAGGAAGTTGATAAAAAGGCTTGGGAGGCATTTCAGGGAGCTCATCATCATTCAAGCATCTTCAAGACTTTACTCATTGAAGGACGATCGATAGGCATCATTTGTATACACCAAAAGGCTACTATCAGTTTTCTTCACCATTACTTTTTCAGCATCAGTAATGTCTCCTAGCTCTATGTCCTCTCCTTGATCCAACCGGTCATAAATCCATGATGGAAAATATATTTGACTAGTGTGATCAGCAGATGCATTCTTCCTCTTACCTATCATTTCCATTAGTAACATTCCAAAACTATAAACATCAGCCTTGTATGAGATGCCTCCAATATTTTTGTAAACCAATTCAGGAGCAATATATCCTATTGTTCCTCTTGCTGCAGTGAGAGAGACAATGCTATCGTCTACTGAATATAATTTAGCAAGACCAAAATCAGAAACTTTTGGATTAAAGTTCTCATCCAAAAGAATATTATGTGGCTTGATATCAAAATGTAAAATTTGCATGTCACATCCTTGATGTAGGTAGTTAATTCCTCGAGCCACCCCAAGCACAATATCAAACATTTTTTTCCAACCTAGAATGTTCTTATTTTCTTCTGTAAATATGATTTTATCTAAAGATCCATTTGCCATGAAGTCATAAACGAGAGCTTGTTTTGATCCCTCCACACAAAATCCAATAAGTTTTGCCACATTAACATGATGAATTCTCCCAATAGAAGCAACTTCATTTATGAAATCTTGTCCGTTAGCCTTTGACTTGCCCAATAATTTTATTGCCACATAATGCCCACTACGAAGTTTTCCTTTAAACACCGAGCCATAACCACCTTCACCTAACTTATCTTCAAAACCTTTAGTCATTTTTTTAATCTCTCTAAAAGAATACCTAATGGGAGCTAAATTGTTTTGACTTTGAAGGAACTTTTCAATGGTGTCATCCATAGATAAATGTCTCCTTCTCCATTTGTATATAACAAGAGCAAGCAAACAAAGTATCCCAATCGAAGTCCTTAATAAGATGACTCCACCTTTCAAGAAAAACATATCGGAGCACATCAATGCTAGTACTTGTGAAATCAATGAAATAATGTATTACATACATTCTTAAAGGTTTATACATGTGACACATGCATGCTTCCTTAAAATTAACTAGAATTTGAAATAAAGGCACAATTCATTTTTTAGCGCATTCAAAATATATTTTCTTACTAAGATCTCTATATATAAACTTTAATATTAGAAAATTATTACTAATTAATTATGGCAATTAATTAAGTTTGAAATAACAATTTAATTGTTTGATCATATATTGATGCCTTGTGTTTCTTTTCCTATACTATAAACATTACTCTAATATACTGTTTCACTTCAAAATCCTTAAAGTGCTTATATAGATTTTTTTTGTTAAATTATAAATCAAGGTAAACATAAAGATTGTGATAAAATGTAACAAGATATTTAAAATTTTTAATTTAACTTGACATTTTTTTCTATTGCTCAATAATTTTCCTTGTGTGTGTCGGTGTGTGTGTACACACACACAAAATTGAGACCCAAGCATGCCTATTCTCTATCTCTAAATATGCTCTTGTGATAGTAAATAGCATTGTTTCAAAGGTCCGGTTAACAGGTGTCTATAGACACAAGTTAAGGATTATTTAATCATTATTTTAGGAAAGAATTTCATATTTAGGATGCACTTGGATAGATAATGAGATTACTTTTGATGAGATTAAAAATACTAGTGGAGGTGAGATCAATTACTATAGCGATGAGACTATGTACTATAATGATAAGATTAAAATCAATGGTGAAATATGTGTTTCGATACACACACAATGGTGGCAATGAGATGAAATGCAGTGAGAAAAAAGAATGACCATTAAAGACATTGACAAAAGTTTGTATATAATTTTATTTTTATGAAATTAATAAATAATTAAAAATTATTAAAATTATTTTTATCAAATAATAAAATTTATTATTTAAGTAATTTTAATTATTTATTAATTGATTTTTTATATAATAATAAAATTTTATTCTTTATATTTAGTTACTAGTCATTTAAAAATTAAAAAAATCAAAGTAAAATACAAATTAAGTTTTAGGGACAATTTTTTTCTTTGTACTAAGTTTTAAAGGAAAATATTGCAATAAAATTATAAGGAAAATGAGGTTATTTTTAGAAAGTTTTTATGGATAGGAAGAGTGTATCTCCCACTTGACCCATTGGGCCCTTAAGAGTCCAATGCATTTCCACTGTGTTGCACCTTGGTTTACCAAACTTCACTACAGTACGATAGGGTTTTGTATAGTGTTAGATTCTATAGCACCAGAACCCAAATGATGCCATAAAGTTAGCTTGGATGAATGATGAGATTAGTTCTAGTGAGATTGAAAATAGCGATAAAGGTGAAATAAGCTTTCATAACAGCGAGATTAATTATTATAGCAGTAAGATTAAAATCAGTGGTAGAATATGTGATTAGATGCATACGTAGTAATGGTAATGAGATAAAATATAATAAAAAGAAAAACAACTATTAATGACACATGATGAAAATTTATATATAATTTTGTAAAATTAATAAGAAAATTCAAAATTATAAAAATTATTTATGTATAAAAAATTATTAAATTTTACTAAAATTATTTTTATTTCCAAATAATACTTTTATTATTAAACATTTGAAAATCATATTTATGCAGTTTTAATTTAATTAATATATAGAGTCTTTAAAAATTTTATCTAATATATAGTGATACCCTATATTTAAGATTTTATGTAATAAAAAATTTAATACTTATATATTATAAATATAAAATAATAATCTATATATGAATTTACATAAAAATAAAAAATATCAAATAAAAAATTAAATAAAAATGAAACATCAAAAGTAAATAAATGAGAAAGATAATAAAAATAAATATTTTAATAATTTTTTGAAAAAAATTAATCTAACAAAATTAAAAAAAATTAAAACTAAAAAAATTAAAGAGGGAATAAGATACCCCCGGCCCAACACCATAGGGACCAGTGGGCCCACTATTCTTCGGCCTCGCCAATGGAAGAATGATGGGGCAACGCACTTGATTGGTACCAACTGCATTGTGACATGGGATGCCAAACTGCACTTTTGTTCATTGTTTCTCATCTCATCGAAGTGTGATGGGAACCGAACGGGCCTTAATGTTTTACTTTAATACTTTTGCTAAATTGAAGAGAAAGTATTTCACTAATTGCAGGTTTTTATAAATATTATCTTAACCAATGCTATTAGGTATTGGTTGACATTTCCTTGGTCAAAGGCTCATTCTATTTTGTATTAATTGCATTAAATAATTTTTTAGGTTCTAACTATTTAACCTTTATTAAAATGTTTTATATTTAATAGACTAAAATGTATAAATTTTTATACTGTCAATCAACAATAAAATATCACATTATTAATGAACAAACTCAAAAGCTAAAAGGATTTATATTTTATGCACTTCAGTGTATAAATTTTATACATTATCAGTAAGGATGTTCATATTTCAATATGAAAATTATTTTGAAATAATTTCTATTTTTGATTAATTCCATTAATTAACCGAATTAACCAAAAATTTAATTGAAATATAAAAATTCAAAAATTAATATTAAAATAAATGAAAACTAAAAATATATTTAATATTTGAAAAATATATGATGTTTTAGGTTTAATGCCATCAGAGCATTTAATTTAATATTTGAAATTTAGATTATATTATTTAGTTTATTTTAAATATGAGAAAATAAAATTAAAAATATAATTTGACTTAAATATATTTTACTATGTTGATTAATTCAGTTAATTAATCAAATTTAATTCGATTAGTTTTTTGAAATTAGAAATTTCGGTTTGATAAACAAACAAAAAAATTAACTAATTCAATTAACTTTGATTTTGACTAATTCAGTTCAAGATTAATCAAACCAATCCAATGGATACTCCTAATCATCAATTAATCATAACATTACTTAAATATTTTAAAATGAATAATAGTTCAAAATAATATTCTTAAATTTCTTAATTAATAAAATGACATGACATGAATAAAAAACAATGCATATGAATTATACTAGGATAACCCAAATTAAAAGCCATTAAAGTAAATATTTTTATCAATTTTAATTATTTAATTAGGCAAAACTAATCAATAACACTAATCAGTGTTAACTACCCCACCTCCCTCTTGGCCGCCGATTTGCTGCTAACTATCAATGGCATCTACAGTCTCTTTTTCTTTTTTTTTTGGTAATTATAGCCAAATTTTGCAATTTATTTCCATTAATTAAATTAGTTGAACATGTTCTGCCTTATCTGTATCTATTTAAGAGAAGAAAAATGTATTCCACGTCCCAAATCCTTCTTCATAGACTTTTTTAGTTTTCCAATGAAATTAAATAAAACTTGTAATATATATATATATATATATAGACACACACACACACGATCAATCTAATAGTTTCATTTAATTTTTTTTCCTAGGAAATAGGATTGGGAACTTCAGGATTGCTCAAATTTCAGCATATGCAAATGCAGACAAAGCTAAAACTTAAATATACCTGTTATGGCAAGACAAAAATGATATGTTCCTGCAAAAAAAAACGACAAAAAAAAACAATCACTTCAACAAAGGAACGAAAATAACAAATCCAAGAAGAAAAATGCTAATGAAATTTAGGAAGCGTACTTGTAGGTGGATCATTTTTGTACACATGGGGGCCATTGAAAAGGAAATATACAAAGCTGTCCATATAGTTTCTCAAGGCAAATATCAAACTTGACAATCTGGAATATTCAACAAATCAAATTAAAATTTAAAAGGTGATGTAAAAGAAAAATGACAGCCTGAAGAGGATAAAATTAGAAGAAAATAAGTTTAAACAACAATATGAGGTAAACCTATGACCAAAAACAATATGCGGTAAATCTAGATTTTATTTACTTTTAATTTTGCAAGTAATTGTTGAATAATGTTATGCATAACCAAATCACTACTTTATTTTCTCAACTTCATTATCAACCTTAATTCCTATCAAGTAGCACTTTATAGATCTCAATTTGTTAGGTAGAATATTTTCAAGATAATATATTCATTTACAGCTAAAAGGAAAATTTTTGTTACTTTGATGAATATTATATTCATTTCTTTACTTTATATAACATTTGACCTGTAATTTAGTTCAAGTACAAAATTATAAATTGAAGATTTGCATATCAATTATCAAATAGTGTATAATATAGTAAATTACATTCAATTTTAAGGGAATTTCATTGCTATGTGTATAAAATAGTAAAAAAAATTATTTTTTTTATATTGATCCCATTAAAATTTAATAAAAACATAAAGTGTAGGGTCAAACAAATATAATGTTCAACCATTTTTATGATGACAATATTAATATTTAGGTTGTAACCAAAAATAATATTAGTATTTAGGTTCCAAAGATATTAAAAAGTTTTAATATTTGGGTATAAATATGTAATCATGTTTTAATAAGTTCTGAATTGTGAAAAGTGAAAAGGGTTAATGTCACTATCAACTCCTGTACTACTATTGTTTTTACAATGTGATATCTTTACCAAAAATGTCCAATGTTGTCTCTCTCCTATTAATCTGTTAATTAATGTGATACCTGATACTAATTTTATCTGTTTGAGTGTGATAACGTGTATGAACACTAGACTTGTAAAATGATGATATTTGAATTAAAATAACACGTGGCGGTCATATCAAATTATTGATTGACCACGCAGTAAGCAACTTCGCATCCTAAAAATTAAAAATAAAAAGTATTTTTATATTTATTCCTTCTTCCTTCTTCTCCTCTCTTTTCCAATTTCTCCACCCTTATCTCCATTTATGTGAAGACTAAGAATTTTCGAAATAAATATAAGGTATCCGAGAAATTTAATTTGGATAAATGGAAATCCAAATTAAATAAGAAAATGGAGAAATAAATTTTGGATATAAAGAAATCCAAAACTTAATAAGAAACAAAAATATATATTTTGATAGATTTATATAATGATATTATATAAATACGCTTTTGATAAATATATATATTTATACATGGAATAAATACATATGTATTTTATTATACATTTATGTATATATGTAATATATATGAAAAATATATATATAGTACTTTAAAATCAAAGTATATATATATATATATAAAAATGGTTTATATGAAAAATATATAATTATATATATGTTTAATATTTTGATATATATAATTATAAATATATATATTAAAAAAAAAAAAAGAAAGAAATTTAGAAGCGGGAATCGGGATACCCGATTCCCAGCTTCTTCTTTCTCCTCTGTTATAGACAGAGGAGAAAGACCAATAAAAACCGTCGGCCCCTGCCGGCCAAAAGAGGAGGAGGAAGGAGAGGGTCGTCGCCGGCGAGCCGAGAGGGAAGAGAAGAAACGACCGGCGGCGACCCGAAGCGGAAAACAGAAGCGAAGCGGAAATGGAGAGAGAGAAGAAAAAACCGAAGGAAAAAGAGGAAAAGAGAAAAGAGGAAAGTGGCGGTGCCGGCCGGTCTAGGCACCGCCACCCCAACCCCGAGCTCGGTGGAGCTGAGGGGAAGCAAAAGAAGACCACTGGCGAGGCTACGAACGGCGGAGGGAGGAAGAAACGGAGGAGAAAGGAGCCGAAACCCATGCCACCAGATCCGGTGCCGTCGCCGGTGATGGGGCCAAACGGAGACCAGATCCGGCATCCTCGCAACTTCGGCAAGCTGTGGAGTGGTGGCCTGAACCGCCGGAATGGGTGGCTGCCGGTGACTGAACCGGCCAGCAGAAGATTGAACCGGCGAAACCGGTCTGACCCGATCCGACCCGCCTGACCCGGTACGACCCGATCCGACCCGCCTGACCCGGTCCGACCCGAACCCGACCCGACCCGGTTCAGGAAAAAGAAAAGAAAAAGAAAAGAAAAAAAAAAGAAAAAAAAAAAAAAAAAAAAAAAAAAAAAAAAAAAAAAAAAAAAAAAAAAAAAAAAAAAAAAAAAAAAAAAAAAAAAAAAAAAAAAAAAAAAAAAAAAAAAAAAAAAAAAAAAAAAAAAAAAAAAAAAAAAAGAAAAGAAAGAAGAAAAAGAAGAAGAAGAAATGGGTAAGAAAAATTAAAAGTTTTTGCTATATTTCTATAGAATTTATTATAAATTGTTGGATTATTTTCTAAATGAAAATATGTCTCAATTATTGAAATTATAGCAAAAACGGAAATGAGACGAATGGTGGAGTTCGGCAAGGCTCGAAAATCGGAAAGTACGCTAAGCTTGGCGAACAAGTAAGATACTTTTATAAAGCATTAGTAGCTTTATATTGTATGTGGGAATTATGATTTTTTTATGATGC
Organism: Heritiera littoralis; assembly: GCA_031772115.1. Lineage (NCBI taxonomy): Eukaryota > Viridiplantae > Streptophyta > Magnoliopsida > Malvales > Malvaceae > Heritiera > Heritiera littoralis. Next base: position 1,213,972 of record JAPDPK010000154.1, on the reverse strand, counting down.
ATTTATTTAATTGACTTTAAATGGAATTATGATTTTTATATGATGCATCGATTTAAATTTATTTGCTAAAAATGCTAAGAGGACCCACAACTGATGGTGGGGGTCTTAGTAAGAGGTAAAATTGGTGAGAATCAACGGCTGCAAGTATAAATTGTGTTTCCCTTGCAGGAGGTTAGGGAAAATTAAGCCGTTATGCTGTCGAAATTTTTAGGAAAATATTTGAGGAAAAAGATTTAAGTTTCTCACATAAATGGAATCTTGGAGATAATTATTGAAAATAAATATTGAAAGGATTTTATAGTATTACCGAAAGAGTTTGATATTGAAATCGATGAGAAGATAGATCGTTGAAAACGATAATGTGGTGAATTACATGGTTTAAAACCTTATAGAATCGATAAATCAAGTAAATTTAAATATCACAAATGGTATCAAGTTGAGATTGAGGTGGAATTATTAATTAGACGGATCACGGATAAAAGTGATGATAATTATATGATATAGCTTGGAAGAGAAGATCACAGTTGAAATTTCGATGGTCGAATGATTGGATTGTGAAGTTATTAACGGAGTAATGATTTCCAGAATTTACCGAGTCCGGTTTCATGATTTTGAAATAATTTCGAAAGTGATAATATGGACAAATTCGAGAGATTGAAATGGAGATTGAATTACGACATAATCCGATCAATTATGGATTCAAAGAAACGGGTGATAAATATGTGAAAAGATGATTTTGCTTATAACCTTAGAATAGATCTTGAATAATAAGATCGACAATTGCATAAGTTCGGATAAAATCATAAAGGCCACATGAAAATGGATTTGAGGATTTAGATACGATTTTGTGATAGTAAATGAAATTGAACCTCAAATCGAAAATGATGAACATGTATCAATAGATCAAATCATAGATGGATTTGATAAGTGACTATCGATTCTGTGATTCTGTTATCCTCGATGTTGATTCTGGAACAGATATTGAAGGATGATATTATTATTTGCATAAATTCGGTAACTTGATGACTATTTTAGAAATTGATGTTTAAATGCTTATCGAAACTTAGAGGATTCATACTAATGATGCGATCTTAATATTGATGATGAAGTGTATAAATGATTATAATAGTCAATGACGATCAAGAAAGGATATTGAATACCGAATGGTCTGAATACCAAGTGATTCGATTTCTAAATGAATTGAGTACTGAGCAAATTGAATACTGAATTAGATGAATAGTGAATGAATTGTATAGTGATTTACTGGTTGACAGAAAGAAAGTCTTGAAATCGAATAATTGATGGTGATAAGGTTAAATGAATCGCTTTAGCGTATTTGATGGAAACATTACCGAAGTTGCATACTGAAATTTTTTACAGCATCGCATTTAAGCATGCCTTCTTGCAACTTGAAACATTTTAATAATGTTTATATGAATACTGAAAAGTATTGATTTATTTTGAAATGAAAGTATATGGTAAATAAATATATTTTGATATATGAAGTCTCATACAGAATTTTACCATATGCTTTACATGATATAAAAAAAAAAAAAAAAAGAAAGCTATAGATTTAAATGTTTTATGAGACTGTAGGCACCCTAAAAGAATTAAATTCAATAAAGCATAGTGGAAACCGCCTAATTGGAGCTTTGCTCATTAGGCAGATATGCTTGTCCGACAATAGTCGTGGACAGGTCTCAGTCTTGCCTGATCAGTGGGATTGAGAGATATGAGGTCTATGGCCATAGATAGCGCCCTAGTTGGTTTCCAGGGGACGATATGATTTTCACTGCTAGCTACAGTGATTTAAGTCTTTATTGATAGAGAGATGATAGGGATCTAGCCTAGTCTCTAACAAATATGATATGAAGTCTAGAGTATGATTTTTATTGATATGAACTCTAGACTTGACATGATTTATACTGTACATGAAACAGATTTGAAATGAAATATGTTTTGAAACAGTACATGTTTTAAACATGTTTTAAAAGCCCATGAGATATGAATTCGACACTATATGATTTATATGTGATTTTTTGTCGAACATGGCATGATATGCGGTCTAGAGTATAGTTTGATTGATATGAACTCTAGACCTGATATGATTTACAGTAAATGATTTAAAAGTATATGATAAATGATTTCGACACTTACATGATTTATATACGATTTTGTGTCGAATTTGAAACGACATGCGGTTTAGAGTATAGATTGATTTGATATGAACTCTAAACCTGATATGATTTATAGTATATGAAAAATGTTTTAAAACCGCACATGTTTTAGACATGCTCTGAAAACGAATACATGCATTGAAATTGAATATGTTTCTATTATGCCTTAAAGGCAACTTTTGAAAATGCATATGTTGAGCATGTCTTAAAATATATATGATATGATTTGAAATGATCGCGGTTTATACAGAAAAATTACATGAATTGCATATTAAACCCTGATATGATAATATGCTTAGTATATGAGAATTCCATGAGGAATGTCATGACTCGGTGGTAACGATATTTCGTCTATATGGGGTCATGATATGTTATGAAACATGAATATAGAAATACACGAAGAGAATTATGACTGGGTACCACCGTGATCATGATCCACAATACGAGAATTGATAAGAGATGAAATGAGAAGTGATAATGAGATGTATCGATGAGAAAGGATTAACTGTAATTGCATCATTGCAAGTTTAAGCCTTGCAGTTTAAGACAGTGTAATCCTACTTCTGTATTTATATTAGTATCTTACTGAGCCGTGGTTTTGCTCACCCCACTAAATTTCATCTCTTTCAGATTATTGAAGTTAACATCTGCCGTGTGAGCTGCTAGGTGGGCATCGGAGACGGTGTATGGACTTGGTACTAGTTTCCGGAGGTATATGTTACTTATAAATACTTGTTTACATGTAAGACTTAAATTGATGCACAGTACATATTCTGTTTAACAAGTCGGGATGTAACTAAGAACCGTTTCCGTGTTTGTTTAATATTTAAATGGAATGACTATAAGTCACCTAGGTAGTATAGTAACTACACTGACACCGAATACAAACCTTAAAATGGAAAAGAAAAATTTAGTCTATAAATTTGTAGACTAAGAAAAGTATAAGAATCGAGTGAAAGTCGCGGTCGTCGGGTCGTGACAATTTATGATCGAATCCAACCATATGTGACCAGATCCGGTCAAATGAAGTTGAATCCACATTAGCTTGGCCGGCTGGTCTCTAAAAAGACTGTAAATGATTTGAACTGGTCGAGATCCATAAGTTAGACCCCAAAAAATACATGATACATGATATCTTAAATTGACATATTCTTTGTTAAGAATACACTATACAGTATAATATATAAATAATTATATTACATTATAAATTACAAATATAAAAAAAAGGAAAAAATTACAAAATATATGATATCCGGAAGGAAAATTTTAATTTTATGTTACAATTATAGAATAAATGTATTACAAAAATATTGGAACAATTCTTTTATGAATTTTTGTTGTAAAAAATGTAACTTTTTATATTTCAAAAGTATTTTGTAACTTATTGAAGGGTGCGACAACAATTACACTTTTTAACTGATCCAAAAAATATTATCGTAAAAATAATTTCTTCGTGTTTACAAAAGAGAAACAAAATAAATTAATTGCTCAAAAGTAGAAAAATTGTATAATTTGGAGACATTGAAAAAAGAATAAGGTAAATACTGCTAAAGTTGTTTACAATTTCCTTTTGAGTGGAAAGCCACTATGAATTTTTGACAGGTAGACTAAAGAGATAATGGTAAAGTTGTTTTTATAAAGCCTTTTTGCTCTTTTAGAAAGTCAAAAGCTAATTCCAAAAATCAATCTAACCATAGAATGAGTCAAATAAGAGTATCTTAAAAAGCGGAGATAATTACTGAAGAGTTAGTTAAATCGGTAAAGAAACTTTTATTTTCTTGTCAATCGTTTAATTTTATGATAAAAATATTTTTAGATAAATTTTTAAATAAAAATTCATATATAATGCATTGAAGTGTTTAAGCTTTATATATTATTAATACATCAAAAATTAGCATTTCATCAATAAATTCTTATTAGTTTGTATTTATTTTTAAGAACTTGAATTTTTTTAATTTTTTATTGACGAAGTGTTTACCTCTAATGTATTAATAATGTATAAAAATAATAAATTATCATTACATAATATAAAAATTCTAAAAATAATATATTCTTAAAATCATTTAAAGATATCTATAATCTAATATATATATATATATATATATATATATATATATATATATATATTAGCCAAAGCAGTTGGCTATAAACAGGACATCCTATGTGGATAGTCCAAATGTTTGACACGTGTAATATATTTTTAAAAAAATAATTATCATTTTTCAAGTTTCAAAAAATAGAAATATATCTAAATATAAAAATAAATCAATTATATTTTTAAATTAATTATCTATTTTAATTATATATCTCTATCTAGATTAAAATTAAATAAAAATTACATTTCATTTATCTCTCCCTATATTAATATTACAAAATATAAAATCTATATCTATAGCTTTTATCAATTAATTTTTTTCTAAAAAATAACATCTACATCTATGTATATTAAAATTAATATGGATAATATAATATATAACATAAAATAATATAACATCTTATGTACAATGATTAGCTTTTTTTGCAACAATATAACAGCATGTTTTAATTTTTTAAATTAATACGTAACATGCAATTATTCTTTCTTTTCATATTAACATTACAAAATACAACATTTATAACTACTGCTTTTATATATTAATTTTTTTAATTGTCTAAAATGTAACATCTATGTCCATATATATATATTAAAATTTTTAATTTTCTCCATTTTTATTATATAAATTGCATGTAATAATTTTTTTTATCAATGCTTAGTACTCATGGATCTTAAGAGTAAAAAAACTCAAATTTCTTTTACTTTTTTGTATTTAATTTATTTAAATGAGATTTTGGCATAGAATTTCATTGCACGTCAGGTTTTAATTTATATAAATAGCACGTCATATGATTAGAATTATAATATAAATAGCACACCTTTGTCAGATATTAAAATATTGGTCATAAAGTCACTGTTCAATGTATTAGACTAATATATATTTTTTTCAATGATAACATAAATGACAATATAATTTTAAAATATAATTGATTTAGCATGTATGTTTTTATTGACTATTTTTGAATTAGTGTTTTATATATTTATATATATATATATATATAATATAATATAAGAAAAATATTTCACAAAGAGAGTAACTATCATGAAAGTTGATTTAACATTTTGTTGGTATTACATGTCACGCGAGTGCAACAAAAGGTTGTCTGAAGTTGATAAAAGGTTTTATTGTTCCTCATGTGATATTGATGTCCCTAATCCAACTCTAAGGTAAATAATAAATTTATTTACTATATTTAAAACATAAAACAAAAATTATTCCATGATAACAATATAAGCATTTTATAATTTTAATATATATATATAACTTAATTGTAGTATTTTGTATACCTTATAGGTAAAAGTTGAACGTTGAGGCATTTGATGATTCTAAAAAAGTGATGTTTTGTACTTTTCAATACTGAAGTTATGAATACTTTATAGATGGAAGTTGAATGTTGAGGCATTTGATGGTTCTGGAAATGTGATGTTTGTATTTTTCAACATTGAAGCTAAAAAATCAATTAATAAAGATGTTGACAATCTTTATAAAATTTCTCTTAAGATTTTGATTAGTTAACAATTATTTTAATGTTGTCCAATATTTAATTTAAATTAATGATATGTCTATGACTATAATTTAGGAAAATTGAGATTATAAAATTTGAGAGATATTTGAAGATCTCAAGGTTAATTTGTTCGAAACAAAAGCAACAAATTTTAATATTGAGATGAAAAATATTAAGCTTAATACTATCATAATAGGTATGCATATATATATATATATATATATATATATATATATATATATATAAATTTGATACATAGGTATGCATATATTTACATAATATGAGTATCTTTGTTATATTTATTATAACATAAGTGAGAACTGAAGTTTAATTTAATCAAATTGCATATTAGTGTATTATTTAAGTTTTCTATTCCATTTAAGAAATTTATTAGATCATTAAACAAAGTGACACTGTCGTAACGGCTTCGCGCTCGACGAATTTTGAAAAAAGCGTTTAAAAACAAAAATGGGAGTCGCCACCAATCTTTTTTGTCTAGGTGTGATTGGCCACCTAAAAATGTTTATCTTTTTAACAAAATCTCAAAATTAATTAAGTTTTATTAAAAAGATAATTTTTGGTCTGCGAAAACAAAAATCGGGTTCGGGGGTACGGTTACGCGTGGGGAAGGATTAGCACCCCCACGACGCCCGTTAAAAAACGGTACCATAATAATCATGTGTTATCCTTTTTGTTTTAATAAAATGTACTTAATTTAATATTTAAAATTAATTCCTTTTTTATTCCAATCTTTTTATTAAAAATCATTTTTTATTTGTAACTTTATTTTGGTTTACTTTATTTTTCGAAAGTAAATGTGAACCTTTTTGTATTGAATAATTAAATCAAATACTCCAATACTTTTGGCAGCATTTGAAATAATTTTCCTCACCTAGAGATTTCTTAAGAATCACTACTTGTGACTTCTACAGAATCTCATCCTCGGAAAATTCACACTTGCTTCGAAATTAAATGGATGCATATGATGCAAGCAGATAAAAATGATGCAAATGAATTTTTTAATTTTGTATATAAATATTTCTTTATTTATTTTAAATAAAAATTTCTATTATTGAAAAATTGCACTAAGTATCCCAATACTCTGGTAACACTTAGTGAACTTCTCTCACCTAGGGATCAGTCAAGAAATCACTACTTGTGAGTTTCATGACATCCCATCATCGGACTTTTATTTAATTAAATTTAAAATTTATTATTAATTTTCTTTTTTCTATTTTCTTTTAAAAACTCATTTATTTTTATTTTTAATAAAAAACTAAATTATTGAAAAATCATACTAAATATTCCAATACTTTTGGCAACATTTAGTACGACTCTTCTCACCTAGGGATCAGCTAGGAATCACTACTTGTGACTTCCGTAGCATCCCATCATCGGAATTTTATTTAATTTTAATTTTATTATTAATTTTCTTTTAAAAACTTATTTATTTTTTATACATAAATAAAATTAAATTATTGAAAAATCATACTAAATATCCCAATACTCTGGTAACATTTAGTACGACTCTTCTCACCTAGGGATCAGTTAAGAAATCACTACTTGTGAGTTTCATAACATCCCATCATCGGAATTTTATTTATTTAAATTTAAAATTTTATTTGTTTTTTTTTTTATATTTTTTTTACATTTATTTTATTTCATTTTTATTATTATTTTTTTTATTTTATATTTTTATTTTTTTCAATTTTTTAATTTTTATAACATATACATTTTTTTAATAAATGGCATGGATAAATAAACAAATAAATATATAAATAAATAAATAATGAGTTAATGAAATTTTACCCCAAATTAGGATTTGGGCTTGGAGCCCAAAGAAGCTTTCTAAAACAGCCCAAAGAATCAAAGCCCAACAGCATTCAGACTTGGGCCGAAAATACGGGTCAGGAGCAGGTCGGACCGGGTCAGACGCGCGGGTCAGCGAACGGGTCCCGGGTCGGGTCGGTTGCACACGCGGATCCTTCTCTTCCTTGGCCGGCCGGGTCGGGTGCGCGGACCCCGGGTCGGATCCCGGGTCCCGCGCGGGTCGCCCCCTTTTTTTTTTTTATAAAAAGCTAATATTTTTTTTGTTTTTTCATTTTCAACCGAAAAAGAAAAAAAATCTCAGAGCCTTTGAAGGCTCTCCCCTGGGGCGATTTCCGGCAGCCGCCGGACCGCCATTCTCCGCCGCTTCGATCGCCGCCGGCCACCGCCGTCGGTGGCCAAAAATAAAAAAGCTACCCCTTTTCGATTCCTCTTAGCCTCCTAAGCCCGAATCTAGCGTTAGTTTCACCAAAAATCAACCTAGCTTGCAGATCTGAGCTTCACCGAAACCTCTCCCCTTTTTGTTTTGTTTTTTTTTTTTTGGTGTTGATGGTTTCAGTTGTGATTTTGGTTTTTTGGTTTGTTGGTGTGTTTTCTTTTTTGCAGGTTTTCAGATCTGGTTAGTGATGGTAATGATGGTGGTTATGGGTTGGAGTAGGTCTCGGTTTTTTGGATGGTGGTTAGTGGCTGTGTGGTTGGGGGTTTAGGTTGTTGGTGGTTGATGAGGTGGGTCTTGGGTGGTGGTTTGTGTGAGAACCGTGATTTTCTTAAAATATATATGTACTTAAGGTGTGATTTATGTGTATGTGGTAAAAACATGTACTTCAAGGAAAAGCTTAGAATATATAAAACTACTATAGTTCATATTCATAGAAAAGAAGCCTTCAAGTAGAACGTATATCGTACACTAATACAGTATACGCAACGTATGTGTATATAAGGAATTTAAATACGTAAGCCTTGGGTAAATAGAGATATATCCAAAAATAAGTGTGTACGTGACATGTATTATTGCAAAGTACATGCATGAAATTTGAAATATATATATATACACATATACGTATTTGGGAATATACGTATATAGGTACAAATCATAGTTGTAAGAACAAGAAAATATATATATATATATATGTATAGAATATATATATAAAAGATATAAAAGAATGATACCTTAAAAAAAAAATTAATAATAATAAATAAGTTAATAGAAACCAAGTGTGTATATATATATATATATATATTATATATATATATATATATATATATATATATATATATACTCGGGTTAGTGGGAAACACCCACTAACCCGTCATTGTCATAGGGAGACAATACTGTCTCCCTATCACGTCCTTAAATTTTTTTGCCATTATTTTCAAAGCTCAAGAACACACCCCTGTTACCTTTCTTTTCCGTTTCCTCTGTGAAAATTTTTAAGCTTCATTTTCTTTCCACCGTGCCTTCCTTTCCCCTCCTCATGATGCACGTTTTTGGTCTAAGCAGAATAGACCACGATGAAGTGCTAGCAGGCGCAAGGGGCTTCGAGTTGAGGCTGGTAATGTAACAGAAAACGGATGGCTGGAAGTGCTTGTCGGAAAACAAGCTTGATCTGAGAAAAGAGAAGACAAAAATGGTATTGGTGAAGGCTGAAAAAGGAAGGATGCAGTGACGCCATTTGAATACAAGAAACAAAGGTAGGAAACTGATTTAAAGGAGGGATTGTGCGTGGCATTTACAAATTGAGTATAGGGCAGTAACGAGGGCTGTACTGGTGGTATCACAAGCTGAAAATAAAAAGGGATAGGCTGTGATCTTTTGAAATGCTAGGTTAGGGTTTAAGGGGGGCAGAACGGAGGAGTCAAGGTTATGGAAAAGAAGACATTGTTGGCTAGATGTGGGTGTTGAATCAGAACACTAAGAAGTGATCTTTGTGGTGGTTGAGCTGGGCGTTTCCTGCCACAAACGAAGGGGCTTTCAAGGGCCAGAACAGGCGGCCTTTGGTGGTGGTTACAGCCGGCGTTCAAGGGTTGTTCACGGGGTGTTAGAGGCTGCTGTGAGGGTGTTCCTACAAGATGGTCAGTCGAAAATAAGGTAAGGAAATGAGAAAAGAAATAAAAGGAAAGAAAAAAAATAGAAAAGGAAAAGAAATTAAAAGAAAGAATATATATATATATATATATATTTGTATATATGGAGATAAGAGAAATAGATTTAAGAGTTTATAATTATTATTATATTAGTGTTGAATATACATACATATATATATATATATATATATATATGTGCTACTTACTTGAAGACAAGGTAAGAGACAAATAAAAAGAAAAGAAATGAAAAGAAAGGAAAAAGAATTAAAAAGAAAGGAAAAATATGTATATATATGTGGAAATATAATGCACATATATATAGAGAGAGGTAGGAAGATGAGATAATTCGATTTGAGAAATTGAAATACATCAATGTTAAGTGTGTACATATATATATATATGAATATATATATATATATATATATATATATATGCGTATTAAGTTGGAAGTTAAATTTTCAAGTACATAGAAATGGGCTAGACATGCTTAAGTTGGATTTTTTTCTGAATGTGTAGCACGACGGGAGGACAGCTGGACACGGGACACGCTCAACTAAATTCGCCTTAGGTAAGACGTTTATATAAAGTAGAAGTAGGATTATCCTGTATAGGATTGAATCTTACAATAGAATGAATTGAATACCTAGAGATTGAATATAACGAAATGAAATGTAGGTATGATATTCGACTTGATAAAGTACCAAGGTGAGAGACATTGATCGGAAGTGAATCGATATGATATAGGTTCATAGATATTATGATATGAAATGATAAACATTCATGCAATTCATGAGCATGTCATTTTATGGTCTTATTTCACTTCCTTGAATTTTATTGCCATCAAGCATGACTTATTACCATACATGAAAAACTGAAATGATTTATTCTTATCATGTTTACAAGAATATTTTGGATGCTTGAATGGCTTTGAAAAGAATGAAATGATAGTTTTCACATATGTACGTATATACATGTAAATGATCTTCAGAAAAGCATTACGTACATTAAACTATTTTTATATGAAAGATTGAATTGCTTTATGAGACTATAGGCACCCTAAGAGAATTAAATTCAATAAAGCACAGTGGAAGCCGCCTAATTGGAGATTACTCATTAGGCATAGAAGCTTGTCCGACAATAGTCGTGGACAGGTCTCAGTCTTGCCTGATCAGTGGGACTGAGAGATATGAGGTCTATGGCCATAGATAGCGCCCTAGTGGTTTCCAGGGGACGATATGATTCTTCACTGCTAGCTACAGTGAACTAAGTCTTTATTGATAGAGAGATAGGGATCTAGCCTAGTCTCAAATGATATGAAATGAAGTTTAGAGTATGGCTTTAAAATGAAAATGAACTCTAAACTCAATATTGATTTACAGTATATGAAACGCATTTTTGATGCTATATGTGATATGAAATACTTCAAAAGTATATGTGATATGAAATGTATTTCAAAAGTATATGTGACATGAAATGTATTTCAAAAGTATATGTGACATGAAATGTATTTCAAAAGTATATGTGACATGAAATGTATTTCAAAAGTATATGTGACATGAAATGTATTTCAAAAGTATGTGTGATATGAAATGTGCTTCAAAAGCATATGTGATATGAAATGTATTTCAAAAGTATATGTGATATGAAATATACTTTAAAAAGTATATTTGACATGAAATGTAAACGCTTACATATTTCAAGCATGTCTTAAAAGAACACATGAAATGTATTGATACTTCACATGCCTTGAAACTTGTTGGAAAAGAACATGTAGTATATGTTTTATGATTGTAACTGCTTCATTCATAATTACATGTTCAAGATCACATTATGACTTCAAGACTTAGACATCTCATGATATCTTGAAGCATAATAAGATTGAGTTGGAAAATACATGTAAATGCTGCATGATGAATAAGAAAACGATCAATAATGAATTCTCCTCACATGACATCATGCATTGCATATAGAACAGTATAATTCTAACTCTGCACTTATATAAATGACTTACTGAGCCTTGCTCATTAAACGTTATTTAAATTTTTCAGATTGAGCACGGAGTTGGGGGAGTATTTCGGAGCTTTCCGAATAGTCCCAAGCTTGAAATATAGTCCCAACTCTCCAAGGAGATTTTTTTTGTGAACATTGGGTATACATACTCTTCTTTTGTCTCTATTATCAATTCAGGCTGTTTTTGATTCAGTACTTAGATGGGATGTAATCTAATATAGAGAATAGTATCTGGACTATAGAAATGGTGGAAGTATAGAATTGTTGATTTTGCATGAGTATGAATATGAATTGAATAGCATGAATAAGTGACCAAGTAAGAAAATGTAAACCATAGGATACAATGTCATGAATTGGAGATGAACTTGGTCATAAGAATGCTAGAATATAATCAACTGCTATTTTGGGAAGCATGAGCTGGATATTTCTTGTAATTTTTATGCAGGAAAATAACCTGGGTAAAGTGATAAAAATAGGCGAGGGAGTTAACGTCCTGAAACAAAATTCACTACATTGCACTTAGACAAAACAAATATAGGAAATAGAAAAATTAGCCCTAATTTCTACGCATCCGTAAAAGTAAGAGACACTGTCGCGGCCTTCGGGTCGTGACAGTTTGTGATCGGGGTGGTTCGGTGATGGTTGGGGTCACGGTGGCTCGGGTGAGTGAGGGTTGAATGGGAGAGGATTAGGGGTTTTCTGTTCGAGGGGTGGATTTGATGGCAGCGGTTGAATCGTTGAGGGCTGGTGACTTCGGGTAGTCAAGGGAGCTTGGTGGTTGCTGTGATAGGGGTTTGGTGAGCCGAGGATGGTGAAGATGATACCCCCTTCTTTTTTTTTCAACCGAGGCTTGAGGGAGGATTCTTGTAGGGGACTGGTGCGGGAATTGTGGCTGGCAGGGGCTGATGGACGGGCGGTAGTGGCTGATGGACAGCCTCGGGAGAAGGGCTGGCAGGGTTGATGGACTGATTTAGACCAGAAAAATAAAAAATAATAGTAATAATATAAATAATAATAATAAAAGTAATAAAAATAAAAAGAAAATAATAATAATAATAATAATAATAATAATAATAATAATAATAATAAAGAAAATAATAATGATAATAATACAAATAATAATAATAGTAATAATAACAAAAATGGACAAAATTAGGTGTCAACAGACACATCATTCAAAAATAATAATGAATACTCAAGACTCATTTGCTATATCTTCAACTCAACAAGAATTCATTGAAGAATCTTCATTTAAAAAAATTCTTATACGAGGTTGATTTTAAGACGGAGAAAATTTCAATTTCTTCAAATCAAAAACATATTGAATTTTTTTATATACTATGTTCATTCAATAAATTACAATAATAGTTTGATTTAATTTTTTTAAAATTTGCATAATTATATCCAAAATATAATTTTATATTACTGTATTGTAATATACAAATTACAAATAAAAAAATATTAAATATACATATGTTGTCTTTTTCATAAACATAATAATTTATATTATAAAGTTTCCAAAAAAATATATTATCAATGAATTTATTATTTGATTAATGTATTTCTATGTATCGTACGGGTTTTAAAATATTTTTAAATAAATTTTTAAACAAAAATTCATATATGATGCATTGAAATATATAAGCTTTATATATTATTAATACATCAAAAATTAGCGCTTCATCAATAAATTCTTATTAGTTTGTGTTTATTTGTATTTATTTTTAAGAACTTGAATTTTTTTAATTTTTTATTGATGAAGTATCTACCTCTAATGTATTAATAATGTATAAAAATAATAAATTATCATTACATAATATACAAATTCTAAAAAAAATATATTCTTAAAATCATTTAAAGATATCTATAATATTCTACAATCTATAATAACTATAATTAAAGTAATTACTTCGGAATCCGGATTGCACTGTTCAATTTTTGTCCAAATTGCACCATGTGTGAGCTGTTCATTGGCTGCTAATTTTTTTTTCAGTTCAGTTTTTTATTTTATTTTAAAAAAGTCTTCTGATTAACTTTTCTTTTTTTTTCTTTTCATTTTTTTTTTTACAAATAAGCTATCATTCTTTTTTAAAATTCAGTTCTATAATATGTTTTTTATTCGACTTTTTTCAATTATATTCAATTTTTTTTTCAATTATGTCCTGTAACTATTTTTAAGTCTTCAATTTTTTTGGTTAATTCCTTTGATTTGTTTTTTTTAACATTTTTTTCTTAGTTATGCCTTTTAATAATTTTTAGCTCTTGAATTTTTT